>CAMXCT020001981.1:35658-120627 GCA_947184155.2 Cladocopium goreaui
ACCTGATGCCTCATTGCTCCAGCTTCTCGTAGTAGTAGGCGGAATTGCTAAACAACTCGTATAACAATGGCAAGATATTTCGCATTCTTTCGAGCCCTCTAAAAGCGACATTAGGGTAGTATCACCAGTCAGGTTCCTTAGTGTAAGGATAGGCACTGTACACCAACGTATCCAATGCCCAACAGTATTATCACCTGTGTAACATGCAACACAATGTGCATAGGAGGCATTACCCTCGGTGTCTTCATGAGTCAACACATTTCTTAAAGCGGCAGGCCCAATATCTCAAAAGCTTAAGCCCGTGGCAGGCGCAGTACTTTGGCAGCTAACAACCCCGTCGCAGGCACAATATTTCAGAAGCAAACATGGCCACATCACAGCTTAAACCCGTAGCAAGCGCAGCATTTCAGAAATAAACAACCACACATCTCAACCTGTGGCAAATATTGCAAACAAACATGGCCACCTCACAACTTAAACCCTGACAACTGCGGTACTTGACAAACAAACATGGCCCCCTCACAGCTTAACCTGGACAGCTTAAACGCTGGCAGGCGCAGTAATTCAGATAATATGGCCACCCTGGCAGGGGCAATTTTTGACAAGCAAACATGGCCACCTCACAGCTGAGCCCGTGGCAAGTGTTTGACAAACAAATGAAGGTTTGTGCACAGAAACCTGCCGTAGTGCCCAACTGGCGGCACTACACGCTCACCCTCTGTGACGCAGAGCGCAAATATTGCGCCTGCCAGCAAAATCGGCAATAAACGCTTCGCACTGTGGTAAAACAACGATTTTTAGATGCGACCGTTTAGGCGTGTAGTACCCCGCCACTAAACTTTTTTTTTTCCTCGAGTTTGGCCGATGTCGCGCTAATGGCTCGGTCCTTACATGAGAGTAAGCAGCAAAAACATCTGTACAAGGACACAAGGTCCTTGAAATCAGCAAATCGATTGAAGCAAAACAAAGAAACAACAACCACACCAAAAGCGACGACCCGCAAATCCCCCAGCCAGACTTGCGTTTCGCAAGCGGAAAAAGCGAAACAAAAAGCAGGAAAACACCAACAAAAAACGGGGTCAAAGCCCAAACGAAAACACCCATTATGTGTCGCAGCTGCTCAGGCAGACATATAAAGACTCAGCTCGGAGGTTAACCCTAGCATGAGCCTAGCTGTACACGAAAGCAGACTACCACGAAATCTCTCTCAGAGTCCTCTCAGGTCAGCTTGTAGTGGGTCTTCATGAACGTAATAGTCATCCTCTCGACTGTCAGCTGCGATCACAACCAATGGTTAAAAAAACCAGAACCCCCCTGGAAGGGGGGGTCAGCAATGACAATGAGGAAGCAAAAGGCCCAGGGAGCGGCTTCCAAACATGCCATTACCGACAACAAATCAAACGGGAGAGCATGCCCCTTATCGGTCCTCTACCAGTTTACTTTTGTGGCCATTACAGCTTCGGCCCCTGCACGAGTCAATTAATTAATCTCATTTGCAACATGCTTGGAAACATGTTGAACGACCTGGCGGAAGCCATAAGGCGTTGGACGGAAAAAAACGGGGAGCATGCCCCTAGTTTCATGGGGGAGATGCAGCCATCCGTTGTGTGGTCACAGTCAGCGGCATACTTGGCAGTATCTGCAAAGCTGAGCAACATGCAGAAAACACTTGAGTGCAAAAACTGTCATTGCATTTGCCACAGTACAGAACTGTTCAGGACATTTCAGGACATCGTTCCTGAAGGACCCGCAGTGCGTTGCAGTACGTACCAGAAAACATTGTAGCAAAACCACGGCTGAATTGCCACTCACCCAGAGAGTAGGCAGGCTGCAGAGTTACCACATCTTGTCCTCAGGGAGAAACACCGGACAGCACTGGTGAAGCTCGCTGCAGCACAGGCTGGTCTATGGCATCGGCCGGCTAACTACCGCCCCCTTTCAGTCGAATTCAGCCGAGTCGCAAGAGTGCAATGTCAGTGTCTCTCATTCAGTGTAAGAACCAACAAAAAACACTCACCAGAAAACAAACGTTCGTCAATCAACCGATTTCCATTCATTTGTGCCTGAATAGGACCCCAATGCACCTGTCATGGACAGATGCACCAGTGGCCAAGAGAGAGAGCGAGGAGAGCAGCAAAGCAGAGGGAGCTTTTTTGTGGCTGGCGTCATTGTCTTTCGACTGGTCACCACACTTGAAGCTTATCTGCGGACCAGTGGGGAATCGAACCACCACGTCCGCGTTGTCAAGAACGACGCCCTACCAACTACTCCACAGGGACGCCTGCAGCAAAGCAAGCACACAAGGCCCAAGAAAGACACAGACAGAGAAGAGGTGGAAGCGGGAAAACCACCAAAGAAACAACAGGACACAGGGACCGAGCGGCAACCAAAGGAGAGAGCGGCAACCAAAGGAGACAGGGTGGAGAAGGCTGCACACATCACTATGAGATGCGTTGGTATTGTGAGGATAATGACCATATTTGGGCATCTTATTTGTCTGAGAGTTTGTGATGAGATGTTTCGGTATTGTGAGGACAATACCTACATCATCGTCATCGTGACCTATGGATCATACACTTGATCTTATGGTGTGCACTTATCGTTCCTGAGATGACTTTGGTTATCTCTATAAGGACGACATTGTTTTGGGTGCGACTTTGATCTACATTGTGGATTGGCTATTACAGTGGTCGAAAGACTTCAGCGATACAACTGTATTTGGCTGACCTACATTGACAATGTCGAATAGAACATTCTATTCTCCATTGAGATTGGAAGCTGTGAGATGCTCTCTATGTGGAAAACTGATTTGGAGAAAGAACTTTGTGTTCTGACTATGCTTTGTATCCAGAAGAAGGGTGTACAGACACCTTGTGTGAATCACTTCGTTCTTGAGAAGTTAGTCAGCGTATGACTAGTGAGCTGGTTATTCACGTTTGAACGAGAACCAGTTTGTTTTGAGAACTTTTGGAAGTGTTTCGATGATTTTGAATTCATCTAGTGAAATTGAGTTTTGTAGACTTCTAGCAGCTGGAATAGTTTCAACAAACCTTTATTTGAAGAACTTGAGGTTTGTTAACTGGAAACCTGGAATCGAGTTTACCAGTTGAGACATCGGCTCGAAGGACTGGTGTCAGAAGTTCATTTAATGAACAGAAGCTGCTGTGTCAAGTGACATAAGACAGACCGACAGAGGGAACTTCTCCGTTTTCTTGTGTTTTGTTTGTTTGTTCTTTTGTTTCTCGTGTGTTGTGTTTCTCTTTGACTGATCGTGTTGCGTCTGGAGCGAAAAGAAGGAGCTTGACGTCAGCATGTGGGAGTCGAGGGAGAAACATTCATTTTTGACACGGTATTGCCTTAGTTTAATTAGTTTAGGGACTTACGCGCTGCGCTGTGTTTGGTGTGCGTGGTTGACGTACGCGTCCGCCCGCGTAGTTCTGTAGGAATTTTGGAAGAAGCGTTGGATCTGACCGTGGATCTGTGCACGGCGCTTTTTCTACATGGTAGCGGAGCTCTATGGAGCTACCCACACCATTCTCCGCTGACCCTTGTTGCAGTGTACTAAGGACACCATCTAAGGTGAAGCTGAGATCGTTTGTATTGAGCTCCTAGGTTTTCGCGAGATCTGTGTTGAGCTTGTGCTAAGATTTTGAAGTGATCACTAGGTTGGTACATTGCTGATGTAAAGTCAAGGGCATCGAAGAGCTTGAGTATTCTTAATTGAGATGATGTGTTTTTGTTTCACTTTGCGGCATGTTGACTGTGAGGTCATTGGTTGAAAGTGACTTGTCAAGTGGTTGCCGGAGATGACATGTTTTTGGAATGCTTGGAGTATCTCGACAGGCTGAGGTTGGGAGTAAGTCCCGGAGACACAAGTGAGGTGTTTGGACAGTGAAGGCTCCGACAACCTGCCTGGAGATGAACATTGAGAGTATCGCGATAGGCTGAGGTTGGGAGTAAGTCCCGGAGACACAAGTGAGGTGTTTGGACGGTAGAGACTCCGACAACTGGCGTAGAAGTCTTTGAAAGTAAGAGTTGAGAAACCACTGGAGTGTGAGTGGAATTGTAGCGTTTAAGCTCAAGGAGAGTATCGCCACGTAGTCTATACCAGGAATGGACAATCGCGACAACCGACCGTTACGTGAAGCAATGGAGGAACGGTACATTGAGTGGATTGTTGGATTGGAGAAGGTGTCGAGTATCTTTCGGATAGTACAGACTATGCTTGTTCTCATGGAATGGCTTCTACCTTTGCTTGAGGATATTGGTTTGAGTGCGAACCAACGAGACATCATGACAATGTTCCGCGATCATCTCTCGGAATTGGAGATCGAGATGCAAAGGCAGATTCTTCAGCTGCGTGAGCATCTCTTAGGCAGATATCAGAGGTCATTGCAGGGTTGAAATACCTGTGACCCATTGCTGTGTGATAGATTTGACAGATATGTGGTCGATAGGGTTCCTGGCAGTAGTGGTAAGCGTGGAAAATAGGTGACAACGCCGGAGCTGCATGTGAGAGTATGTTGCAGTTGCGTTGCATGTGAGACTTGTGATTTGGTTGTGTAAGAGGTTTTGTGACTTTGGCAAGAAAGAGAGAGAGCCTGGAGAGTCACTAGGAAACTAGGAAGCTTGGTGATTTTGGCAGAGAGTGAGAGAGAGTGCCTGGAGAATCACTAGAGAGCATTGGAAAGAGTTAAAAGGAAAGTGGGCTGTACGGCAGGGTGCTGCATAGGTCCATATTGAAAGTAAGAAAGAGTAACATCTCGACAGGTTGGTCAGGTCGTAGATGATTCAGGACGCACGGAGTGCACAGTGCGTGGTGCTACTGAGCCTGGCGTCATGCCTGGAGATGACAGTTGAAGAGAGAAAGTTCGGCATGAGAACCACGGAGGGTTGTTGGCCTTGGTTTAGTTGCCACAGAGTTGAGAAAGTTTGGCATGAGAACCACGGAGGGTCAGTAGCCTTGGTTTAGTTGCCACAGAGTTGAGAAAGTTTGGCATGAGAACCCGGAATGGTCGGTGACCTGGTTTAGTTGCCACAGAGTTAAGAAAGATTGGCATGAGAACCCGGAAAGGTCGGTGACCTGGTTTAGTTGCCATAGATTGGAAAAACGTTGGCATGAGAACCACGGAGGGTCGAGTTTGCTTTGTCAGGTCAGTGACCTTGGTTTAGTTGCCACATTTGTAATGTAATGCGTGAATAATTGAACACCTGAGGTTCAGTAGTGTGCAGGAGCAGTGGAGCTTGACGGATGTTTGCACTGACTGGTAACCTTGAGACTGGAGCCTGAAGCATTGTTGTTTGCCTGGCAGTGTAGGTACTAGAGTGCTGAGAGAGAGAGATAGGAACCGTCATGGCACTGGAGGCACAGTGGAACTTGGTGTTGAGATTGTGAGTTGACAACGGAGTGAGTTGTGTTTGCCTGTTTGGGAAAGTTGGTTTGATTTGTCAGATGCATCAGGTAACCAACATCCTAGGTTTGAACTGCAGTTGTGAGTGCGTTTGATTGGGACATGCGGTGAGTCATTGGAAACGACCTGAACTGTGTGGGAAGTGGAAACTGTTTTGAACTGTATTTTGAAACGAAACAGGAAACTTTGTTGTGAGTTTGTTTTCATGGTTTTCTTTGACCGGAATTTGAACAGTTTTGCAGTGTCGCAGGCAGGTCAGGTATGACTTACGTTCTTTAGATAGTTGCAGTTGCTTGTGAAACCTGGTACAGATGCGGAAAAGGTACATTGAATCCTGAGACAGGTAGGTACTCTTGAGTTGTTGTCAGACTGACTGGACTTTGTGTGAAGACAACTTGAATGCAAGTATTCCCTTTTGGCTTAGAGCAATCATACCGTACCTCTCTAGATGGATGGACGAGCACGGAGGTTTCTGCAAGCCAAGTTTGGCTGTGAGACGAGCTCTATGGTCTTTATAGCAATGATTGCCAGTGTGGTTTGCCTACGATGGTTGTGGCATTTCTTTTGGTAGAGATGTAGTTTGAGAGCAAGATGCTTGTGATGTTGGTCGACTCCGGAAGGTTTCCTTTGCGAACCTGGGTCATCTTGAGTTGACATCTTGTACTACCAGAAGGCTGGCATGGAGTTTCACGAGATCTACAGCACTGGAGCTTTGCAGAGGATCCTGAGAGGAAGTAGAGCGGTAGTGTAGTTTGTGTGTTTGCGTGTTGCTCAGAGTGAAAAGCAAGAGAGGGAATCTGGGATTTGAGATTTGCAATTTTCTTTTGAGTTGAAGAGTTTTGACTTACAACAGAAAAGAAAAGAAATGGGCTGGATGGCAGAGGCGCTGCATAGGTCCATAGGGAACTGGACGGCAGGGGCGATTACGACTTGCATAGGTTCCGAAAAGAAAAGAAAAGTTGTAGAAAGTCAAAACGTGGACCAGATTGCAAGAGGTTGCAAGGTTCACACGTGAGCTAGATTGCAGACGTGCATAGGCTCAGAGAACAGATTTAAGTAGAAGAGAAAGAAACAAAGGGAACTGGACGGCAGGGGCGATTACGACTTGCATAGGTTCCGAAACGTGAAACTGACTGAAATGAATGTAAATGTGCTGTCAGTTTGTAGCTCGACATACTGTCTAAGTGAGAGACGAAGTATGGAGCTGTCTATTATGCTGGACTTGACGTGACATTTTGTCTGGACTTCTCATGTTTGTGTAGGTTTCATTCCACCGTTGCTGTTTTACTATAAGACAACTTTGGCTCAGTGTTTTTGCATTTCAGCTGCCCTCGCAATAGCTTTGAGATACCATGGCATCAACGGCAATGGAATCCATTCGTCTTTGGTTGGCGTTGACTCCTAAGCAGTTTGAGGACTTGAACAATGGGAAGGAGATTCAGCCTGACGAATATTCCAAGAGGTTTGGGCTACGAAAAGACCCGGTTGCTGCCGTCGAGCGTGCTCAGTACTTCAATGACTGGACACCGGAAGGTCCCAAGGGTGAGTTTTGTGCTAAAGACTATGTTCTGGTCGAGGTC
The DNA here is from genome assembly GCA_947184155.2 of Cladocopium goreaui. Lineage (NCBI taxonomy): Eukaryota > Dinophyceae > Suessiales > Symbiodiniaceae > Cladocopium > Cladocopium goreaui. The sequence goes on from CAMXCT020001981.1 coordinate 42,650, forward strand.
GAGGTGACCGCCATTGGCTATCTCCAGAAAGCCGAGGCGGGAGTTCTCTTGAAATATAAGCCCAACGAATACCGTTGGCAGGGGACGATGAAATCCGTAGAGTTTGACCAGTACGGAAACTTGCTACTTGGGCTCGCCTCAGTTGTTTGTCTGCAGGGGTGGGGGTTTGCTGTGCTAGTGTGTGTGTGTGCCGGCTGTTTGCAGGGTTCTGGTTTGGGATGTCTCTACAACCTGCACTTTCAACTTGCACAACCTTGAACAAACAAACAGGTTTCTATTTCGGCAGTTCCGTTTACCGGGCCTCGGCTTATTTGCACTGTTTATTTGGAAGACAACTTCTGAGGATTCATCAACTCGTTTTGAAGTGCTGTCTTATTTCATTTCAGATGAGACATGTCGTACCTTGGATGAAACTTACCTGGGTTGCAGTTTTCAGTTTGACTCCTTTTCAAATGCACGTACTTGAAAGGAACATGGAATGAGAATCGTCTCGATGTGGGAGATCAGGCTCAAACAAATTTTCTGCTAGATGTAGGCTAGGGACCAGGGGCGCAGATGGATGACTGGAGTGGGATTGACAAGATTGACAGTTCACTTTGCAAAGCTTTGCGTGGTGTTTTCAGCTCACCTTTGCATGTTTCTGCAGCTTTTGATGAACTGGAAGCCGCACAGGGACTAGTGGATGATGCACTGGGCAATAGCTACGGTGCTGCGAGGAGAGATGCAATTGCAAGAGCACTTTTGGATTGGAAGGATACCTCAGGTGGTCGGCTTGAGTTCATGCGTCGAGAGGGCATGCAGGAACGTGTATCCCATGGGAAGCTTGCAGAGCACTCCAGTCATATAAATAGCATATCTGATAGTTACGATGGCATAGTTGCAAGTAGCCCCATGCTGGGTTTGGCTTCACTGGAGGGTCAGCTGGCGAAGCGTGCAAAGACTGGCAACACAGCCAGAGCAGATGAGGAGGACAGATCGAAGAAGAAATGGGCCCTGCATTTGGCTGAGATAATAGTGGAGGCCAAGCTTCCAGCAGTTGCGGCATTCACTGGATTGCCCAATGCAAATGCTGCTTGGGTGAGGGCATTTGGTTCTCGCCGTTCAAAGACGTTGCGCAATAGAGCTAGGGCCTGGAAGAAGCTGCGTGATTGGCTGATTATTACAACAGGGACACCTTGGCCATCGGGAGTGGCTATCCTTTTGCAATATTTGGAAGAGCGGAATGAAGTCCAACCCATGGGCAAAACTGTACCGATGTCAATACATTCAACGTTGGCATTATTGGAACTGGTTGGACAAGTCCCGTCAGAGGCTCGTATTTCAGAGGATCAGCTATGGCTGGAATCAGTGAAGTCTTGGACTGCTGAGTTGAGTAGAGATGCACCGCCAAGGCGACAGGCGGACCTGTATACAGTTGCAATCGCTGTGAGTTCAGAACTGACGCTTGCAAATGAAGCGGCTCCACTTGGACAGAGATTTTATTCCTTTGTACTGCTCTTGCTCCTTTGGGGTACAATGCGTTGTGATGATTTACAGAATGTGGATCCAGCTTCTTTGGAGTTGTCTCAGTTGGGACTACGTTTTGTGCTGCGCAGAACTAAGACTAGCGGTCCTGGAAAGCCTGTAGGTGAACTTCAAGGTTTCATTGCGAGAGATATCAGTTTGTCAGGTGTTGATTGGTTGCGTTTAGGCATGGAGCTACTGGAAGAGGAAGAGTTGAATTTTCCTAGGGATTTCTTTGCGATTGGTTTTGCACATGAATGGGACAAACCTGAACGCAGTTTCCTGGAACCTGAGGGCTTAGCTACGATGTTAAGGAAGCTGCTGTTGACACTCCCCGCGGTGGGGCGCAAGATCAGCGGTCTGAGCCTCATTCAGGGAACCATGTTGATTTCACCGGAAATGGGTTCTTTCTGGACCGGTCACAGTGCCAGACACACCTTGCCGTCTTGGGCAGCTGCAGCAGGTGTCGGTAAAGAGGACCGTGACTACTTAGGCAGATGGAGTTATGCGAAACATGGTTCACAGGATTATGTTTTGACTTCTAGGCAAGTTGTGCACCGCATACAGCGAGCTGTTTGTAAGTTCATCCTGGAGGGCCTTCCGCAACCAGGACTTGTCGAAGAGGAGTTGATGGAACGTATCAAGTCATTTGCAGTCAAGGTAAATGCTGGTCCACTGACAACGGCCAGAAAACATGCTGTTTTGGTTTGGACACTTGCTGGAAGTGCTTGGCATTTAGGTGGTGAGTTTCCCTTGCTTGACACGGGTCCAGTTGCGGCGCCCATGGAGGTTGCACCTGAAACCGAGTCGTTTGAGCCCCAGGATCCAGATGTTTTGCCAGAGGCACCATACTTTATCACGATTTGCAGAAAGACGCATTTCCGACGTCTCCATGTTTCAAAATCGTGTGCAGTACGTCAGGAGCGCTGCTTGGTGACACAACCAGTTTACTCATTGAGTGGTGATGTTGCTGACGCTGTTTGCAAACTGTGCAAACCCAAACTGACAGAGGGACAACAGGGACCAGATAGCTCCAGCAGTTCGAGCTCCAGCAGTTGAAGGTTTCCACCTTAGACCTCCCTTAGGGATGATCTTGCGTTGTGCGTTTCACGGAAAATTGATTGCTGTGGGCTGTGCAGTCTCTCTGATTCTTACATTTCTGGCATGTTAGTGTTGAACATAGATTGAGGGTTTGCGCTGCATTTCATTGAGATTTCATTTGAGTCGAGTAACGCAAGAGGCATTGAGGCCGAAGGTCAGGTTCAGATTTGGATTGATCGCATGTGAGTGAGTGGAGTTGTCTTTGAGTGCCATGAGTTTCGAGTCGAACTTCTTTGAGCTTCTTTTCATGTCTTGCATGTAACCTTCTTGATGCAGGCAGGTGCAGGTTTGATCATGTTGATTGTTTCAGTATTGGAGACCTGGAGAAAAGACCAGGACAAGGTGTTGTTGACACCGTTCTCATTGAGAAATCTCAGTACTATTTCTGCGTGTGTCGTGGTTTTAATAGGTTTGCCACTATGGCACGGGAAGAAGTGAGAGATTCCCGAAGCAACCACGGCTCACTAGCCCCTTAGGGAAGCAGAGGGCCATGAACGCACCAGCAGGTGTTACAGAGAATGATATGCGTGCCTTCTTGCACGACAGAGTGGAAGCTGATTTGGCATACATCTTACAAGAGAACGGTGTGCCATTAGCCTTGCAGTACAATCTCACCCAGGTGTTTGGCCAGCTCAGGCGCTTCAGTGCCATTGCAGACACCCGACAGGGAGTGAGGCAAGCTTTGAGAGAGGATTTGCAGGTCCAGGAAAACAGTTTGCAGAATAGAGCTGCAGTGGCTGGAGTTGTAGCTGCTTGGGAAGCCTCCCGAGAGTATGCAGCTAAGCAGGCAGAACTCAAAGCAGAAGCCAGGTTCCTAGGGGTCGCAAGGCCGGTGACTCAGACGGATAGGGCAGCCATGCGGGCAGCTTACATTGCAACACATGGAGAGATCGAAGAGACGTACGAGCCTTCAGATGACTATCTTTCTTCAAAGATTGAGGAATTGGAAGCTCATGAGCCAGTGGCGTCTTATTTGAATGAGGTCACTAGCAAGAAGACAGCCAAAACCATGGGCATTCAGACATCCGTGGATAGTTCAGGTCATGTTCGCATTGTGAAGTCCAGGCAGAAGGGCCAATTGCCGCAAGGCACTGAGGAGCTGCGCACGATCTTGCGCGTCGAGGGCAACACGTGGTGTTATCTTGCTGCAAAGTATCGTAACAATCCAATGTTACATGGCCTGACACCCGACGACTGGCTGAAATATACAAATTTCTTGTTAGGTGACAAGTGTTATCTTATGAAAATTCCAGGGCCAGCCTCATCAGCAGGGAGCTCAGAGATGGTGTCATTGCGTCCTCCTTGGAATGTGATGTTATCTTATGAGTTTGAGTTGAGAAAGGAAGCTGTCAAGAGGGCTTTCAGAAAGAGTAGGCCCCTACGTGAGTGCTTGGAAGAGGTGTGCGCTGATGCTCAACTGAAAGAACAGTATTTCACCAGTCCGATTGCCTTGCAAGGAAAATCCGGACGGGCAGAAGATGCCTCTTCGAACAACAATCGCAACTGGCGCCGACCTGAGTTTCCTGGAGGCAATGGGCCACCGAATAAGTGGCACAAAGGAACTGGCAAGAAAGGTGGCAAAGGCAAGTCGAAACAACGTCAAGGAGGCAAAGGTGGATCTGAGCACTCTATGGTTTCCTTTACAGATGACAATCGACAGATTTGTTTTGCATACAATGCACAAGGCTGCAAAGGCGGCTGCGGCAGAGTTCATGTTCGTAGGGTGCGGGGATGTGGCAAACCGCATCCAATGTGGCAACATTACCAAGGCATGACCCAAGGGGCTGAGAGTGCACCCCCCAACAAGAACTGACAAACGGCAACAGATTTGCCGACGTTGCGGGTGGTCTACTTGTTTGCAGGCGCATCAAGGCGCGGAGACATCAGACAGCAGCTGAGACATCAGACAGCAGCTGCAACTATTGGCACATGGCATGTTTCACTTGGAGCTTAAAGAGCTCGATATTGAGCTTCACCATTCCCATGACTTGTCAAAGACAGAACTGTGGGATGATCTATTCAAGGACATTGATCAAGGGCTTGTGGACGTTTTGTTGGTTTCACCACCATGCAATACATTCAGCAGGGCAAGGCACCACTTTCGACAAGGAGGTCCAAGACCACTACGGTCAGCTACTTGGCCGTTGGGCTTCCCTTGGTTACGCATGACAGATCAAGAAACGGTGCAAACTGCAAATTTCTTTATTTTTCAATGTTTGGAAGCTGCAAAGCGAATGCATGCGCAAGGACGGTTTTACTGGTGGGAACACCCTGAGGATTTGGGAAAGACAAGGGCAGGAGATTACCCTGCGTCAATCTGGCAGTTGCAGGCTTTGCGACAGTTGGTGCAGGCGACACAGGCCGCTTCCTGGGCCATACATCAATGCATCTTTGGGGCTCCCACCTCCAAACCGACCAGGTTGATTTCAAATTTACCAAATTGTTTGCAACATGGTGTGAACTGGGCGACTTTTGATGAAGCTGGCTTTTACACAGGACCATTGGGGAAATGTCCCCACATCTCGCACCCACCACTTCTGGGATTTAATGTGGAATTGCAGAAGTGGAACACAGCTGATTCAGCGGCATATCCTGAAGAAATGTGCAAATCAATAGCGCTTCCACAGTGCATGGCTGCGCAGGGGGTACATGACACTGCAACAGCGCCTGCTACAGATACACCTACAACCACTGCACCTTCAACAGCCAAGACACCTGCCACCACTTCTACCAACCCTTCAACGGTCATCCAGGACACCACATCAACGACCTCTTCAACTGCGCTTCACAAGGGCAAGGGGCCCGTGTCTGGATCGACTGGATTCAGTGAGCCAGCCAATGGGGAAGCTGAGAACGAAGGCAACAAGCCCCATGGAGAGATTTGGATATCATCAGGTGAAGATCAGATAGCTGGAAGTGGGCAGGTGCAAGAGGATACGGTGTTTGACAGTACAACCTCTTCGTGTTTTGGACAGCCCATCATTTGCAGATACGAAGGTTGCAAGAAAGAGTTCACTGATGGCTTTGGATTGTGCTCACCAGGCAGGTGGTTACCAGGGGCCCGCAATTATCTGGCTAAAGGTTCAGCAACAAAGCATGCTGAACAAGTTGTAGAGATCCTTCACGATTTCTTGGTGAAGGAGATTGGGGACTTACGGAAGGAAGCATTTCGCTTGGCACTTGGGCATTATCAGCAATCCCCTTTTGGTCCGGAACAGTTGCAGACATTGAGAAAGAAGATAGCCACCTTGCTCAGACCGGGAGATGAAGATGCTTTACTTGTGCAGCCACCGCGGCAACCTTTCTTTCTTTATTTGCTTGCAGAATCTTTGAGGGAGCTGGATGATCCCGATTGGGAGATACTGGTCCAAGGGGAAGAATGTTTTGCAAAGGGAGTGCCGCTTGGTGTGGAGACCGAGCTTCCAAGAACTCCCCAGGTGTTCAGGCGCAGAGAGAAGTTTAGGCAGCTGGACATCACTGACTTTCAACCGGACATGAAAAACTATGCTACGGCAGAGCTTTCTTCGGAAGAGTTGGAGGCGCACTTCAGAAAGGACGAATTGCTGGGGAGGATGCTTCCCACGACTCTAGCGGAGGCCAAGATGGAGTACGGTGAAGAAGCAGTACTCATTGCAGCAATGGGAGCAATACAGAAACCAGATGGTAGTGTGCGCCCCTTGCATGATGGCACACACGGCATTGGGCTCAACAACAAGATCAAAATACTTGACCGCCTGGAAGTTCCAGGACCAGAGGAGATCATAGAGTTGGTGGCCCTTGCAGCAGAGTCCCGTGAAGCTGCCTTCTGTCTTTCAGCAGATATAAGCCAGGCGCATCGATGCGTGCTCATACGTAAGGCTGACTGGGCACGGTTAGCATGTCGCTCAAAATCAGATTCACGAACATTGTGGCTGAATTGTGTTGGCACCTTTGGAGTTTCAAGCGCAGCATACTGGTGGACTAGATTATTTGCTTGCGTGGGACGATGGGTCCTAAGGATTTTGGATAGGAGACAGACGATGCAGCTGGCATACGTCGACGACGTGCACTTGCTTTGCCTGGGCCCACAGAAATTTGTAGCACTCTGGCTGAGCATACTGGCATATGAGATCATGGGCACACCATTTGCGTACCACAAATTCAGAGGTGGCCTCAATGTGGAGTACGTTGGTTACCAGATGGAATATGACCGACAAGTGGCAGGCATTTCAAAGAAGAGAGCAGAATGGGTCATCAAGTGGATCGATGATGCAGAAAGGAACGGATGGATGGTGCAAGGGAGATCATTTATAGAGTTCACTGGAAGGTTGTCATTTGTTGCGAGGGTGGTCACTTGGATCAAACCATTTCTGGCTCCACTCTTTGCTTGGACATCGGTGCTTGCACGGGGAACCGTCACAAGGGTTCCCACCTTGGTCTTTATTTCTTTGAGATTTTTGCGGCGGCAGATACAACACCATGGACACTGGGTGAATGTGCTGGCACCTTGGCAGTCTCCCAGTGAGGCATTCCGTACGGATGCGAAGTGCGAGGACGGACGGATTGTCCTAGCTGGATGGTCTCTGGAAGCTGGAGTGGAAGACTTGAAGAGATCATCATGGTTTTGCTTGGAGGTATACCCTACGGATCTTCCCATGTTCTTCAAAGAAGATGGCTCGTCGCAGTGGTGCTCTACTGCGGCAGAACTCATGGCATCGTACGCAGCTGCGTGCGCTTTCGGCTATTTGAAGGGAGAGAAACGGGTGAAGAATCTGAAACTGGCGATCACTGGCGGGACTGACAACAAGTCTAATCAGTCCTTGCAGAACAAGAACATGTCAACGAAATGGCCGTTGTTAGCGGTTCACATGCAAGTTTCGGCGGAGTTGCTTTCATGCGGAACAAGGATGAAATTGCGCTGGAGACCAAGGGAGCAGAATGTTCCTGCCGACTCCCTCACCAATCAAGACTTCAGTTTATTTGAGTCGGATAACCGTATTCCCATCACCTTGGGAGACCTTCCTCTGGAACTGCTGAAGGAGCTTTGTTCGGCGAGAGATGAGTTTGTTGAAGCGAGAGATGGCCAGGTTGGTTTGAGACTGGTTGAAGGCAGGCAGACAAAAAGACAAAAGATGGCAAACAAAACTGTATGGTAACGGGCATCCTGTCTCTAAAGGAGGGGCAGACTCAGACAGATGCTTGATGCGTTGAACCTTCTTAGCTGGTGAATATGCAATGGTTGAAATGCAATTTGGTTTACAAGAAACACTGGCTTGAGACTTTGGTGAAGCTTTGCAGTGCTGGCAGCAGCACAGACTCATACGGCAGGATGTCCACAACCCCCGGTCAAAAAGAACATGCGCTGAGCGATCCTTCTGAGACCATTTCAGTGATGTCCACATTTTCAGTTGCAGCAGCTTTCATTTCATTGATGTCGTTTGAGTTTGGAGATATTCATTTGAGTTTACGTTTCAGGGTTCGTTTGGTTTGGAACTTCGGCAATTGCAGTTACACACACACACACACCTTGCACACACATGCACACACTTACCACCTTCGGTGCTCACCCCTCCCCCTGTAGATGACTTCTGGGGTCCCCACAACGGAAGACAAGCTACTTGGGCTCGCCTCAGTTGTTTGTCTGCAGGGGTGGGGGTTTGCTGTGCTAGTGTGTGTGTGTGTGCCGGGTGTTTGCAGGGTTCTGGTTTGGGATGTCTCTACAACCTGCACTTTCAACTTGCACAACCTTGAACAAACAAACAGGTTTCTATTTCGGCAGTTTCGTTTACCGGGCCTCGGCTTATTTGCACTGTTTATTTGGAAGACAACTTCTGAGGATTCATCAACTCGTTTTGAAGTGCTGTCTTATTTCATTTCAGATGAGACATGTCGTACCTTGGATGAAACTTACCTGGGTTGCAGTTTTCAGTTTGACTCCTTTTCAAATGCACGTACTTGAAAGGAACATGGAATGAGAATCGTCTCGATGTGGGAGATCAGGCTCAAACAAATTTTCTGCTACCCACCCTCCCTCACCTTGGGGGGGAATGCAGTCTTTACGTGACAACCGAATCGAAGTTTACACTGCGGAACAACTGGATCGATATGAGCAGCTTTTCGATCTACCACTGACCCGTACCATTTTCGGTCTGGGTGTACAACAGAGCATTAGCTTTGTGACCTTTCTGACCATTGGTGACGTTTGCATCCTACGCGTTTGCTGCTTCGCCATCGCAGTCGAAATTCACGATGTCATCGATGACATGACTTTGGTTGGATTGGAAATACAACAGTCTCCCATTGAGGGGCAGACTCAGACAGATGCTTGATGCGTTGAACCTTCTTAGCTGGTGAATATGCAATGGTTGAAATGCAATTTGGTTTACAAGAAACACTGGCTTGAGACTTTGGTGAAGCTTTGCAGTGCTGGCAGCAGCACAGACTCATACGGCAGGATGTCCACAACCCCCGGTCAAAAAGAACATGCGCTGAGCGATCCTTCTGAGACCATTTCAGTGATGTCCACATTTTCAGTTGCAGCAGCTTTCATTTCATTGATGTCGTTTGAGTTTGGAGATATTCATTTGAGTTTACGTTTCAGGGTTCGTTTGGTTTGGAACTTCGGCAATTGCAGTTACACACACACACCTTGCACACACACATGCACACACTTACCACCTTCGGTGCTCACCCCTCCCCCTGTAGATGACTTCTGGGGTCCCCACAACGGAAGACAAGTTATACAAGTTTTCCACGGAGGCTCACCAGATCATCTGAGTACAGAGGAAATATCCTCTCAATGTATAAGTTTTTTTTGTAATGGTTCCAGGTCGGGTGGTAGTGCTAGGCTTGGAAGCCGACGATAGCTGCGAGGAGAAATGCAAAAGCTGTGGTGAAAGAGCTGTCAAGCTGAGATTGGGGTGAAATGACAATTTTGGGATGTCTTGGAGTTTCAGAGTTTTGGACGATTTCCGACTGGACAGAACTTGGACTTGTGGAACTCAGTTTGAGTGGTTTTCTGTCAGCTGTCACGAGTTTTGCATGAGTTTTCATTTTGCTGCATGACATGTCTATGGGTTTCATACGCGTGGAAACCACTGTGATCTGTTTTACAGTTTTGTGAAGATTTGTGCATGCATTGGCAGTTGGATTTGGATTGATTTTGCGGTTTGCCACAAGTTTGCATTATTTTCTTGGTCTGAGACATTGAAGTTTGGTCGATCACATATTACCTGTCAAGATGTGCGGCACGCATCTTGGGGTAGTATTGAATGTGATCTTTGTCGGAAGTGTAATTCATCTGTTAAGGTGTGAGTCACGCACCTTAGGATGAATAAGAGAGAGTTTGTGCTTGGCATGGCATGAAATGGCTGAGCTGTGGTCTGCATGGTCATTAGAGGGATTGTCAAGTTGAATTGCAGATTATGCCCAAGCTGTATTTGGGCCCCGGCTTATCCCAGCGGGTGCATCAGGCCTTGTCTAGGAGACTCGAGCAATTCATGGCAGCGAACGTGGCAGCTTCCGCAGCTCCAGCAGCCCCAGCAGCTCCATCGACAGAGGGTGTGGAGTTTCCTGTGTCTGAGAATCCAGCGCTACCGGCGCCAGCGCTACCGGCGCAGACAGGAGTGACTGAGACGGATTCTGAGAAAGAGAAAGAACAGGATACTATCCATGTGGATGGAGAAGAGAAGGAAGAGAAGGAAGAAGGAGATGCTGGAAGAGATGATGATAGATCGAGATCTCCGAGGTTGAGAAGGCATCAGGAGTCCTTTGACCCCAATGAGGCAGCCGACTTGTTGAGTTCTACCACAGGCTTGGCTGTGGGAATCACGTCCATGGTCGCTGCGCTGAAAGGGTCTACGGACAAACTTGAGATCCTGATTAAGAGTACCCATACTCTGCAGTCTGACCTTTGCAGATCCCTGGAAGCCGTTGGAGAAGCCGTCACCAACATGGCTCGTGCATCTGAGTCCCTTGCTGCGGGGGTGAATCACAACACCAGCAGGGTTGGTGCAATGGTAGGTGAACTTACCAAGCTCAAGAAGCATGTTGAGTGGTCGCTTGACGTCTCGATGAAGGACACGCTCAGAGACAACAAGAAAGGTCGCTTAGAGAGGGACCAATCGTTACAAGACATCATGTCTCAACTCCAGGAGTCCATGGATAAGCTCCAGGAAAACCTGAAGCTGGTGGCAGAGAGAATCGAAAGAGGAACGCCACCGGCAGAAATCAGGGGAACGCCACCGGCAGAAGTACCCCCGGCGTATGACCCGCCAATGGCACCTATGACGCCAGCTATGACACCAGCTGGACCTGGCCCAAGTATCCCACCGCCAAGGCCTGCAATTCCAGCACCACCGACGCTGCAGACGGTGCGATTTGCAGGGTATAGCCCGGCAAGGATGGGCGAAGTGCCAATGAGTTATCCCCTGGCTTTGGAGGTGAAAGACATGAAGTCGCCACCTACTCAGGTGATCGAGGAAGTCACGGGACGTGTCAGAGCTGTTTCACCCACACCACGTCACGATCCTCTGACGGGGACCGCAGCGTTCTCCCCTCTGGGGTATATGCAGATTCAGGGGACGCGGGAATACCGCAGGGTATACCCCTGATATCTATCCCTGAGCAGAGTGCTAAAGGCACTGGAATTCGCCTGGTCTAACGACAAGAGAATAGTTGATTTTATCAGCTCGAGGTTCACTTGTTGTTTTCAGAGATGACGGCATGGCTGAGCGCAGGCATCGGATTTGAGTTTAAAAGGGGGCGAGACACGCCGATTGATTGACGCAGTAGATATAGTTTTGCCTGCATATTTTGGTTGCGTGAGGTTCGTTTTGTTGTCATATGTCTCTCAATGACGATAGCGAGAGCAACGTTCTTGAAGGCATTCAGAACTTGGAGTTGCTGGCAGATCTGAGGGAGACATCATGAAGAAAGGTTGAGGTTGTTCTTGATTGGCTTGATTGCGATATTTCTCATGTTTGAGTTGTTGTGTACATGACTTGAGTTTTGTTTCTTGAAACATGGAACTTGATGTTGTGAGTGTTTTCACAAACATTTGGTATAATTGTGTTGTCATGGCACATGATGAGAACCTGGGAAGAAACTCGGACGGAATCTGAGTTTAAGTAATCAGAAAATCTTCCGGGGAATCTGATGCCATGATTGCAGACACATTGCACTGTCATGTCATGATATAGACTCAAACAAGACATACCACACCTCCGAGATCATGAGGATGGACCAAACGTTAAAAGGGGGACGGCGATCTATGCGATGATGAAGCTGTGAGAGATGTTTTGCCAAAATGTCCCTCACCGCTTCCTCATTCCGTGCCAATCTTAGCTAGTCCTGACCCTGACGTTGAGAGATTCTCATTCAGAACATTTTGAATTTGCTGTGCAGTGACTGTGAACTGTACTTCACTTGCTCTGAATTTGAGATGAGTTGCATGAGTGATATTACTTCACTTGCGTTTCCTTTTCATACGCCTACCTTCTTCACGAAGGTGCGGATTAGCTGAAACAGTTGGCCTTTGTTTTCGCGTTGACTCCGATCGTGCGACGTTAGGTTTCGTCTTGGGTCTCGTGTGTGTGTGTGTGTGTTTGTTTTGTTTTGTTTTGTTCTGTTGTTGTTGTTTTGTGTGTTGTAGGAAGATAACAGCACTGTAGATATATCGTTATCGACGCCATGGTTTATCCGAGGAACTGGATTTTGGAAGACGAGCTTAGTACTGGAAAGACTTTAGGAGTCTTTGGACTGAGTCTGGTATTCCAACATCTGGCTTTCGCGACAGAGAAGATTTTGAATTTGGAAGTTACGACATTATGCATGAGTCGAACAAGATGAGTTTTGGATGATGCTTTATCATCTACCGTGAGTTTTGGAAGTCCACGTACTTCCTTAGACATCTTTTGATCATGGATATGATCTGGAACGTGAACTTTTTCAAGTACGGGTATCTGGAAGTGAGTAAGTGGATGAGATGTCATGTCGAAAGGGGGTATGGAAATTTGACACCCTGTGTGAGCACCCTTTGGGTAAGGGTGAAGCGACATGTCACTCATCATTGTGTACAAACTATGCACAGAGGATATGTGGAAGGTTACTGCAAGAAGTCATGGAAGATTGGTAGAGAACACTCTACTTATTGCGGAAAGAATCTTGTATGTGACCATCCTGTGTCACAATATTCTATTGGTCTTCGGACTTGCCATTTCTGACATCAGGATGATGTCATCGATCAGTGTTGAACGGTGATTATTGTATATGGATCAGTTCTACATCTTATTCTGGATTCGACTTGAGTCTGGTACAGCTTATTGCTTGAGCTGAAGATACCTACATTGGTTTGACAATGGAATTGTTTATTATGTCTTCGACGCTGAGAAGCTCATTCTCTCCAAGTGATGAGAACAAAGCTAGAAACTCTTGGAGAAGAGTTTAAGCTAGCTGGAAATATCTGATGGAGAGAACCTACTATGCTTTGAGGCTTGGACTATGAGATGCATTGGTATTGTGAGGACAATGGCCATATTTGGGCATCTTATTTGTCTGAGAGTTTTGTGATGAGATGTTTCGGTATTGTGAGGACAATACCTACATCATCGTCATCGTGACCTATGGATCATACACTTGATCTTATGGTGTGCACTTTATCGTTCCTGAGATGACTTTGGTTATCTCTATAAGGACGACATTGTTTTGGGTACGACTTTGATCTACATTGTGGATTGGCTATTACAGTGGTCGAAAGACTTCAGCGATACAACTGTATTTGGCTGACCTACATTGACAATGTCGAATAGAACATTCTATTCTCCATTGAGATTGGAAGCTGTGAGATGCTATCTCTATGTGGAAAACTGATTTGGAGAAAGAACTTTGTGTTCTGACTATGCTTTGTATCCAGAAGAAGGGTGTACAGACACCTTGTGTGAATCACTTCGTTCTTGAGAAGTTAGTCAGCGTATGACTAGTGAGCTGGTTATTCACGTTTGAACGAGAACCAGTTTGTTTTGAGAACTTTTGGAAGTGTTTCGATGATTTTGAATTCATCTAGTGAAATTGAGTTTTGTAGACTTCTAGCAGCTGGAATAGTTTCAACAAACCTTTATTTGAAGAACTTGAGGTTTGTTAACTGGAAACCTGGAATCGAGTTTACCAGTTGAGACATCGGCTCGAAGGACTGGTGTCAGAAGTTCATTTAATGAACAGAAGCTGCTGTGTCACATAACTTGACATAAGACAGACCGACAGAGGGAACTTCTCCGTTTTCTTGTGTTTTGTTTGTTTGTTCTTTTGTTTCTCGTGTGTTTGTGTTTCTCTTTGACTGATCGTGTTGCGTCTGGAGCGAAAAGAAGGAGCTTGACGTCAGCATGTGGGAGTCGAGGGAGAAACATTCATTTTTGACACGGTATTGCCTTAGTTTAATTAGTTTAGGGACTTACGCGCTGCGCTTGTGTTTGGTGTGCGTGGTTGACGTACGCGTCCGCCCGCGTAGTTCTGTAGGAATTTTGGAAGGAGCGTTGGATCTGACCGTGGATCTGTGCACGGCGCTTTTTCTACATGTCCAGAGGCCTCATGGACAGATTCGTCACCATATATCAACCGTGAGCAAGAAAGCCGTGGTGGTCACAGTGCCAGGTACCCCTCCCAGCAGGAGGGGCGGACGGTGATGGCGCACGGGAAGCTTCGCAGGCCAGTGAAAAAACTTCCAAACTGCCATCACAAATGTAGTGCAGACCCCTAATTTCATAGGGGAGGAATGCAAACCTGCAAAATGATTGATCTCAGCCAGCGAAGCTCCTAGGCAATACTCGCAAAGATGAGGAACATGCAATAAAAATGTCGTATACTACAAACAAGGCGGTGCCTCCACACTCGGACAGCAAAAGGGAGCCGAAAATTGGCAGGACTGTACACGCTAGTTCCGCCATACCAGTGCTATCTTCGGCAACGTTGCTCTTATTGTTGCAGGTTCGTGAACACGCAAACCACAGAACTGTTCAAGACATTTCACGGTGTCATCGTCCCTGAAAGACCTGCAGTGCTTTGCAATATGCACATAGTAGAAGATTGTAGTGGATCCAAATCCGTAACGCTATTCCCCCACAGAATAGACAGGCTTCAGAATCACCACATTCCGTCCACCAACTGACGAACCATGTAGGCAGTCTTGTGCTGCTCGCGGGCGCCCTAGGCTGTCCTACAGGGAGCACCACTGGATTGCTCCAGTGAGACTCACTGCAGCACAGTCTAGTCCATGGCTGGCCGGCTACCTACCGCCCCTCTCAAAAGAACACCCCGAAAAGACTCCAGAAAGACGAACGAATTCCAAACCAAATCAACGAATTACCCCTCCGCAGGAGGATAGATCAAAAAAAGAGTGGCAAAGCGAAAAAAACAAGGGGGCTTGAGAAGGGCTTGAAGGGGGCTTGAAGGTGAAGGCTTCGAAGGAGGCTTGAAGGGAGCTTGAGAAGGGTTTCAAGGGAGCTTCAGAAGGGCGGCTTCAATGGGGCTTCAAGGTGAAAGGGCTTCAAGCGGGCTTGAAGGAGGCTTCAGAAGGGTTTCAGGGCCTTGAGAAGGGCTTGAACGGGATTCATCTTTGTGAAGCCTTCAAGGGCTGGCATTGGTCTTGCCAGCGCTGACAGATTGCCGGTGGTGGTTCGAATCCCTGCTGGTCCACTCGGGAGTCTCAAGTGCGACCCGCCGAAAGGCAACGGGCGCTGACCACAAAAAAAAGTGAAGCCTTCAAGGGCTTGAAGGGGGCTTCAAGGAGGCTTGAGAAGGGCTTCAAGGGAGCTTCAAGGGGGCTTCAACGGGGGCTTCAACGGGAGCTTCAAGGCGGCTTGAGAAGAGCTTCAAGGGGGCTTGAGAAGGGCTTGAAGGGGGCTTGAAGGTGAAGGCTTCGAAGGAGGCTTGAAGGGAGCTTGAGAAGGGCTTCAAGGGAGCTTCAGAAGAGCTTCAAGGGGGCTCAAGAAGGGCTTTAATGGGGCTTCAAGGTGAAGGGGGCTTCAAGCGGGGCTTGAAGGAGGCTTCAGAAGGCTTTCAGGAATTAATTAATTAATCCTATATGCAACATGCTTGGAAACATGTTGAACGACCTGGCGGAAGCCATACGGCGTTGGACGGAAAAAAAAGGCTTCAGAAGGGTTTCAGGGGCTTGAGAAGGGCTTGAAGGGGGCTTCAAGGTGAAGAGGGCTTCAAGGCGGCTTGGTGGGGGCTTCAGAAGGGCTTCAGAGGGCTTCAAGGGGGCTTCGGAAAGGTTTGAAGGGGGTTTGAGCAAGGTTCGAAAGGTGTGAGAAAGGCTTTTGAGAGGGTTGCGCCGCCTGATCACTTGCGCCTCAAACCGATCACTTGCGCCTCCAATAGCGCCCCCCAGCCTACTCACTTGCGCCCCCCTCCCTGCCTTCCACAATGCCATGCTCTAAATTCTGAATTTTTGTTTAAACTTCCCCCCCCTTGCCTTCCACAATGCCATGATCTAAATTCTAAGTTTTTATTTAAACTTCCCCTCCCCCTTGCCTTCCACAATGCCACGATCTAAAATCGAATTCTTTATTTAAACTTTTCCCCCCTTTGCCTTCCACAGTGCCATGATCTAAAATCGAACTCTTTATTTAAACTTCCACCCCTTTGCCTTCCACAATGCCATGATCTCAAATCTAACTCTTTATTTAAACTTCCCCCCCTTGCCTTCCAATGCCATGATCTAAATTCTAAGTCTTTATTTAAAGTTCCCCCCCCTTGCCTTTCCACAATGCCATGATCTAAAATCGAATTCTTTATTTAAACGTTTCCCCCCCTTGCCTTCCACAATGCCATGATCTAAAATCTACCTCTTTATTCAAACTTCCCTTCCCTTGCCATCCACTATGCCATAATCTCCCACAATGCCATGATCTAAAATCGAATTCTTTATTTAAATTTCCCCCCTTGCCTTCCACAATGCCATGATCTAAAATCTACCTCTTTATTCAAACTTCCCTTCCCTTGCCATCCACTATGCCATAATCTAAAATCTAACTCTTTATTTAAACTTCCCCCCCCTTGCCTTCCACTATGCCATGATCTAAAACCTAGCTCTTTATTTAAACTTCCCCCCCTTGCCTTCCACAATGCCATGATCTAAATTCTAAGTCTTTATTTAAACTTCCCCCCTTGCCTTCCACAATGCCATGATCTAAAATCGAATTCTTTATTTAAACTTCCCCCCCTTGCCTTCCACAATGCCATGATCTAAAATCTACCTCTTTACTTAAACTTGCCTTCCCTTGCCATCCACTATGCCATAATCTAAAATCTAAGTCTTTATTTAAACTTCCCCCCCTTGCCTTCCACTATGCCATGATCTAAAACCTAACTCTTTATTTAAACTTCCCCCCCTTGCCTTCCACAATGCCATGATCTAAAATCTAATTCTTGATTTAAACTTCCCCCCCTTGCCTTCCACAATGCCATGATCTAAATTCAAACTCTTTATTTAAGGACTACCACCATGCTACAACTTCTTCAACGTGGAGATCGGTCTGCACAAGAGCCTGCGACCAGGATGGGCCATATTTTATTCTTTCCATGCTTGTTCTGAGAATATATCTTTTGGCAGCTTGGACGAGATAACATTGGTTGTATGTTGCTGTTTTTGGCATGATGTCGAAGGACACTGAACTTCTTGATTGTTTGCGCAGTTTCGGAAAGCTGATCCTGATGGTCGTCATTTTTCGCTTAGGCTCCTGCGCAGAGTATTTCCCCAAGAACAGCTACCACGTTCGTCTACGTAGCATTATACTTTCACTTCCTTTACATCTCCCACATAAATCAACTTCATCTACATGACATACAACTCCTACCAGTCATGTACATCAGCTACATCATTTACATCATCTTAAACAGCCGTTGTTACACAGGAGTTAGGGCACCGAAGTTGTCGCACAGAAGTTCTTACATAAAAGAGCCCTTTGGGAAGGGCTTGGACGGGCTTCCAGGGGGCTGGACGGGGGGCTTCAGAAGGGCTTGAAGGAGGCTTGCGGGGCTTGAGGCCCGTTGAAGGTGGCTTCAAGGGGGCTTGAGAAGGGCTTCAAGGGGGCTTGAGAAGGGCTTCAGGGGGGCTTGAAGGTGGCTTGCTTGAAGGGGGTGTAATATTTAACGTGTTAAATATAGGGTATGCGGGTATGCATGAGTAAATATGGGGTAGTGTGTGCATGAGTTGTGGGTGAGCATGTTCGGTGTGAGTAAATTAACTACTAGTTCTATGCGAGTAAGTTTTTGTATGTGTACCTGTTGCGTAAGTTGTATGTATGTGAAAATTGTCTCCAAGGTGTCTGAGAAAGTTGAATACAAGCGTTGTTTGTGTGTATATTATGCTACTCCGAAAGCAACAGAAAGACCAGCAAATGTGGAAACACTTCCCCTGTACATTGCCAAATTTTGAAGCGTGCAAACGTGCAACTTTTGCGTCGGAAGAAGAACTGTATAGTTTCTTATTCACACTTCTAAAAGTTGCACGGTTGCACTCTCATTTTTCTCTATCTATTTTTTGGCAGCAAAGAAGAGAAATTGACCACCTTGTTGTTCCATCAGAAGTGGTTTGCTTGCGACCTTGTCCGCCACAATATTTGGCACGTTCCCCCTCACCCCTCCACACAATGATTCCGCAAAGTAAGACAATCATTCTTTGCAGCATCTGCACACACACACACAGACTCTGCGAACTGCAACTGCTGCTTCTCTTTTTTGGAGCTGAAAAAAAGAAGAAAAACTAGAGACGCAAATACGGGCCTCCAGTTCAAAATTCCTCCCACAGATGTTGTTTGTGTTAAGTAGCTTCAAGCTTGAGATTTTGCGCACATGGCAGCCTGCAAAGCTTCAGCGCATCTGATGAAATAAAGGGGCCAAAAACAGACCCGCTAGGAGGGACCACTTTCGATCCTAAGAGGGTCCACTTTTGGACCCCTTTTGAAATACATTTGCTTTGCGCAAGGGTGCAAAACTGGGCCAGTCGCCCTCATGGCTCAGTTGGTATGACGTCACTCTTGTGGCGTTGACAGACTGCCGGTGGTGGTGATGCCCCTCTTGAGTCCGTGAGTAAGACTCAAGACCGTAAACCCGCCGAAAGACAACGGGCTCGGACAAAAAAAATGGGGGCAATGGGGAGATGCCGGGTCTGTCACGTGCACTTGAGCCAGCTTGGGGGTCGAAGGTTGCGTTTGGACGGCTTTTACTTCCACCTGTCACAAAGAAGGGTCCGTTTTTTGGACCTAAAATAGCAAGAAAAACTAGAGACGCAAATACGGGCCTCCCCAGTACATGGGATTCGTCTTGGGACTTGGGGTGGAGTGGGGTGGGGGTGGGCGTATTAACGTTCATATAGACTCTAAGCAGAAACGAATGCCTTTGGACAGGGTAGGATATGGCTGGAGGTAAGAGAGATGTTACATGTGACGTTCGTTACGCTGTTTGCATTGATAGGGTGAAGATGCTACATGTTACGTTGGGTTGTTTGTGTTGACCGGGTGAAAGATGTTACATTTTACGTCGTGGGATATGGCTGTAGTTTGGACAGATGTTACATGTTACGGTAATTTTTGGGTGTTGACCGAGTAAAGATGATACATGTTACTTCGTAGGATACGGCCGTAGTTAGGACAGATGTTACATGTTACGTTATGTTTGATGCTACGTTAAGTAGTTTGTTGACTGAATAATGATGATACATGTTACGTTAAGTTGTTTGTGTTGGTCGAGTAAAAATGTTACATGTTACATGAAGTTCTTTGTGTTGGTCGAGTAAAAATGGTACATGTTGCATCCAGTTCTTTGGGCTGACAGAGTAAAGATGTTACATGTTACGTCATGAGATGTGGCTGGAGTTGGGACAGGTGTTACATGTGACGTTACGCTGTTTGCCTTGACAGGGTAAAGATGCTACATGTTTCGTTAAGTTGTTTGTGTTGACCGAGTGAAAGATGTTACATGTTACGTCGTGGGATATGTCTGTAGTTAAGACAGATGTTACCTGTTACGTTAAGTTGTTTGTGTCGACCGAGTGAAGATGCTTTATGCTACGTTAAGTTGTTTGTTGACCGAGTAATGATGTTACATTTTAGGTTAAGCTTTTTGTGTTGGCCGAGTAAGAATGTTACATGTTACATTAAGTCTTCTTTCTGTTGGCAGAGCAAAGATGTTACATGTTACGTCATGGGATATGGCTGTAGTTAGGACAGATGGTACATGTTACGTTAAGTTGTTTGTGTCGACCGAGTGAAGATGCTTTATGCTACGTTAAGTTGTTCGTTGACCGAGTAATGATGTTACATGTTAGGTTAAGTTTTTTGTGTTGGCCGAGTAAGAATGTTACATGTTACATTAAGTTTTCTTTCTGTTGGCAGAGCAAAGATGTTACATGTTACGTCATGGGATTTGGCTGGAGTTAGGACAGGTGTTACATGTTACATTAAGTTTTCTTTCGGTTGGCAGAGCAAAGATGTTACATGTTACGTCATGGGATATGGCTGTAGTTAGGACAGATGATACATGTTACGTTAAGTTGTTTGTGTCCACCGAGTGAAGATGCTTTATGCTACTTTAAGTTGTTTGTTGACCGAGTAATGATGTTACATGTTAGGTTAAGTTTTTTTGTGTTGGCCGAGTCAGAACGTTACATGTTACATTAAGTTTTCTTTTTGTTGGCAGAGCAAAGATGTTACATGTTACGTCATGGGATTTGGCTGGAGTTAGGACAGGTGTTACATGTTACATTAAGTTTTCTTTCTGTTGGCAGAGCAAAGATGTTACATGTTACGTCGTGGGATTTGGCTGGAGTTAGGACACGTGTTACATGTTACATTAAGTTTTCTTTCTGTTGGCAGAGCAAACACGTTACATGTTACGTCATGGGACTTGGCTGGAATTAGGACAGATAGGCGGCAGTGGCAATGGCGGTGGGTCCAGAAGAAACACTTGTTTCAGGCCACCGGTCGGCAGTAGCACAAAGAAACTTTTGGATTGAATAAAAAATCCGAAAAAAACGCACCGATGAACAAAGCATGCATATGTCAAAACGAACTGGCCCAACACCCAGCTTTTAGACACTTGGAGAAAGGAATTTGATCAAATTCGTTGCAGATATGAAGTTGCAATTCGCATAGCCTTGCCTAGACAAAATACACATTCGACTGTAAATTAAGGTCTGAATAACCCCCCGGGACGGATAATTTTGATCCATACCCTTCTGACAAATTGCAAAAACACGATGGGGTTGTTTATTGTTTATTCATTCAGCAACAGGGACAATAGATTGGGGAGCTGGGACAATTTTGACGAAGGGATTGCAGCCAAACCCTTGGTTTTTGGCGTTTTTTTTTAGTTTTGATTTTGGGCGAAATTGGCTGGGTTAAAAAGGCACTGAATTGTTTTGGCAGTGGCTGTGGTGAAACGTTGGGTATAAAAAAATGCTAACGCAGGCGAATGTAGGTAAAACGACCATGAACCACCAACTTTTTGGGGCACCTCAATTTTTGTGCGACAACCCCGATTTTTTTGTTCATGCTCATCCTCTTGTTGACGACACACATTTGTGAACCTGGAGGACCTGTCCACCGGTTGAAAAAATGTGAAAGCCGTGTCACCTTGCAGCCATGAAACATGGCAATAGAACACATGAGGACACATGAAATTCATGAAATGATCCATTTTTTTCCTCCACGAACCAAATGGAATGATGCCGCATCAACATTACTTAGTTTTCATGAATTTTCCACGTTTTTCCCAGTCCCAAAATTTGAAAACCACATTTTTTTTCAGTTGAAAAGAGGAAATTTCCATGACTCAAATCACGGCCATGGCCCATTTTTGATTTTCTTTACCTGGCAGCTGGGCTGCTGGGTCGCTGCATAACCGATGGGTTATGGCGATGGGCACCGTGGGGCGTCAGGGTCTCAGCCGTCAATGGTTGATGGAACCACCATCATTCATTTTTTCCACGAGGGGGGCCATCAAGTGCGGGAGTTCTGAGGTGGAGCTAATTTTTGATATAAGCAAGTAGATCAGAATCGGTTTGCGCAATATTTTGCTGCGATGTGTTTCTACCTTTGTGTTTGTAATGAACAGTTGTTGGGTTAGGGCCGTTAAGGGTTTATGTTTTGACCCGTCCCCAGATGGTTTGATCCAAGGTATGGACTGAATGGTGGCTTCAAGGTACCAGATCCAAGGTATGGACTGAATGGTGGCTTCAAGGTACCAGCCGGGAGAGGAATCCGGAGTCCAAGAGAAGTATATTTTTGTTTTGCTTAATTCTCAAATCGTTTCCCCCATCATTCTAGTGTACATGTCTGCAAATTTGTTATTTTTGAAGATGGGGTTAGTTAGTTGCACCTGGGTTGCAAATAGGGTCACACACACTTGCTTTTATATGGACGCCCCAACCCCAAAAACTTATACGCGCAGCAGGTTTCCACTGTTTCATGAATTTTGACAGGTTAACCATTTTTGTGAATGGTCAAAGTCCAGGCGTTTTTGTCATGTCTCATGATTGAGATCTTCTGGTGTCAAGGCCGTAAGTTCCGGTGGGTTTTATGCACCCATGGTAAATGGGGCCCTTCTGCAGGGTGGAAGCAATGGCATGTCTGCCTGACCTGCTTTCTCATGGGTGGGTGCCCGCTGGCCCAGTGTCGTGGTTGAAGGGTACAAGCAATCTGGAAGAACAGTAGAGACAGATCCGTTCTCATGAGCATGGTTTTCCAAATTACCCCAAACTCAAAGGATTTTTCGCGATGACTCTTGATCCTCTGGTGGAGCCTTCGATACCCCAGCATTCCATGCTTGTACCATATTGAGACTGTGATTGCTGCTGGTTAAGCCAGGCAATCCAAAGGCGCGGAGGGTCCCGAAAGTTGGAGAAAACCATCCAAACAGCCAGAAAACGGATTGGGACAACGTTTCCAACAAGGATTGGTCAGAGGTTTTTCGCTTCATTTTTTTTTTTGAGACCCCAACACGTCCGTGCAGCTTACATCCATTGCTCACAAGAATGCCACCAACTGCTACAGTAGATTGATATTCCCAAGGTCTTTTTGGGTTCCAGCGCTGCGACCCCAGTTTTTTTTTTTAAAGCGATGGCCCATGACCATCTTCCCTTTTCCCATTTTCATAGGGGGTTCTATACAGATTCCAAGATTCCCCGATGATGGGTCATATCCCATATCAAACCATGTAACTTCAGCACAGGCAAGGGAGAACGTCGAAGTCCTGCGAAGGTGCCAAGCCACGCATAAATCAACCATCAACAACATGTGGTGGAGAGTTACCTTACATGAAAAGATGTCAATGTTAATACACACCTTACATGCTGTGGAGATCTTATCTCAAAGGTGGGGACGCGATTTGATTTCTTTAGCAACACCTTTGAGAACTTTCAGAGATAAGACCTAGCTGCAGGTTTTGAAGATAGTGATCGCATCCACCAAATGGTCTTCCTCAAAATGTTGGACACGCTGTTTTGAAGCAGTGCAATGGCGGTCATGCCACGTTTTCAGGTCTTTTTTTTCCCTGGATCACCCATTGCCATGTTCCTCGGCAGCTTATATTGTTGATAGGCTAGCCGTTATTCTTGATGTCGATTCAAAATTAAATACATGGTATCAGAACAGGGTCTGTTGGTCTTCCACCATCACCTGCAGTTCGTTCCTGCTCGCGGTGGTGGCGAATGGGGCAGCTCCGGCAAGTTTGAACTTGGGACTAGTCAGTGGAGGGCACCCCCCAAACGACAGACAACTCCATATCCCCATTGAGAAAAGTAAGAGGTTTGTCCCCCGCTCACATTGCATTTTAGTAAGGTAAATGGTGCTTAACCAGTGGATTTAGGGTACACCCTATTCGCCCTATTCTCAGATACCCACGTTTCTAGCGACTAACTTGCTTGGTCTTAGGTTGAGGGACATGATAGCCAATGACGAGCAAAGGAAAGGATGGTGTCGCGCAAAAGAATTTGTGAAATAGACCAGGCTCACCTCCCAGAAAGTGAATGCCACCCAGTCAGTCAAATCATCCATCATTCCTGGAGTTTGTGTTGGCTGCAACCGTTGGGATCCACTAATCCCAACAAACAAAGTAACTTTGGAAAATGATGGGCCCCTGGCACTTGTCCCCAACTGGTGAATGACCATGGTTTTTGAGTTTGGGGATGTTTGGGGCAAGCCCATTTCTTCCAGGAAAGAAGATGAGGCAGGCCCAGCAAGCTGCCATCAAGGATGAAAAGACCAAGAGAGAGGCAGCGTAGGGAGGTCATGAGTCATGGTCATGGGAGCTCATCAATCAAGACTCAATTTGCGGATTCAGTTTAGATTTCAGAAAAATTCACGTGCAATAAAAAGGAACTGGATTGGTCCAAACATAGGGTACTCGGGTACTCCAAAATCCAAGACTTGATCATGGTTTATCATCCTTTGAAACCGCAATGTTGTTTTTCTTTTTTTTCCCGCTATATACGTGAATCTGAATCCCGTGAGGTGGACTACTTCTGGCAACAGCAGGAGTATTTTAGCGGTGGCGTGCGGGTTCCCGGAGATGGGTGCTCGTGGCTCGCTATTTTTGTAGGCAATTTTCTAAGGATTCTGGGATTCCAACTTTTGAGACAGGTATTATATAAAATATATGCTTCCTGCTTTGAAGAAATTAGGTAACCTAAGGACCAAGAGATATATACCAAGAGATATCACTTGAAGTCAGGCGTAAGGGTACACTTGCGGGGGATGCGGTTTATAGACCCTGAAGATCTTGTGGGTGTACCTCTGAGTAAGCACTTAGCAACCATGCCGAATAGTCCTTGCAGAGTGTAACTATAAATAGTAGCCATAGCAACCTCCCAAAATAACATAGAAACTATGGAAAAGTCAAATCCACCCAATAAAGGATACTTTAACTTTTCCATTTTTATTGGATTTTTGATTAAAAACAGGTCACAAAGATCACACCACACCAATGGTGCCAGGGCAAGGGCCGCAAGGGCAAAGGCTCTCAGGCGTGGTCGAAAACATGGCGTTGATGTGAAAAGACTTGCGATGTTTAGTGGTGTGACTAGTGATTTTTCATGATCAATATGATCAGCATCATTTTCGTGATTTGTGACTAGTGATATCTAGTGATATCTAGTGATTAAAATCTGCAAAAAAACTGATGACTTCACGTTTTTATCCATCCCTATCTGTTTTTTTTCGTTGTGAATCTTCCGTACCTGGGATATGGGAGGATTTTCTAGACAGGGCGCCTTGGTCCACAAAAATCGGCCGACAAAAAGGCATAAAAACTGGGATTAAACATACACAACTATGATATATACCCAGTTTTCTGTGAATCTCTCTTGGATTTGCGTTTGTTTTCTTCATGGGGAAATGGAGATTAGATTTGGTTTACTCAGATGGAGTGGCCATGGTCAAGTGAGTTTGTGGCTGCGTTTGTTTGTCAAGACTGAACAATTTTGTTTCGCAGTTCAGATTGGTGGTGCCGTGTAGCTATGGTTTCCAAATTATGGTTTATCTCGATTTGGGACGGTAAGAATATGTATAATACCAAATTTTGACGATCTTATCCATATTTCTATCCAAACAGATCAAATAATGTTGAACTAATTTATGCATATTTGTCCAATCGGTTTTGAGATGGTTTTCCAATATCCAACCCACCTGACCAGTCGATTCAGGACAGCGAGCGGTCCCTTTTTGGAGCCCAGAGGGAGAATGTGGGGATCGACTTTGACAAGCAGATTCCTCAGATGGGGAAGCTGAGTGTTTTTTTTCGTTGATCAACTCCGATGATGAGTACGAGAAAGGGATTTACTGTTGGTAACATGTAGTAAGTAGGTAAAACATGCGGACATGGTGACATGGCATGATCGAGAAACTCTGATCCTTGAACAGGCTGACGCATTTTGCGGGGGTATTTGCTGTGAACAGGCTGACTATTCCATTGAAAATCAGTGGCGAATGGACCGAGTCACTGACCATATCTCCCAAAATTGGATGGAAACATCTGCGGTGTAAAGTGTCAACCAATGAATCTGCCATGCCAGAGCGCATCCGAATTTTTATAGGTCAATGATGACATGATATTCTTGTTCTATTTGCACATAGGTTTCCCACTTCAGGCCATAAAATAGCCGCCACCGCCCTTAAAAAGGTACGACGATATCCCCGTTGACCTCTCTGGAGATGGGGTTCGGAGACACAGATTGCCGCAGGAGATTGGTTTGTTGCGAAGAAATGGCCTTCAATGAAGTCAGAATTGAGTGAAGCATGGTTTAAAGGTGATAGACAGTGACAGATTGCAATTTTTGGGGCTTGGATACTGAGCCACGCCATGAAAAAAATAGCTGTTTGTTCCAGCTTCAGTGTTTTTATTTGGAGATTGGGAATCCTCTTGGCCTGCTTTCCTTGCTTCCTGGTAGATGACAGGGGCCTTGAGAGCGGTTAAGTGTTTTTGATTCTCCGTCCTGGAATGGCCATGAATGGCATAGGCCCGGCATACCCAAATTTCTTGCAGGGTTTGGTTGAAAGTTGGGGTACGCAGCTTCTTCACTTTATACGAAATTGAGCCTTTCACGGAGTGCTTTCAGCCATTCCTAACTCTTCCATGCCTGGGAGGTGGGTATGTCAAGAATAGGGATACCCCAAAACAGCCAGGATATCCCCATGATTTTACCCGGGGAAAAGCTTGGTTCGGATTGTGAAGGCTGTTTTTGTGGCTAGAATTGCGTCGTTGGGGATGGTTCATTAGTGGTCTACCATACTTGGATCACCCCAAAGTGTTGTGAGGTTGACTATGTCTTATATATGGGACAACCCCAGTAACTGATACATAACCCTGGTTCATAGTGGCTTACTCCACAATAAAAAATGGCTTATTTATTCATACTCCACATGTAAATGGTGTGCGAATCTATGGTTACTAAGCCACAGGCTGACCGCATCGGTGCCCTCGAAAGCTTCGACGAACTCTGGGACCCGCTTTTTCGCAGATGGAAAGCCATGGTTGGTTGAAAGCATTGCCAAATGGTGGAGTAGTCGAGGAAAGCGGACTTACTATGTTTTTGCCCAGATACGGATATTTGAGATATGGACTGATATGGATATTAATCAAGGCGGCAAGAAAATTAATGGACGCTAAGACGCTAATATTCGAAGCATCTTTGTTTGACCAGTGGGAACCCTCGAGGCGATTTTCGGTGAAATCAGTTTCCGAATTTCTCGACCCTTGCAGAGCTCGGCCCGGGCCGAGGGAAATTTTGTGATCCAGAAATGGCTTAAATTCTCCATCGATTCTGTGGAAATCTACATCCATGCCCGATGGAGATATCGACAAGAAAATAGTGGCGAGTGGTTTCCCAAGTGCCGTGGCGGTGCAGGATCGCTACCACATCCATGACTTCCTTTGGGAGAACTTAGAACGCTGCCACTACAAGAGGCCACGGACCTGGCAAGTGCGGGGAGCACAAAATGAGATTTCAGCACCAGTGAATGGGGATGTAACTTACAATGTAACCACGATTGTGTTGGGAGCTGGTGTGGCCTCATTGTAGTTACTATTGATGCTCGTGAAAATATTTGAAAACATCCCGAAACATCCCTGAAACTACCAATCAGTCATGGTTGACTCGTTGACCTAGCTCTGCGTTTTTGAATACTTTGAATTGGCAGTTCTCGCAGATTCACTTGCTTTCTTGGCTGGTGTCTCCATTTGAATCTGATGAGAGGACTTGAGGACTTCCCTTTCTGTTGGATCCACAGCAATGACGATCAACTACACATTTTGGGCCAAGAGAATATCTATCTTAAAATTCCTCCTACATATGAAATGAACACACCACAGCCAATTTTGGAGTCACATCTGTTGGGAGATTCCGAGTTTCAAGGTAGGTTGGATTCGCCATCGGTTTAGCGGCATCCCATTGGAATAAACCAACCCGATTGATCCCTTTATAAGTCTTTATAATTTTAACACAATTTTCGCACATCATATGTCCCCAAAAAGCACTTGGGGTCAGGTTTTTTTTTGCTTTCCATTCAACATCCCAAAACTGCCATCACTAAACCCGGCATTGTTAGCGGGATGTGAACCCCATAGATTCACCGTCACTTTCCATAGATCATCCATTTGGGTATCCTGGTATCCTCAAGTCATGACGTCACTGGAATAATGATTGGTAAGGGGAATCAAAACCCCAAAGGGCATTAGGACATAGATGGAAATAGCTATTTTTCAGTTGAGTGAATAATTTTAATTCAGCCAGATATGTGGGTCATTGTGGGTCACTATCGACACCCCAAGAACAGATGGTTTCTGTCATCAAGTTCACTACAAAAAATGACCAGCAATTGTCCAAAGGTATCAATTTTTGATCCAATCACCAGATTTCTGGAGTTTGGTGAAGGACTTGATAGCGAAATTTTTTAGGTGGGCCCGATGACAAGAAGTCATGGGCTCGTTTTTATCCCATTGTATGCTCGTTTTTACCACTCAAAATTTCCGTTATAGTTATATATATATATATTATAGATATATGTTTGTTTTCTATCATATTCTCAGGTTCTAATAGTTTTAACAGCCACAAATTGGGTAACTCCGAAAATGGGGTAACTCCCCTCCGGCAAGGTAGGCGTCATTTTCCCTATGCCAGGCCCACCCCCATCCAGCGCTTTGCCATCCCCGTGGCCCTTGCGGGCTACGACGCCATGTGCTGCGCGCAGACTGGCTCAGGCGGCCGCGTTGCATGGAGAATTTCCGACCCATAGCGGTGGACAATGGCCCATTTATGGATAATTTATGGTGATTTACTGATGAAAATGGTTGATTTTCCATAGCAAATGGTTGAAGTACCGGCAAGATTTGATTTTTTTTGGCTTAAAGATGTTCAGGCTCAGAAGAAAATGAAGAACCATCGAGAAAGTGAGGAATTCACCAAGCTGGATGGGTGGAGAGAAGATTCTTGAAGAATTGAAGGTGAACATCCCAAAAGTTGATTGTGCACCTAATCGCTTGACCCGAAACTTTGAAAAAAACGGGATCATCATTTCTCATGCTATCCCCAAACTCAGACTCCCGTGTTTTCAAGTGTGATATCCGAAACAAGTATCTCCATGATTCTCCTCCCTAAACTTTTCTGGGATCCAAGCAGCATGAGCCACAGGAAAGACCTGTGCATTTCTTCTGCCCATCATCTCATCTTTGGACACTGCGCAGGCGAGATCTTCCTTCCATGAACCGAACAATTGCCATGTCCAAGTGTGGAACATCGTTCAGTTGACCTTGTAGATGCTGAATTTTTGTGGTGTCCGCAATCTCGAAATCTCATGAAAAGACCACATCAGCCGTGGTATATTGCCGGATAGCCCCCTTACCATATCCAAAGATACCAAAACCTGCCTTTGGTCGGCGGCTGGTCGAGGCTTTTAGCGTCATCGGCTGCGACTATGGAGAGATGTCTGCACCGCGCGCGAGAAGCCGAGAGGAGAAAGGACGAGCCACTGGAGATTTCACCAGCATATTGGGCAACGACCAGTCCCTCGATCCCTGAATAAAAGTAGCTGGCTATATCTGGCTATACTATTTGTATCAATTTTCTGTGGCTTTGACCTAGCCACAATTTTCTGGGAATATCATCAGCTTGTGGTTCTTCACCTGCCTGACTTCCCAGTGATCTCAAGTCTATGGCCTCTCCAGAATATCCAGCGGCTGCGGTCATTTCTGATTTATTTTACCAGGCAGTGGCAGGTCTGTTTGGTTGAATGAACATGCTTACAATGTAGTGCCTTGAGCCCGATGATATCACGAGGAGTTGATGGGGATTTCCGTTCATGAGGGGCCTAATATGTAACATTGTCAACCCAAATTTAGAGGTTTGACAACCTCACAGGAACCCTGGGAATCCTGGGAACTTTGACAAAGCCTGGGAAGCCTCGATGTGAGGCCGTGGTTTTGGCTCCCACGCGCGAGCTGTGTTCTCAAATCCACTTGGAGGTCCAACGTGGTCCAACGGAAAGCCCAAAGGAACCGTCGGGTTTAAAGCCCGAGTTGTTTGGTGCTAGGGGTTATATTTCCATCGTGCGTTCGTTGTATTTAGTTACATTATATAGATTTATATAGGTCATAGAAGTTATAACCCTGTGTATGTATATATATATGTATATAATA
This sequence comes from Cladocopium goreaui, assembly GCA_947184155.2. Classification (NCBI taxonomy): domain Eukaryota; class Dinophyceae; order Suessiales; family Symbiodiniaceae; genus Cladocopium; species Cladocopium goreaui. Next base: position 72,416 of record CAMXCT020001981.1, read on the forward strand.
GAACCCATATATTATTGTTTACACACAATATATAACCATATTATTATTATATATAGTTTATATGACCCACTATTTGTTTGGAATTCCCCATGGAAATCCGCTCGGTGGGAATTCGCCAAAACACCAGGCGAAGAAGCTGTCCTTTCAGTCCCCGGTGCGGCATCTGATGGGGATCCGCCTTCGGGCACCTCTTGGGGACATTGTTTTATGGAACATTAAATATGGCACCTAGTCATGAAACAGCTTATGCATGGCACCTAATCATCTAATCATGATTGATAATGAAGTTTTATATGAATCAGATCATGAATGGCACCTAATCATGATTGATAATGAAGTTTTTTTTGTAAATCAGATCATGAATGGCACCTAATCATGATTGATAATGAAGTTTTTTATGAATCAGATCATTGAATCATGATTGATAGTCCTATTTATGGAAGATTAAATCTCATACGACTTAAACCACCATAAAACGGAATGGAACGTCATCGGTTTCGTTCCGTTTATTTGGGTTATGACGACCTCGACACGGCACCAATTGGAGGTTTGTGGCATTGGGTTTACCACAGAATCTTACCACATTTTAGATCAAAAGCTTGGTGAACCCATGCTGTTCACACCAAAATAGACTGTAGTCATAGATGTTCAACCCCCCACTCCAAATATGGGTATTGTTCCGGACTCTCTTTGTCAATGTGTAGTGTATTTTATTCATTAGTGACGTATTTCCCCATCCAAAGCATGGCGTGACACCTGGATGGCCCCTGACAGACCCAGCATGGCTTCGGATTTTATTCAAGATGTCACCCAACCTGGTGATGAACACAGAGTGTGCCATGGAAAACGTACTCCCTCCGCAGTTCTGGAGCCAAAATTCAGGAATTGATCCCAAAAAGCTACACGAAAAGAAACTGCTGGTGGGTTGGTGGAATTGATCCCCAAACTGCTGGTTATTTGTTATTTTCAAACCATAGAAATGGGAGATCCCCAATGGTTTTTGAAGATTTTTTTGCCGCGCAAACGCGCAGGGTCGAAAGAAACGGTGCTTTCACTTATCGTTGGTTGCATCTAAATGGGTAGGTCAAAGAAATTGGTACCCCCGAATATCCAGAATTATCTTAATGAATAGATCCAATACTGAACAACAGACGGGTAGAGGAACTTGATTGAGTAATTAGTTCCAAATTTACATAGTTGGGTAACTCGGTTGGGTATATATATATGCATCTATAAGTTAGGTGGGAAACAAACGGGTATATAAAGTCAACAACACATGGGATCTATTATTTTTGTTGATACTTGTTTGGCACAGCATTACGGGGTCATGATTAGATCATTCATGGAATCTATTAATAGTATAATAGATCAAATATATATATATAATTATTAACCATTATAAGATCTACAAATATTGCAGGTGAATGATCTACGAAGATGAAAATTACATCATGGTTTACTTCATGGTTTTACCACAAAAAACCATGGATTAATTGATACTATACCCCCAACAAAAATTTCCAGCTCGATGATCTCCAGATCCGAGCCGGAGAAGTCTACGGCGGCGTGGATGTTCCGGGACCCAATGGTCCCACCCACATGTCCCACACGCTGGGGATGAGCTGATGACCTGGTTTTCACCGAAAAAAAATTGGAGGGTTGGAATCCATGGGAATCCCCTCCAGAAATCTGGTGCGGGTACAAAAAACCACAGTGATGAAAAAGCCCATTGAGAGATTTTCCGATTGAAAGCTCCATGAAACTGGAATTGTCCCATTGTCCCATGGCAAAGCCTCATGAGACAGCCCTCAAACAACAACAAAGCTGACGGCGAAGCGAGGCCAAACCACAGCTGTTGGACTTGGCGCGAGGCGGTTCCATGTATCTTGACCATGGCATGAATTTATGATAACAAATGGGCTAACGCCCTGGTGCCGCCGACCCCCTTTCAGGGGTGGAGGAAGGAAAGCACATGACCTTGACGGGAGTTCTAACCATCAATGGGAGTTGATGGCATTGGGTTGACCACATTGTAGCAATCCCCCAAGAGATATAATAGCGACATCTTAAAATATTGATTGGATTATGATTATGATACATTGTCAGACATTCTCCGTTGTTTGCAGGCTATAATGTTTTGCGACGTAAAAAAATACTTTACTTCGTGTGATCCCCACCATGACTTATAGATTTTCTTACTGGCAAATCTTCTGGCATTCTATCTGATATATCTTCTGGCATTCTATCTGGCATTCTATCTGGCATATCTGGCATATCTTCTGGCATTCTATCTGGCAAATCTTCTGGCATTCTATCTGGCATATCTGGCATTCTATCTGGCATATCTTCTGGCATTCTATCTGGCATTCTATCTGGCATATCTTCTGGCATATATTCTGACATATCTTCTGGCATTCTATCTGGCATTCTACCTGACATATCTTCTGGCATATGTTCTGACATATCTTCTGGCATTCTATCTGGCATTCTATCTGGCATATCTTCCGTCATTCTATTTGGCCGTTGAGGTCCAGCGGTGCACACTGAGCTGGGCAGGTCCCAGGTTGAGGTCCAGCGGTGCACACTGAGCTGGGAAGGTCCCAGGTTGAGGTCCAGCGGTGCACACCGGGCTGGGCAGGTCCCAGGTTGAGGTCCAGCGGTGCACACTGAGCTGGGACGGTCCCAGGTTGAGGTTCAGCGGTGCACACTGAGCTGGAGAGTTGGCAAAGAGCTTGGCGAAGAGACTTGGCAAAGAGCTTGGCGAAGAGTTGGAAAGGCGGAAGTGCAGGTGGAAGTTGATGCAGACATGGTCGAGGAGAAACTGGAGGAGGAGGAGGAGGCGAGGAGGAGGACGAGGAGGAAGAGGACAGCTAGTCGAGGAGGAGGAGGAGGACGAGGAGGAGGAGGATGAGGCGGAGGAAGAGCGCTCTGATAAAATCTAACAACCGTCACCTGGCAGGTGGGCAAAAATATATAGTGGAATTAAATGTGATGTTTCCATCACAACTGTTCCTCGATCTGCGAGGTGGTCCGAGCCCGCCATGTGAATAGCAACACAACTGGAACCGTAAAGTCCATTTCATTTGGGGGGTAGACTAGACAAAAAACAATATATATATATATATCAAAATATAGATGCTCAGGATTCAAAGATTGATTGCCAGTTCTTTTGCCGGTTGCTTCTGACCCCAGAAGCATGGAGCATAGATTCAAAGAAAAGATACAACCTTGCCTTCTTGCGACTGGACTCCTTGTAGGACAAACAAATATACACGTGCCATGTAGCAGTTTCGAAGCCCAATAGAAACAGTTTGAAGGGCCTATGGGGAGGTACGATGGCAAAGCAAGCGGAGGGTTGTGCGGTGCTGAGGCTTTCGAAAGCTGCTGCGGGACTTTTGAAGGTTTTAAGGCCTGGCCAAAACGTGCCATGTAGCAGTTTCGAAGCCCAATAGAAACAGTTTGTAGGGCCTATGGGGAGGTACGATGGCAAAGCAAGCGGAGGGTTGTGCGGTGCTGAGGCTGCCCAAAAGAAGGCCTGGCCAAAACGTGCCATGTAGCAGTTTCGAAGCCCAATAGAAACAGTTTGTAGGGCCTATGGGGAGGTACGATGGCAAAGCAAGCGGAGGGTTGTGCGGTGCTGAGGCTTTCGAAAGCTGCTGCGGGACTTTTGAAGGTTTTAAGGCCTGGCCAAAACGTGCCATGTAGCAGTTTCGAAGCCCAATAGAAACAGTTTGTAGGGCCTATGGGGAGGTACGATGGCAAAGCAAGCGGAGGGTTGTGCGGTGCTGAGGCTTTCGAAAGCTGCTGCGGGACTTTTGAAGGTTTTAAGGCCTGGCCAAAACGTGCCATGTAGCAGTTTCGAAGCCCAATAGAAACAGTTTGTAGGGCCTATGGGGAGGTACGATGGCAAAGCAAGCGGAGGGTTGTGCGGTGCTGAGGCTTTCGAAAGCTGCTGCGGGACTTTTGAAGGTTTTAAGGCCTGGCCAAAACGTGCCATGTAGCAGTTTCGAAGCCCAATAGAAACAGTTTGTAGGGCCTATGGGGAGGTACGATGGCAAAGCAAGCGGAGGGTTGTGCGGTGCTGAGGCTTTCGAAAGCTGCTGCGGGACTTTTGAAGGTTTTAAGGCCTGGCCAAGACGTGCCATGTAGCAGTTTCGAAGCCCAATAGAAACAGTTTGTAGGGCCTATGGGGAGGTACGATGGCAAAGCAAGCGGAGGGTTGTGCGGTGCTGAGGCTTTCGAAAGCTGCTGCGGGACTTTTGAAGGTTTTGAGGCCTGGCCAAAACGTGCCATGTAGCAGTTTCGAGCCCAATAGAAACAGTTTGAAGGGCCTATGGGGAGGTACGATGGCAAAGCAGAGGGTTGTCGGTGAGGCCTGGCCTTTAAAACGTGCCATGTAGCAGTTTCGAAGCCCTTTTGAAGTTTAAGGCCTGGCCAAAAGCCATGTAGCCTATGGGGAGGTACGATGGCAAAGCAAGCGGAGGGTTGTGCGGTGCTGAGGCTTCCCAAAAGAAGGCCTGGCCAAAACGTGCCATGTAGCAGTTTCGAAGCCCAATAGAAACAGTTTGAAGGGCCTATGGGGAGGTACGATGGCAAAGCAGAGGGTTGTGCGGTGCTGAGGCTTTCGAAAGCTGCTGCGGGACTTTTGAAGGTTTTAAGGCCTGGCCCAAACGTGCCATGTAGCAGTTTCGAAGCCCAATAGAAACAGTTTGTAGGGCCTATGGGGAGGTACGATGGCAAAGCAAGCGGAGGGTTGTGCGGTGCTGAGGCTTTCGAAAGCTGCTGCGGGACTTTTGAGGGTTTTAAGGCCTGGCCAAAGCGTGCCATGTAGCAGTTTCGAAGCCCAATAGAAACAGTTTGAAGGGCTTATGGGGAGGTACGATGGCAAAGCAAGCGGAGGGTTGTGCGGTGCTGAGGCTTTCGAAAGCTGCTGCGGGACTTTTGAAGGTTTTAAGGCCTGGCCAAAACGTGCCATGTAGCAGTTTCGAAGCCCAATAGAAACAGTTTGAAGGGCCTATGGGGAGGTACGATGGCAAAGCAGAGGGTTGTGCGGTGCTGAGGCTTTCGAAAGCTGCTGCGGGACTTTTGAAGGTTTTAAGGCCTGGCCAAAACGTGCCATGTAGTAGTTTCGAAGCCCAATAGAAACAGTTTGTAGGGCCTCTAGGGAGGTACGATGGCAAAGCAAGCGGAGGGTTGTGCGGTGCTGAGGCTTTCGAAAGCTGCTGCGGGGCTTTTGGAGCTTTCTAGGCCTGGCCAAAACGTGCCATGTAGCAGTTTCGAAGCCCAATAGAAACAGTTTGTAGGGCCTATGGGGAGGTACGATGGCAAAGCAAGCGGAGGGTTGTGCGGTGCTGATTTTAAGGCCTGGCCAAAACGTGCCATGTAGCAGTTTCGAAGCCCAATAGAAACAGTTTGTAGGGCCTATGGGGAGGTACGATGGCAAAGCAAGCGGAGGGTTGCGCGGTGCTGAGGCTTTCGAAAGCTGCTGCGGGACTTTTGAAGGTTTTAAGGCCTGGCCAAAACGTGCCATGTAGCAGTTTCGAAGCCCAATAGAAACAGTTTGTAGGGCCTATGGGGAGGTACGATGGCAAAGCAGAGGTTGTGCGTGCTTGACTTCGAAAGCGGCTGCGGGACTGTTTGAAGCGTTTTAAAGCCTGCCAAGACGTGCAGGTAGCCAGTTTCGAAGCCCAATAGAAACAGTTTTTGTTAGGGCCGTATGGGAGGTTTACCGATGGCCAAAAGCAAAGCGGAGGGTTGTGCGGTGCTGAGGCTAACCAAAAAGAAAGGCCTGGCCAAAACGTGCCATGTAGCAGTTTCGAAGCCCCCAATAGAAACACTTTGTAGGGCCTATGGAGGTACGATGGCAAAGCAAGCGGAGGGTGCTGCGAGTGACTGAGGCTTCGAAAGCTGTGCGACCTTTTGAAGGTTTTAGCCTGCCAAAACGTGCCATGTAGCAGTTTCGAAGCCTTGTTAGGGCCCGATGGGGAGGTACGATGGCAAAGCAAGCGGAGGGTTGTGCGGTGCTGAGGCTTTCGAAAGCTGCTGCGGGACTTTTGAAGGTTTTAAGGCCTGGCCAAAACGTGCCATGTAGCAGTTTCGAAGCCCAATAGAAACAGTTTGTAGGGCCTATGGGGAGGTACGATGGCAAAGCAAGCGGAGGGTTGTGCGGTGCTGAGGCTTTCGGCTGCTGATTTTAAGGCCTGGCCAAAACGTGCCATGTAGCAGTTTCGAAGCCCAATAGAAACAGTTTGTAGGGCCTATGGGGAGGTACGATGGCAAAGCAAGCGGAGGGTTGCGCGGTGCTGAGGCTTTCGAAAGCTGCTGCGGGACTTTTGAAGGTTTTAAGGCCTGGCCAAAACGTGCCATGTAGCAGTTTCGAAGCCCAATAGAAACAGTTTGTAGGGCCTATGGGGAGGTACGATGGCAAAGCAAGCGGAGGGTTGCCATGGCAATGGTAAAGCCGGCACGAGCCATGCTGCACACCTACGGTGATCCCGGGCGCCGCCCCGCCTAGGCCAAGGCTAGGCAGGGGTCGGCGGATTTATGCAAGGTTAGCCAACCAAAATGGGATTGTGCCAAAAAGAACGGAGAATTGATTGTTGGTTTCAGCTATGTTTCGTGATCTTGGCGCACTTAGAATGGTTTCGGGTTTACGACATGTTGTTGTGCGATCTCAACCCTCCCTTGTCTCGCAAGGGGTGGATTTGGTGACGGCCACCCCAGGAGTGGTGGGGTGTTGCAGGGTTCTATTGGTCGTTTCAGCATGGTTCATGCGTTTCACCAACTGGACAAATGGGACATCAAATCATTTTTCAAGGCTGAGAAAAGTATATTTCACAGATCATTAGCCCCCTGATTCTTGTTGAGTACCATCTGGACCTTTGCAGTGGAAAAAAAACGCATTTACAGAGATGAATTTTCTCGCTGACCACGCCATTTTTCCATGGATTTCCCAGCACCCCGAGGACGACTGACGGATTTCATCGACCGCGGGGTGATCACCATGAGCAACGTGGGTTTCCTTGTGCTGGACGAGGTGAACGAGGGATTTCACCGATGTTGAACGGGTGCCCATTTGGGACATGTTCACCAAATACCTACACATATGTTAGGTGTTTTCATAGCAATTTGATGAGTTTCTGTTGGTGGGAAGTCTTTGTTGTTGGAAGCTTTTGGAGCATATAGCTGATGTAGAAGATGTAGAAGCGACTTACACTGAAGGAGCTCCAAGGAAAGTTGCATTGAATCCCGTAGCTGATCCAGTGCTCGAAGCACTCGAAGCGAGTCTCTTTGCACTGGCTCTTTTTGCTGCCGACGCAATGGCGTCCTGGTTCGCATCTTGGGAGACCTTGTTGAACAGATCTGCCCATCTGATATTGGCTGGGAACATCTCTGGGATTGGTCCACGGTTGATTCATTGCTCGACCCCAAAACATCCAGGATTGGAATCCTGCTAGCCCTAGTAACCAATCGACATGATCCATTTGCCTTCCAGAAACGGCTCGATTGCTAAACTTGGAAAAGATGACATTATGACACTGCAGGAAAAAGTCCCATCAAGGAATTGCCAAATCAAAACTTATCTCTTTCTACTGGTCATCTTGACTCATGTCTCATAATCTCCCACGAGTAATCAAAAGCAAGCTGGTACCATATTGTATGTCTCACTTGGTCTTGAGGGGTTCCTAGAATGAAGGTTCATATCATATTCGATACCAAATTGGGCATTGTAAAAGCAATTTAAGCATCTGCTCTTCCAACGGCTCATTCCTCGAAAGCATGTTGCAGAGGTGCAACTCTCCAGCTGTGGGTTGTCCATTGCATTAATCTGAATTTTGTTTGACAATTGATCCTGATATATCCTGATTATTTTTTGGTTCTCACTATTCCGGTAGTCATGGGCATGCAGCAAAATAAACTGACACTCCACATATATTATGAGATGTTTTTTGGTTGCAAAACAATTCTAGTATGTTGCATGCTTAGCATCAACCATCATTCTATCATTATGTCGTGCTGTATGATCTGGGGAAGCATTGGTCACCATTGGTCAAAGGGTAATCATGAATAAATGATCCATTTTTTGGGGTCCCCAAGTAATGGATCAACCAGGGCTGACCAATCCGGGGACTGGATCTTCATCCTAGAGATGTTCCCAGCTGCTTCAATCTCAGATGGGCAGATCTGTTCAACCAGGTCGCCGAAATGCGAACCAGGATGCCATTGCGTCGACGGCAAAAAGAGACTTGTGTCGAGTGTTTCGAGCACTGGATCGGCAGCGGGATTCAACACAAAAAAAATGCTTTGATCTCAGCGCAAAGCTGTACATCAGCTACATGCTCTAGATTGCTCTAGGATAGCTTCCAGCAACAAATACTTTCCAGCAGCAAAAACTCAGGAGGCGCTTTTTCAGTCTGTGCTGATGCTCCAAGCTTCCGTGGTTGACCCCATCATGTTGACAGAGCCAGGCTACACACAGGAACTTCAGCGCGTCTAGTTGTTTTTCGGACTTCGACGGGTGATATGTCTCAAAATCTGGAGGCATCGGGAAATAAAAATACGGGACCTTGCACGGTCTGATCATGCCACGAAGAGTATATAGATATGAGTCAAAAATGTGTGCTCCCAAAATGGATGATGAATTCCTGCGTTTTAGTGACATGTGGATCGATCGTTCTTCAGGATTTTTGACCCAGATCATACATCACAAGCCTCACAAGCGATCTCTCCAATCCGTGCAGCATGGCGTGTTCCTCGAAGCCAAATGACGTGAAATTCGCGAAATGCTCGGCGGGGACGCCACGTAAAAAGTGGCTCTTGTGAAATGTTGAGGTGCATTTCGACTCCGCAGGCTCGTACAAAGTGTGGTCCTAGGTCTTGGGATCGGTCCTCCTCCTCAACATCATCATCCCCCACATCATCATCTTCCTCCTCCTCAACATCATCATTCTCAACATCAACGCCTTCCTCTCCCTTGACATCATCATCCTCAACTTCATCATCCTCTACATCATCTTCCGCAACATCCTCCTCCTCCTCCTCCTCCACCTCATCTGTCGAAACATTACCATCCTTTTCATCATCCTCCTCAACATCATCATCCTCCACCTTTTCATCCTCATGGTCAACATCCTCCTTCTCCTCCTCCTCATCATCACCATCATCATCATCATCATCACCATCATTATGAATTATCATCATCATCATCATCATCATCATCATCATCATCATCATCATCATCCTCATCATCATCCTCATCCTGATCCTCATCCTCATCCTCATCCTTAACATCATCATCCTCACCATCAACATCCTCAACATCATCATCCTCGAACTCATCATCCTCGAACTCATCATCCTCCTGCACCTCATCATCCTCCTGCACCTCATCATCCTCAACGTCATCATCAGCATCATCGTCGTCATCATCATCATCGTCATCGTCGTCATCATCAACAGCAACAACAACATTATAATGCATTATCCTCCCACTCCCCCCACACTGTTTGGGGTCTCTTGCCGGGATAATTATTTTGTGTTCAGCCCTTGATCGTTCAACATAAATCCAAGAAGAAATCCACTTGCGCATGGTTCACATTGTAAGCACCCGGTTTTGGTTCAAGTACACTGGATTTAGCATGGTTCCCTGGTTGAAAATCTGGTGGCCCACGGGCGCCACAACCTCACAAGCGACCTCTCCAATCCGTGCAGCATGGCGTGTTCCTCGAACCACATGCCGCGAAATGTTTTTTGTACCTGAATCTGGCTCGTGGTTCACCCACGTACCAAATTTTTAATGTGGTTTTGGTGCCTCAAATGTGGAACATTCACCAACTTTTACTGCAACAATCACCCAATTTTAGCTTAACCTGCCAAATACGCAACATATGAGAATATATTCAACTTTCCGTCTTATTTTGGAAGAGACGCCAAATTGATTAAGATTTTTGGGATGCGTTGAAACCACCAACCAGTGTAGCTCTTGGTATGTGCCAAAGGATTTCAACATCATGGCATGTTTTGGCAATGTCTGTGTAGACTTCGGTGTGATCTGGGTCAAAAAACCTGGAGACCGACCAGCCCACATGTCATTCAAATGCGGGAATTCCTCGTGACATGATCAGACCATCCCCGATCCTGCTGTGTAGCCTGGCTTTGTCATGGGGCCAACCACAGAAGCTTGGAGCATCAGCCCGGACTGAAAAAACGCCTCCTGAGTTTGAAGTTACCTAGATGGCAATGGAAAAAAAACACGTTTTGAACAGAACGCCACAATGTCTAAACTGTAAATTTCCAATTTCCACGTGAGATTGCTTGAGGGTAGTTGTCTTTAACCCGTAGGTGGAACCTGACCTAAGCCAGAAAATTATATATATATATATATGTAAATATATATATATATATAGATATATTTTCCATATTTTCTTTTGAAATTCTGAGTGCCGCATGCCTCTGCAAGTCATTGTATACATTGAATCGACATGCGCCAATTTTGGGGTACTCAGCGTCAGAGTCGCTTGAATGTTGCGAGCATCCCAATGTGACTTTTCCAGTGGTCACCCCCTCACACCAGTTCCAGCAGTTCCCAGGCCGATCGAATGTTGGACATGGGTTTTGAGCCGCAGATCCGAGAGATTGTGCAGAAGAGGGCCACTGGGCGGATCAGAAATCTGAGGCCAAGAGCTGGGACGCATAGAATGGTCATTTTTAGTGAATTATGCCAATTTTGGATGACTAATTCCCTAGCCAAAGATCTCTTTCAGATCCTGCCGAATTTGAAAATCAATGTGCCAGTTCCTCTTGGGACACAGTTCGGGGACTAAATTTGAATTCGCTTTGAAGTCTCATTTGGTTTCTATTTGGCCCACAAGGGTGTGATAAATGGGACTTCTTGGGGTAGACAAGAATTTGAGACTGTGTTGGTCATTTCAGGCAATGATCAGCGTTGAGTTTGAAAGGTGCCCCTAGCTGGGTGGCATTCACTTGGGCCGTGGATCAACCATTTTAAATTCACTGCCAGAAAAACTCAACTTCAGGACAAAAATTAGAACGGCAATTGGATGATATCATTTACCGTATCAAATTTTCAGATACTCGTCCAAGTAAAGCTGGGAACATTTCCTACGGGTCCCAGCAACGAGAGTTCCACAAACAACTCGCAGAATTTGATCATCGCGCTGCCAAGGACATGCCTTCCTCCCGAGAAGTGTGGTGCTGAAGTTGGGGGTTGGCCTCAAAATGTGACTATGTTGCGGCCACCAAATAGACGATATGGGGAAACCCAGTTGAGCATCAGGGAAATCCATTCCAATCTACTTGGGAGGTAGCTGTATGCATGCCAAGATTCCATATACATTTCGGGGCGTTTTGGACTGGGTCCTGAGTAGTTCTGCCTTTCGAAAGGGTCATTGTTCTGGATTTTTTTCTCCGCATTGGGAAGTGGCAGCTTGATTTCCCAAACAATGGGCTCCCGTCGATGTTGCTATGACCGTCACAGCATTTTGGTCATCAAATCGGAGCAAATCCATTCACATAAAAGTGAAAAAAGAACCTTCAACAATGCGATGGTCCAAGTATTTTGTATGAGTATATTTTGTATGGGTATATCGGTATATCCAACAAGAAAGAACCAAAAACGATCCAACAAAACCGGGCCAGATATGCCACAATAGAGATCATCGCCTATCGCCTGGAACCACGGAAGCCGCGCCTCAGGGACGGATGACCCTGATGTTTAGCGCCACCTTCCCCAAGGCGCTCCGCTGGGGCGAAGACAGAGCTGGATAAAATTTGAGTCCACCGGCCCACATCATATCAGATCAAATCAAATGTCATATAATATCATATAACATGGTCTGAAATATAATTATAATGGAATACGACATGGTGATGATATATGATGTATGATGTATGATGTATGATATATGATGTAGGATGTAGGATGTACGATGTGCGATGTATGAAATATGATATATGATTTATGATATATGATGTATGATGTATGATATATGATGTATGATGTATGATATATGACATATGATATATGATGTATGATGTATGATATATGATATATATTGATATATGATATATGATGTAAAATCAGATCATATCATCTGTTGGCATGGCGAAGGCAAATGATCGCACTGCTGAAAAAACAAGACATCCTTACTGAGTTCTCCTTTCTTTTGAATTCCTTGAGTGTGAACCAGAAGGGTCCTGCAGGTGGAAAACGCCCATGGTGAATTGTCGTCCATTGGCTGATGAAAGCTAGCAACTAGCATTATCGATGATAGGTGATGGCAGATGGCTGAACTACCAATTGATTGATGTAGCATTTTTTTCTCTGTGTTTTTTGTTTATACATATTGAACATGGGATAAATGGGGCATGTGTATATCATATGGAAAATCCACTCCAGTCCCCAAAAGGGGGTATTTTTTTCAGCACCAAACATGGATTCCGAAAATGGGTTGCGGGTTGGTCCCTGTTTTGCCATGTCTTGGCACCAAAAATAGAGGTGCTGGGAAGGTGCATCTATGGTGGCCATAGAAAACTTGGGTCTGACAGAAGGCTCATGTAACAGACCTCCAAATGGAATATTTTTTGGTAAGCAGAAATGGGTTTGTTTGGCAATGGGGAATATCCCAACAAGATACAATTCAAATAAGTAAAATGAGGTTTTAAACCAATGAATTTTGGGGTGCCTTCTTTTTAAACAGTCACACATGTGGCAAAAATAAGTTAACATCAAGTTTGGCAGGGAAAGAACAATGTCCATCTTCCTTCTTAGGGCAGTAGGGCAACCCTAGCCTTTTCCCTGTCATCTCCTAAAATGGTTTGTTAGTTCGTCATCGACCGTCAGGAGATTCAGAAGTTGGCCCAGGCCTTTATGAGGCCCTTCTTTCAGGGGGACCCCAAATCATCCCAGCTACTGATGATTCGGGACATCTTTAGTTTAGGAAACACCCAATTGTTGAGCTGGCAATCTTCGGATTAAGCCATCAATTTGGGATGGACACGCTGGCTGATTATTCGGAATGCTGCGGCAATTTTCCAGGGAATAGTACTGGGTAGCCACTTCAGGTACTCGTCTTATCATCTCGTCGAATTTCTGGGCACTATGTCACGGCTCAAAAAGGCTCAAACTTGATATGTATACAACCAACAAGAAAGGAGAGTGACAAGGGTGTATCTGAAAATGGGGTATACCCCCAAATGGCAACTTTACTAGATGAATCAATGGATGTCTGGGCACTGTATATATTTTAGACAAACCCACGATTGAATTGCTGAATCATGGGGGATGGACAATAAGAACGCTGGTAAAACAACCAATAACTCGCATATTCGGCATGGCTCGAAATTATTCACCCAAAACAAATCATGACATTCATCATTTTAGTGGTTCCGTTGGCACTTCATTTTTGAACATTCAGTCTCTCAGAGACATTCTTGGCGAGAAGCATTCAAAGTGTGCCAAGCACCTGGGCTAACGGTTTTGTTGGTATCCTAATTTTTCAGTATATTTTCCAATTCATCTGATTTTTTCCAGGTTTCCAAAAAAATCAATAGGCCCTATGGCTGTTGGTCAATATCTCCTACCTTTGACAGCAACTCCAGTTGCCAAAGTCTTGGGGCACCCGAAATAGATGCTGATGACACTTCAAGGGCCATTTTCACTGCTGCAAGTCACCTTTTCTTGTTTTATACAACTAGGTTTTTATTAGTTAAACACAATTTTGGTTGTTGGTTGACTCCCCAAATTTGTGTTGGTACCTCCTATAAATCTTATATTCTACTGATCTTCTTCCCTTCTTTTTATGGGCCAGGAACTACATTTGGATCGGTGTGGGGCGAGTTGGAGGTGCTGTTGATACTGCCTGGGGACCCAAAAAGGGCCACTGTTCCGAAGTCATTGGGCGTGTTGGGATCCATGTTATGTGTCCCAAAGATCACAGAGGGGACTGTACATGTGATATTCGCTACCATCCCCGTGTGAGGACGGTTGAGCCATATGATATAATCATGATAATCCCCAAATTTTGGATGGTTCTTCCAAATTCCATGGGTTTATAACCCCATTTTGGATGGTTATTCCAAGGGATCCCATTGGGGATGGCTTGAAGCCAATTGAATCAATGGCATCCCTAACTTTCCCCGCTCCCAGGTGGAGCAAAGCTTCATCGTGGTCTCGGAACGAGGCAAGACTTCTCAGTGGCGTGATATCCAGTTGTAGATGGTAAACATAGCAGTTCAATGCCCCCAACGGTTAGGGGTTACCCTCTGGTAAACTAACATAGCTATGGAAAATCACCATGCTATTAATGGGAAAATGCACTATAAATGGTGATTTTCCATAGTTATGTTAAATTACCAGAGGGTAGGGGTTATTTAGGATTGAGAAACTCAACAGTTGAATGAGTGTACTACCATTATATACTACCCCTAGGCATTAAAACCACCAGTGCTGAAATGTCCTGATTACAACTTCAGTTTGGATGAGACGTGACTGGACGCAGCTGGGGCTTGAGGCAAGTTTGAAGCGCTTACCAAGGCACACCGGAGGGAATTGGGACATCAATGGGGCATCAATTGGGGCTATTACCCTCTGGTAAACTAACATAACTATGGAAAATCACCATTTTTCATGGGAAAATCCACTATAAATGGTGATTTTCCATAGTTATGTGAGTTTACCAGAGGGTAATGGCTATTAATATGCCATTGATTCGACCAAAGTGCGCAGAAGCGCTAAATGCCATCACCCAACAACGAACAATTGGCTTGGCTAACTCCACCCTGCTGCGCATTTGAAATCAAACTGCAGTTTTTAATACCGGATCTAGTGACACAAGACTCAAGAAATAAACAACAGCATTTAGGTACCCTTGATTTGTATGTATATATATATATATATAATTACATATATATATATATACGTATACATATACGTATGTCTTAGTGTAGTTTAGTGTGGTTTTGAGTTCGCTCCGTTGGGAGCTCCACGATCACCAACCTGGCCTGTAAAGTTTGTACAATTGCCAGACGAAGTAATGAACGTTGCGAAGGAATAGCATGTCCGCACAGTCTCCGACTATCAGCGGTTGAATGAATGAAACATGGAGTAGTCACCAAGGTCCATCGGTGGCCAGGCTTTGACGCATCCCACCCCAAAAGCTGGAAGTTTCTGAAAAAAATAGGGGTCATATGCACAATACATGCAAAAAACAACGGTTATGATGGTTGTAAACGTTGTAAATGATTATGATATCTATATAGTTTCCATATGTTTCCATATGGAAGTTACAACCATTCACTCAATAACCATGAAAGTTTGCCGAGCTGCAGAATGACCAGAATGACAGGTGTTGAATAGCAACCCCACCGACTCGACCCTGATCTTCGTTGCAATGAAGCGCACAGCGGCATGGTTGGAGGATCTGATGGAAGCGACACGGTTTTTGCGCACAGGTTTGGAGCAAGAGATTCCAGGTTTATGTAAGATAATATGTGTGTACAATCATGTCATATAGAATATGAAAAATACATATATATATATATATATACACACATAAATGAAAAACTAGCTAAATAGATATACATGTAATTATATATATAATATACATGCATCGTACACGTAAATAAGTAAATAGACATGTGTAAACTCATGTATTCATGTATAGATAGACATTCGTAAATGGTCAGAATATACAGACAAGCTGTCATCCCCTTGCGCCTGCAGGATCGCTTGATGGGGATGGGCTACAATTCTGTGGCCATCCATGGCGACATGGAGCTCGATAGGGGGTGGAATATAGGTTGGATATTGATGAGACATAACCGACATGTGTTGGGTGTATCTGAGAATGGGGGATTTAGCCATTTAGCAAGCAATGAAAATGGCCAGTTGAATAGGGAAAGCGAGGTTGAAACCATGAAACTTGGGCGTTTTCCCAAGATTTTCAGACAAACTCATGACACAAACAGGTCCTGTACAACCTTTTGGCTTGCCAGGAGCAGAACGAAAGAGAAAGGTCGTTGTCAACCTTTAAGAGGCACCCTGGGGTGTGGTTGAGGTGCTTCTGAATATATTTGGGTGGCCAAGGATTACTAGGTGCTACGAGTTTCAAAGATGTCCGCTGCATGTATCGTTATATAAAAACGATGCGTTCATATGCCATAATTCATCCATCTCATAGTCCATCCATGGTTCACCTCTTTGACTCAAGTCCATAGCCTTTTGCGTGCTTTGGCAGGTGCTGCCAAGCCTATTTGTCACGAAGACCAATTTGGTTGGTTTCCCCCCATCTCAATACATACGACATAATACATCACAAACAAACACATGTACACATATACTTACATGTCTATGCAATTTGTCATAAAATCATATATATATATATACATACATATGCAGATTAAACAGCTATGCTACCAATGCTACCAACTATTTACATGAGTATAGTAACGTCAATCACACATATCATGTATTAAACATTTAGTATACATCCATTGCAAGAAGTGCTTGATGGGAAAAAATACAAGAAACCACCATATTTGGCTGCCAAAAAATGTGGCTTCCCGTGAACATCTTCCCAACTAAATCAATCCATTGATTACCACATTGTATCATATATCATATCCCCATAATTATGTGTATGACGTTGAGTATTGCACATTATGTTCCGATGATTTTATCATATTACATCTCCACAGAAGAACATGTATCCAGGTAACCCACTTAAAACCATGTTTTTGATCCAGATATCCAGATATCCAGATGTCCAGATATCCATCCAGATATCCATCCATCCATCCATCCATCCATCCATCCATCCATCCATCCATCCATCCATCCATCCATTAAAAAAACAAGCTAACTTCGCAAGACTGATATCCAACTGTTTTTGATAGATGTGTAACTATGATTATGGACGGATAAAAAAAAATACATATACACGGCAAATGTTTGGGCTTTGCCCGGAACCGCAACCACGACAGGCAACGCATCATCATCATCATCATCATCATCATCATCAAACCCTTAGTGAATATATTCAATGAATGTAGAAGTTTAACGGGGGTGGCAGAATTAAACCATTATTGAAGATTTTCAATGAACGTGGCAGTTTAACGGGGGTGGGAGAATTAAACCCTTATCGAAAACCTTCAATGAACGTAGAAGTTTAACGGGGGTGGGAGAATTAAACTTTCATCGAAGATCTTCAATGAATGTAGAAGTTTAACTGGGAGAATTAAACCCTTATTGAAGATTTTCAATGAATGTAGAAGTTTAACGGGGGTGGGAGAATTAAACCCTTATTGAAGATCTTCAATGAATGTAGAAGTTTAACGGGGTTGGGACTTTCATATTCCCTAATACCTTTGATGATCTTCCCAACTGAATGTAAAATTAAACGGGGGTGGGATTTTAATATTCCCTAATACCTTTGTTGATCTTCCCAATCGAATGTAGAGTTTAACGGGGTGGGATTTTAATATTCCCTAATACCTTTGTTGATCTTCCCAATTAAATGTAGAGTTTAACGGGGGTGGGATTTTAATATTCCCTAATACTTTTGTTGATCTTCCCAATGGAATGCAGAGTTGCAACAACATTTGATTGGCAATGGGGACCCTCTACGCTGCAACGCCTATCCATTAAATAATTTTGCATCCAGGCTTATAAAGCATTCCCAGCAATGATATGTAAATACATCCAGGTGACATAGTTTAGTATCATGAGCACTATCCATTTCCAAGATAATAACCCCATCCCTTTAAGATTAAACACAGCCCCACGGTATGTGTCCGTGTGATTTTCATCCCCAAAAAACCATGGTTTGACTGGGAGAGTGTTTTCGATAGATCTTGGTATTAGGGGGATGAACTAAAACTGTTTAGTCTTCATGATACTCATTTGTTGATCCAAGTTCCCTAGTCTCTTGAGTGAATGTCCATTGATACCAATCGATTGATAGTCCATAGTTAGAGAATGGTCTACATACAAATAGTCCATTGATAGTCAATGGGGATCATTTTCATGATACTACCCTCTGGTAAACAAACAGTTTGCTATTGAAAATGGGCATTTGGTTCGTTGATTTACCCATTAAAGATGGTATATAATCTGTTTAGTGCATTATAGTTGATTTACCCATGAAAAAAATAGGTAATCTGTTTAGTGCATGTCCAAATCATCCAACTAATCGAAATCCCATTGATCTACATCCGCCAGTGGCAAGAGCACCTTCCTGGTGGCCACTGACGTGGCGGCGCGCGGCTTAGACATCCCCAAGGTGCAGTGGATGACGTGGAAAAGTGGAGGGGAAAGCCTGGGAAACATGAGGAAAACACTGGAAGAATGGAAGAATTAGGAACATGTTCGAAGCAACTGGAAAAAAAATGAGGAACACCCGGAACACGAATTGTGAAACACGTCGGAAAACGGAAGGAATTGAAAGAAACTGGAAAATTGAGGGAACTCCCGGAAAAGAACATGGGGCATCCTGATGGTTTAGCTACAGAAAAGCTGGGGTAAATCGGTGTTGATCTAGAAAAGCTTGGATTTAAATGAACTTGTGAAATCACTATCTATCTACAATTAATTTGCAACATTTGCCGCGAAAAAACGTACTATCAGCCGACGAGACAAACACGTTAGAAAAATATTTTGAGTTGATCATCTACAGAAATTGGCTCTTCTACAAACACGATGGGTGAGCCCCAATCAACATATTCCAGTGGTTTTTGAAGCTGGGTGAACCCCAGGAACCATGGGATGTTTCACAACTGTATTTTTTGACTGTATTACCCGCAGAGTGACTTGGATTTATAACAACCTCACTGCTGAAGTGCTCCCTGGAAGTGGTCAGTATAACCATCCCCATGTTGGACATGTCATCCAAAAGCGAGATCGAGTATACCAAAACTTTTCAACATTGTACGCAAAATGGGATGGTCAAGTATTATATATATATAGATATGATATGAGTTACTGAAATAGAACAACACTTTCATTTGCGTGTGTTTTAGGTTCTTCAGTCTTGACCCATAAACATCAAGCCGCGGTGCTTTTTTTAAACCTGGCGCGCCAGGTTTCGCACGTCATCAACTACGACTTGCCCCACAACATTGACTCGTACGTTCATCGAATCGGCCGCCGGCTCGGAATTTTCGTGATTCGAGAAGGAAGGTTTCCCCCATTTCATCGATGGTCACCGACATGGAACCACCGTATTTTCAAAGCTGGCACCACGGATCCTTTGAGTTCAGCATCGGTCCTAACTGAGAAGACCATGATCATAGTCACCATGTTTGGTCTTTGTTTTCAGAGGGAGTCACACTTTGCTACCGCTTCCAAAGACTCCCAGATTTGGTGGGACAATTCACATGGAAAACCATGGGGAAAAGACGCTCGGTTTCGTCTCCGCGGTCTGAATTTTTGGCTTCCAGGGAACGGAGTTCCAGCCACCTCCCGGCGGTTTCACGAGCTGTCCATGGCAGAACCGCCGCCTCCAGATGTCGAGATGGAGGCGCTTCCGGGCTATTCTCGGCTGCCATGCAACCAGTGCCCTGGTCACGCTATTCACGACACCCAACAGCTGATGCTGAAAAACGTGGTTTAATATGGTTCATATAGGTTCATATATGGGGGATCATCCCATACTTTAGTGGGCTTATTTTTCTGAGGAATGATCGGATGTGGCCTATTTTATTTTGGTTTTGATGGTTGAAATTGATGGATTCTAGAAAGTAACCAATCAATATCTTGACAATCTCAAATTTGTTTCTGAGTTTTTCGTTCTTCTCAAGTTGAGGTGCCTCTTTTTCACGTCGGTCTTGGGATGTAAGAACGGAGACGCTTGCGCATTCTGCCACCATCAAGTGACAGAACAGCAGGCGGGACTGGCTTTTGGGCGGCCCAAGAATACCGCACGACGGAAGATCACTGCGCGGATCCAGCACTTGCTGAGGCAGTTGAATGCGGAGGCGCAACAGCCCAGCCATGTGGTACTGCAGCTCCAGCACCAGGCCATGCAGAATAGCTACTGGATTTCTTCATTGTTTTTTTTGGGTATATATTTTTGATTATTTTGACCTTGATGCTAATCCCACCAAAGAAATAGTTTGATCTATTCTTATTTTTTTCTCTTTGGGGGCATTGGTAAATCTACCATTTCAGGGTGATTGATTGTTTTAGGTTTGTCACACATTTTGTTGGGGGTCATCTGACAATCTTGTCTACAAACCTGAGGATACGCTCGTGCATTATGCCAAAATGGAGTGCATGAGGTAGTTCGTGAGGCTGAACGGCGGCAACGGGAGCGGTCAGAGGGACAGCTACAGCGGCAGGAGCCGCACGGGCAGAAACGAGCTGCACCGAATGGCGCAGGAAGGTGCGGAGCACTTTGCTGCTTCTCCCTGTGATAAAAACATCGTGTTGCTTTAAACTGCCAGGATGGCGGCAAACGAGTTCCTGGCGGAGGGTCCCGGCCTGCCAGGAAGAGTTTAGTAGAGAAGGTCTTATGCTTGGGCGTGGCTCTTGGTAGCTGTTGAATTACTCAGCAGCCGCCATGCAACCGGCATCGAGCTTAGATTTAAAAGGAATTCTTGCGGTTTACATGAAAGTTGGGTACCAAAAACATCCTGACAGCACTGGCTGCGGTCCGATACTTCATCCAAAGGGACGCATGAAACTGAAGTTCTGGCTTTGGGCATTTTTTGGTGAGAGTTCCAAGTTGGTCTGCTGTGGCATACTGTATCATCCAGAGAGCAGGCACCGCTGATCCTTTAAAAAGGCAGTCTGTCTATAACTATACATATACATAAATACAGAATAATA
Organism: Cladocopium goreaui; assembly: GCA_947184155.2. NCBI lineage: Eukaryota > Dinophyceae > Suessiales > Symbiodiniaceae > Cladocopium > Cladocopium goreaui. The sequence continues at coordinate 93,261 of CAMXCT020001981.1, forward strand.
CAGATATGTATATCGTGTATATAAGTAGCATGGAGAAACCCCAAATTTCCTGCTTAACATAATTTTCCGTCCTAAAAAATTGCCAATGGGGGCTCCTCCATAAGCCTCTTAGATCGTCAAAAGATGTCTGAATCGAGACCTCAACGCAAGACCATTTTTAGCGGTTCCGGAAGCTGAGTTGGTTTACATATAACATTTGTTTTAGTAGGTTAACTGGGGTTTATGGGTGCTAACTAGTTACAACATATTACAACTGTAGTTGGGTGGGTAAGGAAACCAGCAAACTCAAAACTAGGGGGAACCACCTCGTGTATCATGCTTGCAGCCATCGGACTCGTATAGTATACACAAGATACTCTGCGTGTCCATCCATCCATCCATCCGACCGACCGACCTACCTATGATATGCATATTATGCATATACACATACACACGCAGACAAGTGCACACACACACACATCGCTGTTCATCGACCTGTCTTTGGTTTCCGAGGCCGCACCGGGCGTATCGGAAACCACGGCTGGGCCACCAGCTTCTACGTCGTTTCGCTCAGGATGGCCATCGGACAGGATCATCCCACAGTCCATTCAAATCCACCCGGGTCAGTCATTTACAAACACGAGATCCAATGAATTCAATGGGATTAGCGGCAATTGGAGGTTTATGGCATTGGGTAACTGGGTAACGTCATGATTTTTTTTGGGAGAGCAGTCTGGCGGTAAACCAATTTGATACCAAAGGGATGATCATGGCGCGTGGCGCCAGTGTAGGGCCAATCATTTTAATCATTTTCAGCCAGGACTGCCATAAATTCACCGATGAAGCATGATTTTCCCCAATAAGATTGCCATAAATGATGGGTCTATCTCAAATTTTGCTGGTGAAAAGTCGTGGTTTTGTCCCTTTTCAAAATGCCATGAATTGCAACGCAGTTTGAGGTGCCCGCAGCAGATTCTCAGCACTCCAATGCCAATGTGGTGAAAGGCCCTGCGAACAAACTGACTGGTTTTAGCCAGGAAAAAAATGGTGGCTAAGAACAGCAAACATGAGGATTTCACCATGAAACTTTGACTGAAGCTATAGTTTTCCCATGGTGTGGTGTAAATTACATAATCTCTTAACATAGATATGGAAACCCATTGTTTTCCGAGTAAACTGATCTGGAAATGGTGGGTTTCCCATATTGTTTTGTTAATTATCTGGGGGGAAAAGTAATTGATAACAATCAAGCCTAAGAAATGGTGTTTTAAACACGAAGGGAAGCATCCCCAACGCTGGCTGAGCCTCCTACTGAAAAAATTGGATGGTTTTCTTCCAAGAGCCGCAGTGGTAAAGTCATCGCAACGGCAAATTCTTTCAACGTCATGGCAAAATCCTGACAAAACCACCACATCCTCATCACAAAATCATCAACATTACAACGCTCGAGTGAACTGTTTGTATTGACAATTCAGATTAATGTAAAATATATCGACAGCACACGCCAATGACAGAGACATTCAGTACCCGTATCATTGGAATCATTGGAAACAAAGGAGTCACCTAGAAACACGTCGTATTTGTCTATATCTTGTGTTTTTTTCGTCGTCAGATTGAGTCTTGTCCGCAAACAAAGTATGTATAACATGAGTCAATACGTTTCACGATAGATTACAGCTTAGTAACTTAGTAATTTTGAAATTGGCAAGCGCACATGCAAATTTCGACTTACATACATGTTCAAACTTGAAAGTCAGAAAAAAGTGAAGTTAAGTTGTCCCAAAAACAAATCACAGTGGTAGCCGAAACACATGTGGATTTCGTGAGGGTCGGTTACATATATATATATATACACAAATAGATACATACATAATCATCCCGTCGCACCGTTTTCCGTACGTGCGTTTTGCACAATTTCATTATCATCAGGTCCACTTCAAGTGTATTTCGTTTGTATTTCGTGTGGGAAAAATGAAGTAGTTTTGTGTAGCATGCACAAAATGATGTGGAATTTGGCTGGTGTTTTTGAAAAAAAACATATTTCGCTTGTGTTTTCATCCAATTTTGTCCGAGAATTATGTGAAATTTAACATCGTTTGGAATAGGCTCTGCCCGCATAACATGTGTCATCGCATCAAAATGGGAAAGACAGAACGTGGCCTGCGTGGTATATTCATCATCATTTTTGTCCAACAATTGTCGAAATCAGTGCGCATTTAGAGTGGTTTTACTTTTTTTTTCCTTCTCGCTGTGGTGCCGTACAAGTTTTTTTTGAAAATGTTGTTTTCCCAATGACACCTATCAGAACACAGACTGCGCACTTTGTTTTCTTCTTCACTTTCGAAGCAAGTTGAGCTGGTGGATTGTCTTCGTGCGAATTAGAGTGAGGCGATTGATATACCTCCATTGGAACGCGCGCAAGTAAACCTCAATCAATTCTGATTGGCTTCCTAGCTGTTTTGGAATGAATGCTTTGCACCCATCAGCAGCGTAGCAACATGTAACGTAGTAAACGATCCCAGAGATCTCAGCAGCGTAGCAATGGATCATGTACGAAGTACAAGGTACGTGAACATCCCCCACCCCCCCCACCCCACCCCATCAGCAGCGTAGCAACATGTAACGTAGTAAACGATCCCAGAGATCTCAGCAGCGTAGCAATGGATCATGTACGAAGTACAAGGTACGTAACATCCCCCAACCCCCCACCCCACCCCATCAGCATCGTAGCAACATGTAACGTAGTAAACGATCCCAGAGATCTCAGCAGCGTAGCAATGGATCATGTACGAAGTACAAGGTACGTGAACATCCCCCACCCCCCCCACCCCACATCAGCAGTACGTGAACATCCCCCACCCCAGCGTAGCCACCCCACCCCATCAGCAGCGTAGCAACATGTAACGTAGTAAACGATCCCAGAGATCTCAGCAGCGTAGCAATGGATCATGTACGAAGTACAAGGTACGTGAACATCCCCCACCCCCCCACCCCACCCCATCACATACGTGAACATCCCCCACCCCCCCACCCCACCCCATCAGCAGCGTAGCAACATGTAACGTAGTAAACGATCCCAGAGATCTCAGCAGCGTAGCAATGAATCATGTACGAAGTACAAGGTACGTTAACCCCCCACCCCACCCCATCAGCAGCGTAGCAACATGTAACGTAGTAAACGTTCCCAGAGATCTCAGCAGCGTAGCAATGGATCATGTACGAAGTACAAGGTACGTTAACATCCCCCACCCCCCACCCCACCCCACCCCAACATAGCGATATTCAAAAATGTGCGTTTTACTCGTACGGTTTTCGGGGCGTAAGCATAATCATACACACATTCATAAAAGACAAAAGAAGACATACTTCGTTCTTACAATGTGGCTCCTGATGGCTCACCGCACTTAATTGTTTTCAGTTTGGTAGATTTTCAGTTTTTCAAAGCAATCCAGCCGGTGAAAATAGCGTAGCCCCAATTTGATGGTGTAAAATTGTTTTAAAGATCTCATTTTCATTCATTTTCCGTCATTTCCCCACATTTTCCACTTTTCCAGACCATGTTTCAGAGCCAAATGGTGGCAAAAATTCGCGCCCAACCTGCGCTCAGATTTGGTGGGCGTACTGGAGGGTGCCGGCCAACCAGTGCCCCAGGACCTTGAGATCTACCGATGAAAATTGGGGGAAACAGTTCACCCTTTTAGTTCATCTTTGGGTCACCAGAATTTTGCTAGGACTAATGAATCAGAAAAATGAACAGATCCAGATCCATGGATTTTCGTTCTCGGAAAAAATTGGTGTTGCATGTCTGGACAGAATATCTCTATGGCCCAGGGTTGGAAGGGTTTAAAGTTTAAAGAATCGGATGGCTCATCATTTTACTTGGTCAAGCTGCTGCGAGATCTAGGATGGCGGTCATGTTCCAGCTGAAGATTCAGACAGTCGTCCCTTCGTTTGTTTTCGAAATTCACTTTCAAAACTCTGTTGTGAAAAATTCTGAGATAGGGGACAGGATGGACAGGCATACGCACCGTCTCATAAACTCAATAGAAATTCATAGAATATCTGGTTGGTGGTTTAGAACATTTTTTATTTTCCCATATATTGGGAATAATCATCCCAACTGACTTTCATATTTTTCAGAGGGGCAGGTATACCACCAATCAGATATATAGCTTGACACCCCCACAACAAGCTGTGTGCCTCTCTGTGCCTCCGGAAATCCATCCCGGTACCGTTAGGAACTCCAAGATGAGGCCTTCCGACAGGTGCCATGACGTAAACGTCACGCATTGAACCGGCGCCAGAGTTCAAACCCCAGTGGGGTTTGAAAGGCTCCAAAAATTTCCACCGGTCTATCAGTCTATCACGGTTTTTTTCCATATTTTTCGATATGTTTCCAGATTTGTCCTACTAAATTGCCATTGAAATTGGGTTCAGACCCCTTTTTCAGACCTTGCTCAGGGCTACAAGCGCGCCGAACGCCGGGGCAAAGGCGGCGGCGAACGTCTCTACTGGCCTGTTTTTTTAATTGTGGCTACCCGCGGAGGGCCCAACGAGAACTGGATGTACCATAACTGGATCCATGTTTTGGGGTTGATGGATCCAGATAAAAAAGAGCTCCTCAAAATCGCCCTGGAACGATATACTGTATGGTGCCTTTATTTTTGCACAAAGTAATAAATTGAATGTGTCATTTTGGAAAGGGAAACCACTCGTGGAGTTTGGAGGTGGTACCACAATTTTCGATGGCTTGAGTTTTGCGAGGGAATCAGTCGACATGAAGACACCAGTTTGCTCAACATCAGTGTTTGTTCGACTGATGTCCAGCGTAAGGATGCTTGCGATGTCGTAATCAGCATTTCATGTATTTCATTTGATCCGATATGGTTTCGGAGGTTCCAGCATGCACCAGAAATCCTGGTTTGGTCTCGGATCTATGGAAAATTTTGGGAAACTTATGGGTATCAAGCATATCTTTCAGGGAAGGGACTATCTTCGATTCTTCCTCCCCAGATGAGAGGCAATACGCCAAGTTGGAACGGGAATGAACGGGATATCTTTGACACTGGAGGATACTGGAGGGACAATCTACCATCCACATAAAATGCTAGGGATTTTAAGGGCCGCCTTCAACTGTAAAACCGCACTTTCAACAAGCTTTCATCGAACTTGTTGATTTATTCATAATAATAACAACATGATACTGAAATGAGAATAATAATAGTAATACTTATAATTATACTAATGACAATAACAATAAAATAACAATAACAATAATATCATAACTATAACTAATAGTAAGAGTAAGATTGACAATAATAGTAGGAACAACAATATCAAATATCAATGATAATGATAGGAGTGCCAGTACTGGTACCACTACCATTATCAGTACCAGGAACAGTTTTAGCAACAGCAAGAGGAACAGTAACAGCACCACCACCACCACCGCCACCACCACCACCAACAACAACATCATCATCATCATCATCATCGTCATCATCTGGTTTGTTGAATTTTTCATATCCAAAGTATCAAAAGAATCGGAAACCGCAAGTAGATTGACCCAGGTCCTGATGCCAAAGCTCCGGTGGATTTTGGCTCAGGGACGGCATGCGTCGACGTCATAGCGTCGGGGCGTGCCATGGGCAGCGTGCCGGTGGTCTCGGCATGCTGCTGCAGTGCCAAGGACGGCCTCGCGGTGGGCGCCGCTGGAGGCGGCTTTGGATTGGGGGAAATCCAGGAGGAATGTTGGGTGTGGATAAAACGATAAACCATCCCCCAAATCAATAGGTGCTATTGACCCTCCCCTTAAATGGTATTGTACAACAGAACGGTGATGATTTTAGGGCCATGATTCATGGGCAAATCGGTTCCTTGAGGACATGGTAAAAACGCCATGAGGACACCAGCCTTTGGGTGATCCCAGTCGTGATGAGTGTTGGGCCGGAGATAGTCTTGGAAACGGGCATCGATTGGCATGATCAAAAGAGGTCATTTGGGTTCCAAACAATCCTCAATATAGTTTTGCATTCTGAATCTCCAAGTTTTAGGCCGATGAAAAGTTGTCACGGTTTTTCAGGCTACTTCCTGAAAATCATGAATGAGAGCACAGAGGAAGACTTCTCAAATCCCAGCGCCCACAAAGATACCTGATTTCAAGTTGTAAGGATCCTTAAGATCTTCTTCCCAACACCTGACAATGCCAAAAAGGATGCCAAAAAGGATGCCAAAATTGGAAAATGGATGATAATCCTTTGGAATAGTCTTTCCCCCATTTTCAGACAAACTCACATGGTTTTACCACATTTTACCTGTTTGATTCGTCAGGTGCAGAGAAGCACTCGGCCTTTGGAGATGTAGTCCGAGATGATGGTGGGCTCCCACCCAGCCAGAAGAAGTATCAGATCTCGATCCAAAAGAAAGTGCCTCGGTTGTACGGGGACATGGGAGACAGCATCAAATGTATAGATCAAAATAGATCAAATAGATCAAAAAGCTGGCTAAATGGAGCTCCATCCCCCCTGCATCTGTTTTTAAAATAGCAGGGTTTGGGCCAATCTCCAGATCTAGGTCATTCACCGACCCAACTTTGGGTATGAGGATCAACTGTGGATATTTACAGTAATCGAAATTGCAGCAAATATAGTGTTGTAGGTTGTCATCCCTCATACGGTAAAATTGATGTAAACTGTAGGTCTTGACCCATGTTAGCCCATGTTTCAATATACCATAGTATTTCAATTCGAAAGCCAGGGCTCCCCGGTGACTTCCTGGGACTTCCTGGCGTGCCAGGATGCCAATGAGCAGCTTGGGATGGATGTGAAACATCGCTTGGGTCGACTGGTGGTCCTGGCCATTCACAGAGGTGCAGCAAAAATCATGGGACATCATCCCATCCCCAAAGTTTATGTGATAAGAATGGGTCTTCAATGATCAACGTATATAATGGCTATGTAATGGCTATATACATAAAGTATAATATATATAATATAATATAATATAATATAATATAAAATATAATATAATATAACATATATATATATACTGGGTATGTAATGGCTATGTAATGGCTATGTAATGGCTATGTAATGTGTATCTCACGGGGATTTCTAAAATTGTTTTTTTTGATGGATCATTATGGTGATATGATAAATGAACGTTTTGTTTGTCGTTTTATTTTTTATGGGAGATAACCAATAGATGATCCACTTAATCGGAAATCATCCCCAATTAACGGTAGAAATAATCGAATTCGAAGGACAACCAACTAGGTGGGGGGTTATCTTATAGTGGGGCATACACCAATGGCAATTTTCACCAGGAACATGGGGAAAATGATGATGAACCGGTGGTTTTAGTATGGGAAGGCCACGAAACTAGCATAGTCAATGGAAACATGACATGACAACTATACATGAAACTTCAGGGCACCCAATTTTGGAACAAACCATGGATTTTGTGATGATTTTTTTGTTTCGTCCCCAAAATGATGGTCCATAGAAGGGGAGAATTACGAAGTGACGTCTACAGAACTATGGGGATTTCCTAAATTTGGGGACCAAAAATCATCTTTTAACCCAGTGAAATGGGGCTTGGTGCAGCCTCAAGAAGCACAAATTGTGATCGAAGATTCAGCACAGCACATACCCATTTTCATATACCCATTATATACCCATCACATACCCATCATTGACCCATGGCAAGTTATGGAAAATTCATCAAGTATGTCATGCCAGATACCACCTTTCGAGACCGGTTATGCGGGGCAAAGCTGTTGTGGAAAGTCACAGTCTTCCTGCCATCTATATTTCTTTAAAAAAAACATCGGCTGGCTTTTGGAATCCCAAACAGGTTTCAACAGTCAAATGGTTATGGGTCAAAACCCACCTTTGTTCATCCATCCAAATTTATGTTAGTTATTGTAGGTATTACCCTTATATCACCATGAGATACCCCTATTCTCACAGAATGACAGCAAGCTGCTCATAGACTCCATGCTGCAGAATTGAAAAACACATCCCACTAAATTACTAAATATCACCATGAAATATCACCATGAGATATCACCATGTTTGTTGGGACATCCCCTACTTATCCCATGAACTCTTGAAACAATTATCCCATACTTATCATGAAACATCACCCTCAATCAGCATGAAAAAATCACACTAAATTTCAGGATTATCACCATGAAGTATGGGACTTTTACTTGTTAATCTCATGAAGTATAGATTTCATCCATGAATCTGGTGATTTTTTGTGATGGATGGTGATTTCCACCGTGAATTTTCATGACTTTATGACTTTCATCCCAGGAGGTGCGGTGGATCGCGCCAATGTGGTGGCGAACGACCAGGAACTGCCGGAGATGAAGGTCGCTAGGAAAAAGCTGGTTATGAACCAACTCATAGGAGGCACACCTGTTTATGCCAGCGGATCGAAAACCGTGCTCGTAAAACTGACGTTTTTGAGACCGTGCGAACGTGCGGTACTAACTTCTTGTTTTGTATGAACCATTTTCAACTTGGGCCATTAACGTCTTGTCTACGAAGAACTTCCAAGTACGTTGCTGCCAACTTCTCTAACCACTTGCGTGGGGTGGGGTGGGGTGGGCTACTAACGACTTGTCTACGAAGAACTTCCAAGTACGTTGCTGCCAACTTCTCTAACCACTTGCGTGGGGTGGGGTGGGGTGGTTAGCGTCTTGTCTACGAAGAACTTCCAAGCACGTTACTAACACAACTTGCAAGTAGGTTGTTATCTTCTTTTTCAAAATTCAACTACGTTGTTGGCTTTTGTAGCACAATTTGCAACTACGTTCTCATTATATTTTTTAAATTGCAACTACGTTGTTGGCTTTTCTAACACAACTTGCAACTACGTTGTTATCTTCTTTTTCAAACTGCAACTACATTGTTGGCTTTTGTAACACAACTTACAACTACGTTGTCATCTTCTTTTTAAAATTGCAACTACATTGTTGACTTTAAAAAAATTACTTTACTTCGTGTGATCCCCACCATGACATTTATACATTTTCTTACTGGCAAATCTTCTGGCATTCTATCTGACATATCTTCTGACATTCTATTTGGCATTCTATCTGGCATATCTTCTGGCATATCTGGCATATGGCATTCTATCTGGCATTCTATGGCATTCTATCTGGCATATCTTCTGGCATCTTCTGGCATTCTATCTGGCAAATCTTCTGGCATTCTATCTGGCATATCTTCTGGCATTCTATCTGGCATTCTATCTGGCATATCTTCTGGCATATATTCTGACATATCTTCTGGCATTCTATCTGACATATCTTCTGGCAAATATTCTGACATATCTTCTGGCATATCTTCTGGCATATCTTCTGGCATATCTTCTGACATATCTATCTGGCATATCTTCTGGCATATTTTCTGGCATTCTATCTGGCAAATCTTCTGGCATTCTATCTGGCATATCTTCTGGCATATCTATCTGGCATTCTATCTGGCATATCTTCTGGCATATATTCTGACATATCTTCTATCTATCTGGCATTCTATCTGGCATTCTATTTGGCATTCTATCTGGCATATCTTCTGGCATATCTTCTGACATTCTTTCTGACATGCTTTCTAACTTTCTTCTGCACATTCTTTGTCCCATATCTTCCTACATGAGGTCCGGCAGGGAACACTTGGCGTGGATACTCGCGGTTGAGGTCCGGCAGGGAACACTGGGCGTGGATGGTCGTGGTTGAGGTCCGGCAGGGAACACTGGGCGTGGATGGTCGTGGTTGAGGTCCGGCAGGGAACACTGGGCGTGGATGGCCGTGGTTGAGGTCCGGCAGGGAACACTGGGCGTGGATGGTCGTGGTTGAGGTCCGGCAGGGAACACTGGGCGTGGATGGTCGTGGTGAGGTCCGGCAGGGAACACTGGGCGTGGATGGTCGTGGTTGAGGTCCGACAGAGAACACTGTGGATCGCGGGTCGCAGTTGGACGAGGAGGACGACGAGGAGGACGACGAGGAGGACGACGAGGAGGACGACGAGGAGGAGGAGAGGAGAAGAGGAGAGGAGGAGCAGGCAACTGACATAAAATCTAACAACCCTCACCTGGCAGGTGGGGAACAACTTGCAACTACGTTATCATCTTCTTTTTGAAACTGCAAGCACGTTGTCATCCATTTACAACTAGGTTCTGGATGCTACGTTACTTACATTGTAAGCTCTTCCAACTAATGTAGTTGTTAAGAGCACGGTTTCGGTCTGTTTACAATGGAGGTATATAAACCTCAATGCCACCTTACAGAAGAAAACCATCGAAACTTAAAAAACGGTTATTTATCAAAGTCCACAAAAACCCTCCGATGAAAATGAGCTGTTGCTGTGGTAAAACGTGAAAACGCCCAAATTTTGGAATCCATTTTCTTGATGTTTTTGATGAACAAAAATCGCGTTTCACCACAGTGCCATACGTTTTTTCTTTAAAAAAAAGCTTTTACGAGCACGGTTTCCGATGTTTCCGGTCGGCCGGGATGTTTATGTCGATGTCGAAATATGAATATGACTATGATGTGTCTGTATATATATAATATAATATATATATATATAATATACAATATAATATATATATATATACATACATAGAATACTGAGGCTTAGGGGACTCACCAGTTCCTCTCTCTTCTTAAACTTGGATAAAACGCTTGGGCCTTCGCATCCCGAGCCTGGCTGGTCCTGGGTGAACAGGGACAAACAGAATCTGGCTTTATTTTGTAAGGATCACCTGCCCATTATAATGATTCATAGTGAATGTTTGATCTGTAAATGTTTTACTGAAAATGATTTCTTCATTTTTTTGGCCGCGTAGGTGAACGATGTCATCGTGGATGTGAATGGAGCCACGCTTGAAACTTGGACCACATTTTTATCCATGTCCAGAGGGATAAACGGCCGCACAAACCCAAGTCGAAGATCCTGTGGTCTTGGAATCGATATGACCCAGTGGACTTTTCAGGAATATGTTCCTTGGATGATTTCCCAAGGGGTGGCTCTCGGGATTTCGTACAGGACTTCACCCAATTTCGGGTACTGACACCGCCTGAAATCTGGTAGACCGAAAAAAATGTGCATCTGGCAGCTGGTAAAGCCCCAATTTTGGAGCACAAATCATATTGTTGATGATACATTCTGTCCCCACAAAATGGTTGCTGACAAATCTTCATTTTCACTGGTAATTTCTGATCTTGAAACTTCTGGTTGATCATCATTTTCCTATGGAAATTACCAATACATCAACAGTTTGGACACTTCGAGAAATAGCCCTGTGAATTCCCGGAAAAAATGGTGGGTCTCAATCCATCATGGTCATAGACCCATCCCGCTGTCCCATCCCCCAGCTGTCACCAGTAGCCTCCATCAAAAATAGCTTGCACTATCCCCCATTTAGTTTGATGATTTTGGTGAACTAAACCTTCATTCATCGGGGACTTTCCAGCCAGGTATAGTAGTTACCCTCTGGTAATTTCACATAGCTCTTGAAAAACTAGCATTTCAACTGCGGCAAATCCTCTTTTTCAATGGGCCATGGTTTCCATAGCTGAAACATGACCAGAAACTAACCATTTCACAAACGTACAGCAATAGTTGGATGATTTTCCCAGCCAAGCTCCATAAATTGGGGATGATTTTCGGATGTTCCAGCCACGTTTGCGGCAACCGGGTCAGCCAGTCAGCAGCCTTTCAGGACACCACCATGGTGGCCGCCTGCAAGTCCTCTGCTGTGCTGCGGGTGACCTTCACCAGGAGAGAGCACCACTGGTGACGTTCTGAGGCGCCCCCCTTGGACGTTGATTTCCAGAAAGTCACAGAAGGTGTGAGATTTCTATCACCAAATTTTACTTGGAATTAGATGAATTAGATTTTTCATGATTTTTCCCGAATGCGTAGCAAGGGTTCCCGTTTCACTCTGGGGGTCTGGGGGTTGAGGGTGTGTTCGCTCGACGTTGCGTTTGTGGTCGCAACCGTTCGCAACCGTTCGCGCGATCCCCGTATGGCCGTGCCTATGGGAAGTTCTGCAGAGGTGGTCATTTTTGGAGGTTTCAGACGTGTCGTTGCTTCGTTTCGCGTGGCAGGCGTGGCACTTCGTGACATTCAGACGTGTTCTGCAACGTGTCGAAAGTCGTTTTTCTGTGGCAGGCGCAATACTTTTGCGACGTTTTCAGAAGATGTGTTGCAGTTTTCGTGGCAGGCGCAGCACTTTGGACGTGTCCATCGTCATTTTTCGTGGCAGGCGCAGCACTTTAGACGTGTCCTGTTGCGTGTTTTTTGTAAATCGCATTGGCAGGGCTGCGTCAAGTGGTGACAAGGTGCAAATTCCGTGGCAGGCGTGGCATTTTCTGACATGTGCTGAAAATTGACGGAAGCCTCGCACGAAACATCGATTTTGAGGTTGCAAATTTTCAGGTTCTAAGGAAAACTCGTAGGAAAACGTCGATTTTGAAGCTGCAAAGTGTGAAAAGTGGAGGAAGTCTCGCACGAAATGCTCGTTTTGGTGCTCCCACCTGTCTCTTCTCGCGTGTCTGGTTTTCCCGTGGCCTCGCCGTGTCTATGGGGGAAGCTGCAAAACTTGTCCTTTTGTCATGTTGCCAACTGTGAAAATTGGAGGACGTCTCGTACGAAATGCTGGTTTTTCTGCATCCACGTGTCTTGTCTCGAGTCGCTGGTTTTCCTGTGGCATCGCCGTGTCTATGGAGGAAGCTGGAAAACCTGTCCTTTTCGAATGTTTCCAGGCAGGCTGTGTTGTTGTTTTGCGTGGCAGACGTGGCACTTTCTGACATTCCAACCTGTTTGATGATGTTCACAAAATTTCAAAATTGGAGGAAGTCTCGTAGGAAATGCTGGTTTTTCTGCACCCACAAAAACCTGTCCTTTTCGAATGTTTCCAAGCAGGTTGTCATGTCGTTTTGCGTGGCAGGCATGGCACTTTGTGACATTCCAACCTGTTTGATAACATGTGGAAAATATCAAAATTGGCGGAAGTCTCGCACGAAATGCTCGTTTTTTTGCACCCACGTGTCTCGTTTCGAGTCTCTGGTTTTCCTGTGGGGTCGCCGTGTCTATGGGGGAAGTTGCAAAAAGTCTCCTTTGCCAAGGTTTCAAATTTGGAATGTACTGGACTGTTGGTTCAGTGAGGCTTGCGGTTTGTAAAGATATGGCAAGAGTGGGATCATGTTGTAGGTGGAAAGTTGTTGTGTGGACTCATACGTATTTCACAAAGTGTCGTTTATATATATGTTTGGTTCTGCGTCGGCAAACATTGTGTCGTTTTCCCGAATGCGTAGCAAGGGTTCCCGTTTCACTCTGGGGGTCTGGGGGTTGAGGGTGTGTTCGCTCGACGTTGCGTTTGTGGTCGCAACCGTCCGCAACCGTCCGCAACCGTTCGCAACCGTCCGCGCGAGGACCGTATGGCCGTGCCTATGGGAAGTTCTGCAGAGGTGGTAATTTTTGGAGGTTTCAGACGTGTCGTTGCTTCGTTTCGCGTGGCAGGCGTGGCACTTCGTGACATTCAGACGTGTTCTGGAACGTGTCGAAAGTCGTTTTGCGTGGCAGGCGCAATACTTTTGCGACGTTTTCAGAAGATGTGTTGCAGTTTTCGTGGCAGGCGCAGCACTTTGGACGTGTCCATCGTCATTTTTCGTGGCAGGCGCAGCACTTTAGACGTGTCATGTTGCGTGTTTTTTGCAAATCGCATTGGCAGGGCTGCGTCAAGTGGTGACAAGGTGCAAATTCCGTGGCAGGCGTGGCATTTTCTGACATGTGCTGAAAATTGACGGAAGCCTCGCACGAAACATCGATTTTGAGGTTGCAAATTTTCACGTTCTAAGGAAAACTCGTAGGAAAACGTCGATTTTGAAGCTACAAAGTGTGAAAATTGGAGGAAGTCTCGCACGAAATGCTCGTTTTGGTGCTCCCACGTGTCTCGTCTCGAGTCTCTGGTTTCCCTGTGGCCTCGCCGTGTCTATGGGGGAAGCTGGAAAACATGTTCTTGCGGCATGTTTCAAACTATGAAAATTGGAGGAAGTCTCGTACGAAATGCTGATTTTTCTGCATCCACGTGTCTTGTCTCGAGTCTCTGCTTTTCCTGTGGCTTCGCCGTGTCTATGGGGGAAGCCGCAAAACCTCTCCTTTTCGAAGGTTTCCAAGTAGCTTGTCATGTCGTTTTGCGTGGCAAGGAAAACTCGTAGGAAAACGTCGATTTTGAAGCTACAAAGTGTGAAAATTGGAGGAAGTCTCGCACGAAATGCTCGTTTTGGTGCTCCCACGTGTCTCGTCTCGAGTCTCTGGTTTCCCTGTGGCCTCGCCGTGTCTATGGGGGAACTGGAAAACATGTTCTTGCGGCATGTTTCAAACTATGAAAATTGGAGGAAGTCTCGTACGAAATGCTGATTTTTCTGCATCCACGTGTCTTGTCTCGAGTCTCTGGTTTTCCTGTGGCTTCGCCGTGTCTATGGGGGAAGCGGCAAAACATCTCCTTTTCGAAGGTTTCCAAGCAGCTTGTCATGTCGTTTTGCGTGGCAGGCGTGGCACTTTGTGACATTCCAACTGTTTGATAACGTGTCGAAAATGTCAAAATTGGAGGAAGTCTCGTACGAAATGCTCGTTTTTCTGCATCCACGTGTCTTGTCTCGAGTCTCTGGTTTTCCTGTGGCTTCGCCGTGTCTATGGGGGAAGCCGCAAAACCTCTCCTTTTCGAAGGTTTCCAAGCAGCTTGTCATGTCGTTTTGCGTGGCAGGCGTGGCACTTTGTGACATTCCAACGTGTTTGATAACGTGTCGAAAATGTCAAAATTGGAGGAAGTCTCGTACGAAATGCTCGTTTTTCTGCATCCACGTGTCTTGTCTGTGTGTCTCGTTTTCCTGTGGCGTCGTTGTGTCTATGGGGGAAGCGGCAAAACATCTCCTTTTCGAATGTTTCCATGCAGGTTGTCATGTCGTTTTGCATGGCAGGCGTGGCACTTTGTGACATTCCAACCTGTTTGATAACGCGACGAAAATGTTAAAATTGGATGAAGTCTCGCATGAAATGTTCGTTTTTCTGCACTTACGAGTCTCGTTTCGAGTCTTTGGTTGTCCTGTGGCGTCGCCGTGTCTATGGGGGAAATTGCAAAATGTCTCCTTTGCCAAGGTTTCAAATTTTGAATATACTAGATTGTTGGTTCAGTGAGGCTTGCGGTTTGTAAATATATGGCAAGAGTGCGATTATGTTGAAGGTGGAAAGTTGCTGTGTGGACTCATCCAGATTTCACACAGTGTTGTTTATATATTTTTGGTTCTGTGTCGGCAAACATTTCGGCTGGGCTCAATAGCAAGAGAACGTTAAGCAGTCACAGTTCATGAGGAATGTTGTTAGATCAAGGAAAATTTGCAAGATCTAGACATTTCGAATGATCGTGAGAGATATGCAAGCAAATGTCGCATGCACGGAAGTGGTGCTTATGCAGGCATGAAGGTTGATAGCGATGTTGTTGAAGATCTGTCTTTGTTTTAATATGGCGGGTCGCCGGTCCGCGCTGCAATGGCGTAAGCTTGCGCGCCAGAACTGCTTGCGAGGGCGTGCCGCGCGGTATGTTGCTGCTGCTGCGCTCTGGCTTGTCGCGGCTTGCGGCTGCTGCTTGGCGCTGCTGCTGCCGCTAACTATGCTGCTCGGTGTCCTTGCTGCGGTGCTGCTGCCGAGCTTTCTGCGCTGTGTGCAGCTGAGATATCTGCATGGTTTGCTGGGGCAAGAGGCGTTGCTTCTGGAGTTTGTGCAACGTGTGCCATACTACTGCATGATAATCGAAAACCCGAATGACATCGCAGTGCCTTGGCTTCATGTAACGCAGTGATGACTGGGCATGTTGATTCGATTGCAATTCTCCGAATGCATATGCTGCAAGGGGACTGTCTAGCGCAGTTGTGTTGGTTTTCCCTTTGTGAGCAATGCTTCAGTGGTCGCTAGAGTCATGTTTCTGTGATTGCAGCCTGCGAGTGGGAGATGACGGTGGTACGATTTTGCCGCTTCTGTTGGAAAGTTTCTTTTCTTCCCTGCGTACCTGAGGTGTTATGTGGGCTGACGATTGTTTTCGCACGACTTTTGGGCTTGCATGCGGACAGCGACTGGACGTGTCAAAGATACACGTTCATGTTGGTCATGATGTTTTGCAACGGAATTTTGTCGAAGATTGGTTGGACTACGTCGTGGCGGTGTCCCGTGTGGTTCTTGCTCTTGCCGTTTTCATATTATTATCCACTTTTCCCGCCAAAGAAAAAATCTGATGCGGAGAAGGCGCATATCGTTCGTGCTGAGCTCGAGCAATTTCTGGCAGAGCATGGGCAGATGCCATCGCAGCATGCTGATCTGCCAAGCAGTCGCTCTTTATATGCCAAACTGAAGAAGCTGAAGCTGCTGCATCTGTTAAAGCATGATTGGCGCCGGGGTGTTTGCGATGATACTTTGAAATTTTTTTGATTTGCACGGACGCATACCTCGGAGGCAAAATATGACAACGGAGGAGCAGCGAGCAGAAGATGCGCTGGCACGACGCTGGGACCGTCTTCTGGAGCAGAAAGCGTCACTTCCCAATGAATTGTTGAATGAGTATCAACGCATATTTGCTGCGGCCGATGTGGAGGTAGATGATGGCCACCTAGCTGTATGCATTGCAGTCTCGGATTTTTTTGACACAACCCGGCGGTTGCCGAAGCGGCAAGTGGGGGACAGTGACGAGAAGCGAGCAGAGGATGCGCTTGCTCAGCGTTGGGATCGCCTCATGGCTGAGAAGGCGTCAGTGAGCGAAGAGTTGCTGTCGAGCTACAGTGCTATCTTTGGTGCGGCGGAGATGGAAGTAGACGATGGTCATCTGGGTGTATGTGTTGCTGTCTCCAAGTTTTTTGACACAACCCGGCGGTTGCCGAAGCGGCAAGTGGGGGACAGTGACGAGAAGCGAGCAGAGGATGCGCTGGCTCGGCGTTGGGATCGCCTTATGGCTGAGAAGGCATCAGTGAGCGAAGAGTTGCTGTCAAGCTACACTGCTATCTTTGGTGCGGCGGAGATGGAAGTAGACGATGGTCATCTGGCTGTATGTGTTGCCGTCTCGGATTTTTTTGAGACAACCCATCGGTTGCCGAAGCGGCAAGTGGGGGACAGTGACGAGAAGGGAGCAGAGGATGCACTCGCTCGTCGGTGGGATCGCCTCATGGCTGAGAAGGCATCAGTGAGCGCAGACTTGCTGTCAAGCTACAGTATTATCTTTGGTGCGGCTGAAGTAGAATCAGATGACTCCACCCGGGCGGCTTGCACTGCAGTCCATGATTTTTTTCGGGAGGCACAGCGATTGCCAAGGCGGTTCAACCCCATAACTGATGCGAATCGAGCTGAGGATGTGCTTGCTCGGCGTTGGCATCGGCTGGTTGCATGTCCACCAGCAGTCAGTTCTGAGTTGATGGGCCAATTTGCTGAGATCTTCACTGCCATGTCTGACGCCTGGAATGCTGCAATTGAAAGCGGGTTAGCTACTTTTTTGGAGGATGTGTCAACGGTCGAGCTTTTTCATAGGTGTGTTGCATTGCAAGAAGATGCGGTGCAGAGATACAGTACAGCGGATCGGAAATTCAAGAGTTCAGAGCAGCTTGTGTTGCTTGGGTTTTGAAACAATATGAAGTTGGTTGCCAGGAGTTGGAAGGTCTTTCATTGGATGGGCTGGATGATCTGGACGATACCCGTGCATTTCGCGCTGAGCTGCAAAGTTATGTTGCGAGGACTGGCAGCCTGCCTCCTGCTGTTGGTGCCGGTCGCTCAGCGGAAGAGAAACGTTTGCATGCTGGGCTGGTTCAAGTTCGCAAGCGTCGCTTTGCTGCAGTGCGACGGGACAGAGCAGGTCGCATCATCGATTATGCGGCCGCTTTGCAAGAGACCCAGCTGGTTGCCTGGGAAGCGGTGTCGGAGTTTGGCCCATTTCTATGGAACCCGCGTCATGCCGCTGTTTTCAATGCAGTGCAACAATGTCTTTTGGATACAGGGGAACTTCCTGCTCGAGGACCGAAGAGCCCGACCGATGCTCTTGCCCAACAAGTTCGCCGCATTAGGCAGAAGACTTTCTTACCCGGCAACCAAAGGATGCGTTCTGCCGAACAGCAGTACTGGGAAAAACATTTCCCGCAAATCTGGTCCACCCGGCAGATGAAAGATTATTACATTCCGGGTGGGCAGTTGCAAAATGCAGATAGCCGGCATGTCTTCTATCGGACTCCTGTATCAGCCGGCATGCTGGCTTGTGAGTTGTGTGGCTTCAATTGCGACAACCAACTTGACTTTGTGAAGCATCTGCGCGACGAACACTTGCCTGCGCCAGCGGATGCCGCCGCGCACGAGCTGGGTCGCTGTGAGGAAGAGTACAGAAAGCGTATGGTTTTTCATGAAGAACAGTCTGGACCGTTTCCTGTGCCCGGTGAGCAAATCCGACGAGGGGTTGGATGTTATGCATTTCATCAGACCCATTCACGAAAAGCTCATGAAGCGAGGGAGCGCAAGTTAGAGAGCTGCGTGATCTGTGCTCGTTCTTGCTGGCTGGAAGACATGGAGCGTTTGAAGCTGTTTGTAGATGCCGAGAAAGCAGCGGTGGAGGGGCCAGGTGGCGATGGCCCCGGCGTGGAAGCAGATGATGATAGTGATTCTGATGAGGGAGAGAAGAAGAAGCATGGCTGGCAGGTCCATGAAGTGTCGAAGCAGAAAGTGCATTGGCTGCATCGCAAAGTCTTTGATGTTCGCAGGTATGAAAAGCTTTGGCCCAGCATTCCAAAGGATGAGTTGCTGGGCAGTTGTGTGTCCCATCCTTCCGGTACTTATGAAGATGGTGTTCCCTGGAAGTGGCTACTGAACACCAAAGTTTTGCCGGAGAAAGTGACGAGTGCGACTGTGTCGTTTGCCTGTTCCGATTGTGTTCGTGCCGTCACTGGTAAGCAGCCTCGCATGCCGAAGTATGCGCTGGCCAACTCATTATGGATTGGCCGTTACCCGAATGTCTTCAAGCACCAAGGTAAGCCTCTGTCTCCGATGACATTTCTTCTTTTGTCTTTGGGTCGACCAGTTGTGCAGAAAATTATTGCTGAACCGCACAAGACTCGTCCTGTGAAAGAGAAACAGAAGGGTATCCGAGCCAATACCATTGCATTCCCGCAAGCGCAATTGCATGAGTTAGCTACGGCGCATTTGCCGCCGCTCCCTGCCGAAGCGCAGCGCTTTCTATCGCAGACTATCAGCATTGCTCTTGTGGGTTGCACACCGGAGGCAGGCACGTGTGTTTTGATCTTTTGTGTTTGTGGGGAATGATGTTGTAAATGTTGTAAACAATGACCGACTGAGCGGTTGGAATGGGATGTAAATAATGGTTTTGTTTTTGTTCGACAATTTTATGTGGCCTGGAGGATCTCGATCGAGCGCAGTGGGCCGAAGTTCCTCGTGATGCTTATTTGGCAGCGGCACGATATTTGGTTGCTCACAATGTGGCTTATAGGCATCTTCATGTGGACGAAGCACAGGCAGAGGCGCAATTTGTGGAAGTCGGTGGGAGCTGCGCGGCTATACGCTCGCAGGCGACCGCTGTTGATGTGACTGGAACCATGCCCATGAAACTCAGTGGTCCGGCTGATGTTGGAGTGGATCAGGATCCGGCGGCTTCTGGCTGCACAGAGCCGGCGCCAGAAGCTGAAGTGGAAACAGACGATGTAGAAGAGATCGATGGAACTACGCACGAGCATATTCTGGAAGGAGAAGACATGCCGGGTCTGCGTTGTGTGGCGGGAGAAGTTGGTTCGGATGATCTTGATGTGGAGCGTGTCTTGAAGGAATTTGCGGCCAAATTGAAGTTGTTGATGAGCCGCCGCGGCAGCAGTGGTGGTCAAACCTTCGACCAGGACATGGACAGTTTTCGAAGGTTGGCAGAGTCCATGTCAGCAGCACAACTGCAGGACAAACTGAACAAGCTTGTAGCCCAGATGGATCACGCCGAAGGTGTCCAGGCGTCGGTCGATGGTCGGAAAAGTGTGCAGGTGGTGCATACTGGAACGGTTCCTTTGAGTATGTACAGTCCCGAATACTGGCAGAAATGTTTCCCAGAGATGTTTCCTTATGGTGATGGTGTCTATGGCATTGTTCGTGATACTCCTCTGACGTTCCGAGAGTGGGCGGCATATTTGTTTGAGCGTGCAGAACTGGAATATGAAGTAGCTGCTGCTGGAGAGGATAGTGCCGGCACTGGACGTGACACTGATGATCATGATGAAAATGTGAAAAGACGATGTGTTCGAGAAGAAACGAGCCGTTTCCAACCCCCTGCGATACCGCGGTGGGCTGGTGAGTTGAATTTTTTGTCTGTTGCGTGTGACACTTGGAAGAGAATGGAAATGGTGCGCCTGGCGTCGGCACATGTGAAACGCAAAAAGTTCAAGCAATCTTTACAAGCCGTTTTGCAGTGCACGTCTGAAAGATTGCGGGCAGCTGTGGCGGCTCTTGGAGAGAATGCCAATCTGGGCGATGTGATGCGGTCATCGGTGGTGGATGCAAACATTCGAGACGCATTATCTCAGCTCCTTTTCTTCTCCTCTGAAGTGGTGGGCACAGACGGAGCCAGGCAACAGTTGCGGCACGAACAGAACGGTGCTATGCTGATGTTGCTTGGAATTCTTAAAGGGCATAAGTTTTGGAAAAAGGAGTGTTCGCAATTTTCAGTCAGTGCCATCAGAGTCATACGAGAGCGATCATGTATTTCAGTACAGAACGGTGCTATTCTGATGTTGCTTGCAATTCTTAAGGGATATAAGTTTTGGAAAAAGAATGGGTCGCAATTTTTCTGTTGCCATAAGAGTCATACGAGAGCTTTCCTGTATGTCAATAGACGATGAAATTCATGACGCACCTTGAAGCAATCATATACAGTTCGGTTGGGCGACCAAAGCAACACAAAAACACTTTGGATATAGAATAACGTCACGTCGCTTCATGATACATAAAACTTTTATGAATGTGAGACATGTCGCAACTGAGGTTTGGTGGCATCGGAGGTTTTCTCACTCCCAACGTTGCTGACACGCGCAATCCATTGGTTGTAGTTCTGCATGCCGGATGCGTTGCACATCCAGATGGTGGATTTACAAAGGAGGGAGAGACTGAAAAGTTTCAGGTCTCTTTGCTCGATGAAAATCCATCCATGCCAACGGCATCGCGCATGTTAGAAATGCTTGCCGAGAATCCAGTGGCACAAGCTCGCTTCTTCATATTGTCCATGCGACTCTTTCTGCAGCATGTGCTTGGCATTGCAGCTTTCGATCCTCAACTCCGAGCCAATGGAACCAAGAATGGAGTTGAGTTCCCAGATGGCTGCATTGCAAGCTTCACTGGAGGATCGTTTGCTGCCATTGCGCATTTGCATGGCCCGATCGAAGAGCAAGCCCGTCTTGCTTGCCATCCCCACATCGTCCTCCACTTCGTGAACCGCATGTCGCAAGCATGGTTGAAGGGAGTGCTGCGACGAGAAACTTCCGAGGCCAAGTCCTTGCTCCGCAGCTGGCAACAGCAGACGTTGTTAGCTGTGGAGTCTTTGATGAGCTCATGTGCTGGACTCCTGCCTTTGCACTTCCGAGAAGCTCCGTTTCCAAAGATTGACTTGCAGTCCCTGCCATACTTGACAAAATGGCAGGCAGAGGACAAGTACGACGGCGAGCTTGAAGACTGCAAGAAATATCCAGAGAAACGGAGGGACTTGGTGCCGGTGCAGGCGGCTTTTGTTGATTTGCACATGAGACGGCCGGAGGAAGATGCGGCTGCTGCTGGTGATGTCGCAACTACAGTGTCGGCGAGAAAGCTGCCTTTGACGGGTTCTGTAATGTCGAGACTGCCGCACTATCGTCTGTTGCCCGGTGGATTCGCTGGATGCGAGTGCTCGCTTTGTTGTGGGGCCAGAACAGGATTGAGGAAGATCACTGATGAAGAATTTATCGATGCATTTTGTGCTGATTTCATGGGAGTGTGTGCTTTGAGTGGCCATTTGCATGAACACCAGGCGACCTGCTTTAAATATGCACCTGAAGGCAGTCGCCGCAAACCACAGCATTGCAGGTTCAATTTTGTTCATTTTGTGAAATTGTTTCGTGAGAAGAATGTGGACGCTGGTTTTACTTCGTTCACCAAGTTGAGCGAAGTGGTAGTAGCCCGCACTGGCAAGCCGTTGCTGTTGCCGCGATGGCTGACTGGGCAACCAAGCGGTGGCTTGAGGGGTGAAGATTTTGCTGGCAGATTCGATTTGGGTAGCACCGTTGATACTTCTTCTGAGAGTACTCAACGCGGTCGTGTTCGCACCGTGCAGTACAATCCTCGTGAAGGGCAGTGTTATCCCGTATCTAGCTGATGTTGAATTCTATTTTGTTTTTCCAGTAAGTTTTGGTTTTGATTTTGATGATGTGGTCGAGAGTGTGAGTTGGATCTTATTTTCTTGCACGTGACTGTTACGAGTTGAGGCTGGCATGGTGACGCATCGGGGGAATCTGAATTATCAAGATTGTCGTCGTGTGCTTGTGGACGGTTATGTGGAAGACGGACCGAATTTTTTGGATGACAAGGTGGGACGGTGCTGGACTGAGGGATTGGTTTGCTTCAAGTGTGTCTGTCATTTGTTTCATTGATGTGTTCTAGAAACGCTGTCGTGGCGATGTCCCGCAGCATGGAAGCGGTCGTTTCATTGGATGATGGGTTTGGTCGAAGTGTGTATGTTATTTGCTTCTTTGATGTGTTTTAGTGACGCTGTCGTGGCGATGTCCCGCGGCATGGACTGGCGCATGCTAGGGTTGTCACTCTGATTGTCCGACAGGTGGAAGCTTCACAGGCAGTTGCGCAATCCATGGCTAAGAAGATCAAGCTGAAAGTTGTCATTGGAACAAAACGTGCTTTGGCGGAATCATTCCTGAAGTTGTTGCCTGCTTTTAGACATGCTGATGAGCATTTTGATGCACCGATGCTGCAAGCGAGCCGCAAACCCTTCCAGACGAGAGCCACGCAACGTGTTGGAGAAGTTTTGTCTGTCTGGCTGTCCACAATGAGTTGTCGCGTGATGTCGTGGTGCTGCAAGGCTTTGAACTTTGTGGAAATGAGCACACTGGGTGCAGGTGATTGCGATCGCATCGGGGATCGCTTCTTGCCGGATACGAAGAGATGCTTGCATGCGTGGCTACGCGAAAATCTGGTGGAAGGTCTGCGATCTGGTATACAGACATCATTCTACACTTGTGACTACACGACAAAACCTGCCTTGACCTGTGGCCCAGTGCTGCGACATTTGACAGTTGGCATGCAGCGTTTAGAGGAGCGCATGCAAATTGAAGCGGAAACTGCAGAAACGCAGCGTTTGCTGCAGACATACCCGCTTCCCGAGCAGCCAGGGGTGCAGACGAGCACCCCTGAGCAGCAAGAAGCTCGGAAGCGGCTATGTCGGCTTTGGACAGCAGCCAATCACGCCGTTATGCATGGACATTGTCTAATGGCTATTCACATGTTGACGGGCCGGGAAGTGCTGAGAACGCACATCTTTTGGCGTCTCATGCTGAAGCGTGTCTTGTGGGGCGTCTTTGAAGAGATGCGACGCCACAGCGGCTCGCAGGATGCACTTGAAGCAGAAGGACAGGTCGCCCTTTCGGACATTGGACTTGGCGCTGCGGCTTCGACGGAGGATTGCTCGGTTGAAGCTGGCGTGGCGGAGACGCACTTCCGGGAGGTGGCGATGGCCCCACCGAATGATGGTTTTGAGTTGCGCACAACTTCCTTCTATGAAGATTACTTGCATCGTGGAGACGTTGAGCCGCTGGCATCCATGAATTTCTATGTTTATGGGATGCACGTCAGTTGTGTGCATGTGCAGCAAGTTGGTAGCAGGCATGCAAATGTTGGTGAATTTGATTTTGCACCGCATTACACAAAGGCCAAGTATTATGTGCAAATTTTGCATCCTGCTCCTCGGGTGCCATATTTGCATGGTGTGACCATGCCAACGAAGGAGAAGGATCCGGAGATGTGGGCGGCTGTGCACATTGCGGTGCTCCGGAAACATCGCTGTTTGAGTAGCAAGTGTTGCGGGCAGGCGCAGGCTGTCAACCACATCCGGAAAATTCCAGTAGCAAGAAGGCGTCGTATTTTGGTCGCCGGCGGTGATATCAGACAGGTAGCGGACAAAACAGGAGTATTGTCTGAGTGGAAGGCAACTGAAGCTGAAATGCAAACGCTTGCAGATCGAGCCGATGTTACTTGGCAAGTACTTCATGACATGGCGTGGCGTACTTTGAAGTTTTTGTTGTCCATCAAAGCCAGGGGTGTCTGTTTGGAAATCAGAAGTGGTTTTTCTGATTGGAAATCAGAAGTGTTTTTTTCGAATAGATTTGATGCGATGTCGTCAGGTTAAGCTGCATGTGGCGAAGCGGTGTCATACTGTGACTTGGACGATTTCACTGGTTGTGTAAGATCTTTTGTGTTATTGATTTGCAGTGCCTTCAGATTTTCAGATGATAGGAAGATGCAGAAAGAATCACGGATGCGAACCATGTTTGTTAGGGTGAGAATTCTGTTTCTTTTTGTTTGCAGACATGGATGCATGTGCATGAGCTGCGACGAGGTGGTGGACACCATTGCTGTGCGAGAGTTTGAAGTACCTGGTGCGAAGCACAAGAGCGATACTTTGTCGTTTCTGCTGGATTGCTTTGGGCAAGTCAAACGTCCTCTGGCACGTGTTCGGAAAGTTCATCGTGCCAGAGGGAAGCGGAGCAGTCAGATGAAGGGTTTTGTCTTGCCTTGCTTCAGTCATCGTGTTCTCAGCATCGTCTTTGATTTTGTTGGTCTGCTTATTGATGATGATCGAGAAATGACATTGATTGGCAATTCCGATGAGCAGTTTGCTAAAGCAGCAGCAGTTTTGTCGGTTGGTGGATCTGTGAGACGTGCATCATATGGTTGGCATCCGGAGCAATTGTCGGCTGCGGAATATGTTGCAGTTGTGTCCCGCGAAGTCAGTGCAAATCTCGACTTGATGTCTGAAGCACGAAGAAGGCCACGACCAGCACAGGTGCAACCCAGCGCCGAAGACAATGCAGAAGATTTGGGTCTGAGGGCCGAGTATGTGGAGGTTGACAGCAGTGATGGCAGTGTGGATGCTGATGATTTGGAGCATGTGCCGCTTGTGAAGCCGGATGTCCAATATCAACCGCGGCTGCATGTCGATCAGGGGGATGTATTGACTTTAGCCCATCGATTGACGGTGAAAACTGGCGGGCCGGGCAAGGTCAGCGCGAGCACGCAGAGGGCAGCTGAGTTTGTGAAGCAGTATGCGGAGAAGTATGTTGAAATTCAACGACCCAGGGCATGTCATCGGGAGGATGCAAGTGGTGATGTCCCTATGTCCATGCCGTTGCGACAAGGTGATATTCACATGGGATTGAAACATCAGAGTAATTTGTTGGAAGCTCGCAAGGAGAAAGATGTGCAAGCTGGTGCAGAAAGCGACGATGAATTCACGACCCACATTTCCAGTCGAGAAATTGAAGCTGGTGTGGCACCTTTTGCACGTGTGTTGACTCTGTCTCCTGCCGAAAAGGCAATGCAGTTGTTGCAGCAGAAATTGCCGGTCGTCACGGATGTTGTGACCGGTGTGGCAGCAGTCGCCTCTGGGTCTGTGTCGAATTTTGCTATTTCTGGTGACCAATACAATGTTGTGATTTTGGCAATTGCACCTTTGCAGCGCCTGTGGGAGAAGGCCAAAGACAAGCAGATGGTGTCCTATTTTGGTGATCCGACTCAGATTGACAAGCTCCTCGATCTCGTCACGCCAGTTCCTGGGTCTGAATTTCATAATCATTGTATTTTTCTTGTTTTGTTTGAGCTGTTAGGACAGTGTTAGCTGAAATCATGGTTTATGCTTTTACGTGATGTAAAGCTGTGGCAGGATATGGTCAGTCGCATCTTTGTCCATGGCCCGGGCGGGAGCGGCAAGACGTTTATGTTGAACGAAGTGATTCTGCCGGTATACGAAGAATACCTGCCTGGTATGTCGAAAGGGGTGGCAGCGCAGAATTCTGCGGCTCGGCTCATCGGAGGATCCACCTTCCATCACATGGCCGGTCTTGGCCGGAAGCAGGACCTCCTCCTGAAGAAGCCGACGCGCGATCGCCGAGAGGCGTTGCGCAAGAAATGGCGCCGCGTCGCCTTGCTCTTCATCGACGAGATTTCCTTGACACCACCAAATTTGCTTGCCGTTCTGCACGCATCGGCTTGTTGGGGGCGATGCGATGTAGATCCCGGGCAATTCTTGGATCACGTCTTTGGAGATATTCTTTGTCAGATCTTGGCAGGAGATTTTTTGCAGCTCAATCCGGTCCGGAATCATTCTCTCATGGGAGCATTTGGCATCGATGTTCCCGGAGTCCCACTGTATGAGAAGATGGATCCAGTGCAGCGGCAAAAAAAGCAAGAGCTTGATGAGCACGGATACAATGTGTTTCGGAAATTTATGAAGCAAACCGTCCTTTTCCGGGGATCTCACCGCTTCAAAAAAGGCGATCCACTGGCTACCTTGTTGGAGAAGATGCGTCAAGTTGGCGGTGTGGCGTTGTCCCAGGCCTTGAAAGATGCAATGTCACGGCAGATTTATCGTCCTCTGGCTGGGGATGCTCGCTTGGCATCGGATTACTGCATGTACGACGACAAGGGATTGCGAATCGGTCCCAAGGGGTTTTTTGCTCGTGGTGTCTTCAGTGCTGTGAATTGGGACCAAGTTGCTCGACTTCAACAGGTCTGTGCTTATGAGTCTGCACGTGCTACTTTTGGCTGTTCGGCTGATCACAATACCAGCAAGGGGAAGCCTAGAATCATATCTCGTGGCTTTCCCATGTATTTGTCGCGTTCCTTCAATGCCCAGTACGGCAAGTGTATGCAAGCCGTAGCCTCGAGGATGGTGCCATTTCTGCATTTCCAGGGACAGTTGTTGTATTATGTGCAGGCGGTGGATTTGATTCATCAACGTGAGTTTGGGACTGATGCCAGCATTCTTCGTGAGATTTTAAATGTGACCAACATGGCCAGTAAGACGGGCAACCTGATTTCCTTTTTGCCTCTGCATGTGGGTCTTAAAGTTAAAATTACCAAAAAGTTGTTGCCGCCTGAGATCGTGCAAGAGTGCCCGTGCGAAGTGATTGGCATTCAGATGCATCCCAATGAGCGCTTTGGAAGTCCTGGTCATGCTCCTGGACAGCAAGTCCCCGATCCTGGACATTCTTGCTGGACGACTGGATACGTCCGTCTGGACTATTTGCCCGCGGCAATTGCCGTCCGAG
>CAMXCT020001982.1:0-120612 GCA_947184155.2 Cladocopium goreaui
GAGAAAGAGAGGAGACCTCAAGCACCTTTCGGTCCATCAGTGGATTCGCTCTGCCATCCCTGATTCACAACAGCCAATGTCTCCTATAGGTTTCCTATTTTTGAAACTTCCGCCACCGCCTTGTGCGGTACTACTGGTATATTGATATATCTTGTGTATACTGTATACGTCATGATACCATCCTGTTACACAAAAAGATCCGCGACCATTGGAACCGACACTGAGGGATCTGCAGACTCTGTGTTCTTTTTCGCGGCAAGGAGGAGAAGGAGCGAGAGAAGGAAGAGTACTTGGCAACCCTGCCTGAGCGAAACGAGGAGAGCAGCGCAACGGGCACACCAAGAAGAGAGATCGAGAATTCAGAAATACCAGCCAACTATCCCAAGATGGTGCATTGAGGCAGACTGCTGTTTGATGATTTTCCCTGCGGCTTTGGCATGCGATTTTCGGCAGTGAGCTTGCCATAGTTGAAGCCGTGTCGCTTTCTGCAGAGCTTGGAAGGATGACAGTTTGCAGACTCGGCTGATTGCTGCATTGGCATACCTTCTTCCACTGTTGGATGCAGCTGAGCGCTGGGATCCACAGAGGAAGCGGCGTCAGATTGAACCCTTCCGTTGCCAACAAAGTTGTCCTGGTTCGTACGTGGTACCACTTTGCGCACAATATGGTACTTGAAGCAGTCGGCAGAAATGAGTTGGTTGAACTTCGAGTCTTAACTTCCTGTTCAGCAGCTGAAGCTTGCCCTTTCCGAAAGTTCGGCGGAGCCTAGTGCCCTCCTGGCCACCTAGGCTTTGGTTGGCCTTTGGCCGCAGTGAACCCTGGCCTGTTTCAGTTGCTGACCGTCTGGGCCTAAGAACCCCCGCATCTGAGATGAACATCTGGGATCTAAGCAACAGGCGCAGGCTCTGTAGCATTTCCGAGACGTTGCGAATTGCATGGACTTCAGGTGCCAATGTATTTGCTGAACGCTGTTCCCTTCGGCTTGGGCCGGGAGCACAGACGTGTAATCTTGGAGCCTGCTCAGGTGTGTGACTCTACTGCAGACATAGTCAGTTTCCTCAGCCTTTCTTGGCTGGCAAACTTTTAGCAACTCTGTGAGGCTTTCTGCTCGTGTTCTTCGGCATGCAAGCAATTGCGGGCAATCCTGAAACTCCTGCCTTGATCCGCTTCAACATGAGGTGACTGTGCACATGACACAGCCAGGAACCTGCCACAGAGTCAATGAGTCAAGAGATTCTAACAGCACTGCGGCCAGGCAAGCCATTCAGCTGGATGTCATGCTGTTTTTCCCCATCATCCTGGGAACGTTGGCCAGATTTGCTTTGAACTACTATGAGGCCTGGCCTCTTTGCATCATCCTTCATTTGCTAGCAACACTACAGGCTTCACTGAGCGATTGGGAACTCAGAGTCCTCAAGTTGCAATTTGTTTCTTCACGATGCAGATCGATCTCCCGGGTCTAACTATCTTGGCTTCCAGCGCCGTCTTCCTTGCGGTCCTCGCTTGCTCCCTGTGGCTTGGCCTACATCTCCTAGTAGATCTCTGTAGGACGTAATTCTCGAAACTGAAGCAGTGAAGAGCGGCTTGGAACTGCCAAGCAGAGCCCATTTTTTTTATCAATTTTTGCCACATGGGGCCTACAGGTTTCAGCTCATGGGGAACACAGCTTCTTGCCATAGAAGCTCGTGGCTCCTGTATGCTGATAGTCATATGGCACCATTTCTGCCTGGTACGAATCGCCAGGTACTCCATCGTGAACTGTTTGATGGGCAGCTACGCAAAGGGCATTCCTTACATATCTGTCACCTGACTTCATGGAAATATCTGTCAACATGTGGCAACCATCACACCCGGAGTGCGATGGATGACCTGACTGGATTTGTTGGCATCCGCTCTGGGTAAAGTCATACGTAGGGCAAATATTTGTTGAGCAGCTCAGAATTTTGATTCTGAGTATCTAGGATTAGCACACGTCTGTGAAGATCTCTGCGCAAGCCGAAATTGCAAGGAATACCTTACGACAATCAGTTGTAATTTGTAGGAACATGCGTTTCCTTCCTTACATATCTTGACTATCTTGACATACCAATGTTGACTTATCCTATTACAAGACAGCCCACATATCTTGACACCATGGTGCGGGACGCATAGCCACTGGTCAGATACTGAGGAAGTGTCAGAGCTCACGCTGAATGACACCCGCCCCAAGTCCAAGGAGTCCAAGGAGTCCAAGGCAGGGTGGCGACAAAATCACCTGACGTTTTTCCCGAAAGCTCCTCCCCAAGAAGTACCAAATTCATCCAAATTCAACTTTTCGCTTCACATAACATCTCCTACAGACTCCTACATCTTTTACATCACCTACTACATCAACTTCATCTACATCACATACATCATCTACATCAATTTCATCTACATCACATGCATAATCTACATCAATTTCATCTACATCACATGCATAATCTACATCGTCTACATCAACATCAATCAACTTCATCTACATCACATATGTCATCTACATCATCAACAAAATCTACAGGTGCTCAACGTCTACATATCTCCTACAAAACTCTTGCAATGTTGTTTACACAGGAGTCATTACGCAGGAGTTCTTACACAGGAGTTGTTACACAGGAGTTCTTACACAGAAGTTCTTAAACAGGAGTTGTTACACAGGAGTTCATTTATCAGGAGTTAACTTCTAGGTGATCTACTTGTATTTGAACTCCTACAAAACTCCCTCTTCTCCAGCTCTTCTAAATTCTCTCTTTAGGCGGCGGGGGCAGCCCGGCCGTGTCCATCGATCGCCATTTCGCACGACATTAAAAGTTGTGATTTTAGAACGTCAAACGGAAGTGTCGAAAAACTGGTGCAAAATTGGAATTTTGAAAGATCAGATGCAACCCTTTCGCACGAAATGAAGGTCGCACGTCGAAAACTGATGTAAAATTGCGGTTTTGAAGCTTCCTTCAGATGCAACCTTTTCGCGCGAAATGAAGGTTGAATGGTTGAACGTCAAAAACTGGTGTCAAAATTCGATTTTGAAATCTGAGATGCATCCCTTTCGCACGAAATGAAGGTCAACCGGCAAAAAATTGGGTAAAATAGTAGCGATTTTGCAACGTCACAAAGCTGGTCTGTGGCAAGGCTTCTCTGTGTGCTTCTGTGTGTAAAAGCTTCTGTGTCTAAAAACTTCTGTGTCTAAACACGTCTGTGTGTAAAAACTTCTCTGTGTAAAAACTTCTGTGTGTAAAAGCTTCTGTGTATGTAAGCTCATCTGTGTAGAAACTTCTCTGTGTAAAAGCCTCTGTTTCTGTGTGTAAACGTGTCTGTCTGTGTGTAGAACCTCCGCTGTGTAAAGACTTCTCTGTGTAAAAGCTTCTGTGTGTTAAAGACTTCTCGAAAAACTCTTCTGTGTAAAGACTTCTCTCTGTGTAAAAACTTCTGTGTGTAAAAAGCCTTTGTGTAAAGACTTCTCTGTGCAAAAGTTTCTGTGTGTAAAAGCTTCTGTGACGTGTGTAAAAACTCTTCATCGTGACCAACATTCATCACCTCCAACATTACCACCATCATTAATCATAATTATATTTTCTTGTGTATTTTCTTCTCGTCTCCTCACTGGGGTTGTCCCAGTCATCTGAATAGACGGCATTGATACATACAGATACACATCTGATATGACAACTTCATTATCACTCACTCATTCTACATTCTTATGCATCAACAACCTCATTCATCATTCATCACCTTTCATAATCATTCATTATTGTCCCATCCTCTTTTGATCTACTCCCTCCTGCTCTTCTTTCGGGCCACACTGTCGTCTAGTTATTGCATAGTGGTTGGAAGCAGAATGATAGAATTGGTTTCCACAGATATAGCTTCAGTGCTTCTAATTTACAGGGTTTTAAGGGATCAAATTATTTGAGAGGCATGGCTGAATTGACATTGGCTCTTTGCTTGATTTTGTGAAGGACCCAGAGAAAGATGCTTGAAGTGGGCATCATCTTCCATGCTGGGCCAAGTGTAGCATGCCAAAATGCGTGCAAAATTGT
This sequence comes from Cladocopium goreaui, assembly GCA_947184155.2. Lineage (NCBI taxonomy): Eukaryota > Dinophyceae > Suessiales > Symbiodiniaceae > Cladocopium > Cladocopium goreaui. The sequence goes on from CAMXCT020001982.1 coordinate 4,056, forward strand.
GATGGAAACCACGGCCAGCTAGACAGGCTGGTGTTGTTCGCTCGTGTGTTTCCAAGCGTTCCAGACCAGGTGAAGAGTTCCGATTGAATTCGCTGGGGACAACAGGACCTCCTGAAATCAGTTCTTCCGCAATGCATTGGGACCTTTGAGAGTTTGAGCAACTTGTAATGAGTCCGCCCCCTTACTCGCTCTGGGAGGTAGGGGGGCCATTCTCTCTACCTGGTTGTCAAGCAAGTTTGCAAATGGTTTCTTAACCACAAATTTCAGACTGAATGTGATCAAAGATTCATTTGCACTGACTGACTCACTTATCAAAAGCGGTCCGACCACTTCAACAACGCTCTCTGCAGGCCACAGAATGCTTGAGTAAAAGTTATGTACTTTTTCTGACCCCTTTGACGGCCCTTCGACGTATTATCTTGAATTTTAAGTATTATCAATCTAGTTGAAAGAGCTAATCCGTGCCTGCTTCAACTCTTCTAAAGGTCTGTTGGGTGCATATGAAGCATCTGTGTCTTGCCCGTGTGCCTACAGATTTGATGGGAACGATTTACCTGGATCGACACTGACAGTTGGTTTATGATTCTCAGCTCCACCGTGGCGGTGTGAAGCTCCCAGTACAGTGACCCCTCGGAAGTGTCAGCACGGGGTCTTTCAGACCTGTTGATCGGGCGCAGGACCGGCAAAAAGTTCAGCATGATGGGGCTTAAGCTGGAGACTGGGAAGTTGATTGCAAGCGCATGTGGAAACACCTTGACCTACGGTAACCGTACTTTTGTTTAGAGATTCGAGATGAGATTCGATTCTATTGGATGCATCTATTTTTTGCATTATTTATGACCCGTATGTCAGCTTACATCTAGGTCTAAAGTCCAAATAGTAGCGAAGTTTGAGCAACACAGCTGGTCTTGGAAAGCTGGACCAACGCGAATTCCGGGGGGTGTCAACCCACCGCTGGGGAACCTCGAGATTCTATGCTTCTCAGCTTAGCTCAGTTGCCACTTGGCTTGGCTGCCAAAATTCCTTGATGCAGTCACCCTTTCCAAAGAGGTTCCAGCATGTTCCAGCAATTCTCCAAGCGGCTTGTGACAGAGCAAGTTTTGAGCTGTGCCAGTGCAGACGTTCGTCGTAGCCTGTGGGCTCCTCCTCACCAAGTGAAGAATTTCTCGGTTGGACTCAAGGACGTTTTCATGTTTGGAGAGTGGCATTGAGAAAGGAGCCTGCAGATACACCCATTTTCCCGAAATGCATGGCATTGCAAAATTGCACACCACGTGGTTTTAGACTAGCACTCGAGATGCTGGTGGTTAATGGCTGCTTGTACGTGGTGTAATCGATGGATGCAGGAAGCACTTGCAGACACGCACACGCACACATACACACATACACACACACACACGTTCCTGGCAAACTCAGCTGTACTCATGCGGTAGACCTTAAATGAAGGTCCAGAGGTGTGGTTTGTTTGTCATATATGGTGTGTCTATTGTGTTGGAAACAAAGAAATTTGTTGCCCTAGCGGTCATAGCCTGTGTCAGTTAAAAAGTAGCTGTGGTTCAAAATCATATTGATACCTAAATTGGACATTTTAATATGCAAAGTGACTAATTGTTCGGCGTGGGTACCCCAAGTTAATGTGGCCCAATTGTATGTACACTCTCAAATATGGATGTATGTGTAAATGTGCACAGCCACACACACAGTATTTGAAGATAGTGTGAAGTACACAGACGGACCCGATTTGATTTTCGTGCAGCTCCCACCACCACCACCACCATCACCACCAGTTGTCGGGGTTTGAGTGCTCTAATTCGTGGTGTCTCATCGAGATTCTTGCATCACACCAGGCATTTGACAGCTAGGAGATGATTTTTGTTGCAATGGGAGTGATGCTCAATGGATGCTTGAATCTTGCTGTATTTTCCACCGCGGCTCTGGTGAACCAGTCCTGCTGGGATACAGGGGCGTTGCTACTTCGCAACGAGCCCTAATCTAGAGACCCATTGCAAGATGGACTTTGGTGGTGGCAAGAAAACATTCTAGAAAGGCCCAGGAATCTGATGGAGGCGCAGAGGCTTGTGATGGTTTGTGCTTCTGGATAGATGATATTACTGTACATGTATATAAAATGTGTGTGTGTGTGGACCATCTGAAAAGATGTAAAACTTCTACTTTTCGTGATCTCAATTTTGTTTGGAATTTTAACATTTACAAAACAATGCAGGGGGCACAGGTGTGACTCTGGTTCCTGTGCCAACGAAGACGGCCAGAAGTCACAGTGATATCAAAGGGAGACGTCCCTTTGACGTACCTGCTTCAAATTTCATTTTCGTGTCAATTTTCTGCTATCGGACGTGGCTAACCCAAGAACCACCAAGCCGTTTCAAACAACTACCCTGTTTTCCAATTTCTCGTTTTGCACGGTTTTCGCAATCTGAAAGAGCTGCTTCAGAACCTTTAGAACCTTCGAGCAAGGACGTAGAAAGATTTCCTTCGCATTTTTCTCGTGTCCAATCATCCTTATCTAGCCTGTCAGGTTTTACTGGATTGTTTATGCACGTGAGATGCATTCCACATCAGTAATTCGAAAAGATGTTTCTGAGCAAGTGTGTCTCTCCTGCTGTTTACGTCAAGTTGGCAGGAACCCTTCGGGGAAAGCCTTTCTAGGCTAACATTTGACAGTAAAACGATGTCTGAATTTACACTTTTGAATTAGTAATTCGTCTAAGTAAAGTGAACCGCTGGCCTTTTTTCGTTTTTCACCCTGTCGTTCGTCAAGTGTGTTGAACAGTGTGCCGCAGTGCCTGGCTTCTCCTTTCTGTTTTGCTGAAACGCATAGCCTGCTGCCACGCTAACAGTCCTTCTGTTATCTCAAGAGACTGGCCGCAGCCTTTTTACATGAAACTTCAGGCAGCAGGACATGCTTTAGGTGTGGTTCTTCTTCTTTTGATGGTTTCTGGTGAGGTTGAAATTTGTGCACTTAATTCATTTGAACACTGACAGCCGTCGATGGGGTTGAATTGAATACCGAGAGCCTTTGAGCCTTATCACGAATAGTGCATGAGTTGTGGATGCATCCAGTTTGAACTAAGTTTTATTTAAACCGTCTGACAGTGCTGCCATGTTTCCTGGCCGCTGGCCAAACTTTTCGGAGAACATGTGGAACTACGGCTGGTCAGCCCCATCGTTTCCGTCACCTCAGCCAGCCGTACCTTTTGGACAATTTTGTGGAGGTGATATGATGAGCCAACAGTCACAAGCTCAGTCTCAAGCTCAGACTCAGGCACAATTGGCTCAGTTACGGGAACAGAACTCCATTTTGAATCAACAACTGGCCTCCCAAGCTCAGACTCATATTCAACACCTCCAACAACTTCTTCCATATCATCAGTCCAATTCCCCTGCAATGCAATCTCAGCCCACGCCACCAGCACCTGATCCACCGACTCCAACACCAGTGGCACCTCCGTCCACTCAACCTGGTTCAAACGTCGCTTTCAATCCAGAGGAGATGATGCAACAGATGAGACACACCGTCGAATCTGGCATGCAGGCTTTCGTGGACAAGAACAAGGAACGACCGAAGAGTCCTACTCCACAGGCTCAACAACCACCAGCTCCAGTACCTCCACCAATTCCAAGTCATCCTCCAATTCCAGTCCCTGATCTACCACCACTTCCACGTTTCCATCGCCGCTCTCGTTCACGATCCCATCGGCATCATTCAGTTCCGGACAAACGTCCGATCTCTATCCCACGAAGTCCACGTCGTGACAGGTCTCCCAGTCGCCTACGTCGCTCCTCTCGACCACACAGACGTAGACATTCCACTTCGCGTGATCGATCAAGACTTCAAAGTCGTGCTCCTTCAGTCACTCTACGTTCAGCTTCCCCACAACGTCGTGAAGCACTACATGGCCGTGATGATGATTACCCTCGTGATGATCCACACCATCAACCAGCTACCCTCCAACCTGCCTTTTATGACCATCCACATCACGATCAACCTCCGATGTCCCACAATGATGATTACCAGTCCAACTACCGGTCATATGACCAACCTTCAAAGCCCAAGTGGAAATCATGGGGTCAATGGAAAGACTATTCCAAGACCTCCTACTACACACACCCGTCAGGCTGGATCGACTACTCCACGCCCACTTCCAAACATCCTGCCCACGCCGATCCTCCATCCAAATCTTCATCCAAACCCCTTACTGCATTTTCTTCTGACTACAACTCACACCGTCACAGCAATCATCCACGTCGATCAGGCTCAGTCCAATCTCGTTGCTCTACCACCACTGTTCCTCCAGGACATGTTCCCATCAACCTTCAAGACGGCTCGAAAGATGAATGGGCTCGTCACGTCCGTCATGCCATGCACCACCCAGACAGAATGCGTGCAGCAAATGAACTTGGTGCTAACGAGCGTCCACAACCATCCATGTCCATCGAACAGGCACACTACGATGCAGCCATGGAACAGCTCCATCAGGTGGACCAGAGAATCCCTGGCGATATTGCCAAGAAGGCAGTGCAACTGTTCTTCAGTACTGGTCTTCTTCCAGACTACGATCTCTCCACCTGCCACGTCCGGGAACTTCCTCAAACCAACATGCTTGCACTCGTCCTGCCTTTACCTGAAATCAGCAGGTTCCAGATGCCACCACCCTTGGTGGTCAACAAAGCCACACCTGGGCACTCTGTCATGGAACAACCATCCACACCTCACAACTGATACTCTTGGAAGGCAAGATCAGACCGGCAAACTGGTCCTTCCACAGAAACCCACAGAGGTGTCACTTACCAACCTTTGGGGCCTTCTACATCGGCAGAGAAGTTTCCAATGCTGACCAGGCTTTTCCACCCTGGGCAGAAAAAGACCTCCTCGATTCGATGGAGAAGAAGGGCAAAGGCCAACTGGAAATTACAGTTGGCGCGATGTATCGAGGATCCCGTGAGCACCTTGCGCTGAAAGCTGGAGGCAATGAAAAGGCCAACTCAATGTGGCTGAAAGAGGCATAGTCACCACGCCTGAGAAGTACACGATTGCACACAGCAATCATGTGGGCTTGAAATTCATAGCCCTAAAGTGGGCCGATCTCAAAAGCTCCGAAAGCTCGACAAGACGTCCAATTGACATTGGTGACACGGACTCAGATGAGGTCAACTACCGACCTAATGAGGAACGCCATTCAGATCAACGTCGACGTTGAGCACTTAATACTGCACAGACGGCTTCTTGTATTATTAGCAACATGCGTCCTAAAAAGGATTTGGATGTCTCTTTCTAGGAATTTCCTGGACGAACGCTTTGGCCAAAAGTGCACGGTTGCCCCAATCTGCATCACTGCCTTTCCTTTTCATTTCTGTTTTTGTTCTCTTTCTTTTCTTTCCTTTTTTCGTTCTTGTCTTGTTTTCGTGGGAACTTCATTCTGGATGATCTTCTTTTTGTTACCTTGCAGTGGATTGTGTAGCTTGGTCAGCTTTTCTCTGTTTGATTGAACTTTCGTGATTGCAGTCAATTTTGTTTCATCAGTGACATATACGGCATCATACTTGCACCCATGGCGGAGTCCGATCGATCTCGATCTCCAGTACCTGGACGCAACCGTGCTGAACCTGGTCCTCAAAGCTCACAAGTACGGCAAGAACTTCCTTTCTTTCCTCGTTGGTGTGGGCCAATGCAATCGGCCATTTGGCACTCTCAGCAAATGTCAGGCCCTCAGTCTCGACCTCAGTTTCGATCTCAGTTCAACGTACGTCAGCCGGGACCTTATGTTGTGAACCACTCCATCAATCGCCTCACTTTCCACATGGTCCAATCCACGATTCCCACCGGCACCTCCGTCGTCACCTCCGCCAACTCTGGCATATCCATTTCCATCTTGTCCAACTACTCCACCGTGTTCACCCACTCTGCCGTGCCCTCCTACTCAAGTGGCTTCTCCCAGCACTCCATCAATCCCGTCGACTCAACCTCGTCAGTCGGGCACTCCATATTCACAGTCACCAGGGGGACATACGACTGCTGATGAGTGTCGTACCTATGGTTTTGACCCCAACCCTCATTGGCAAGAAGACAGAGATCACTATGACAACCAGAAGATCAACGGGTTGACATTCCCTCGTTGCATTCGTCCATCAGCCTTCACGCAAAAACTGGACATTGAGGGATGTGATCCTTTGAAGCTACCCGTGGCAGCCCTGTTGTATCAACAGGCCAACAACTTCTGGCTTCGGAAGCTGGCTCATGGACGTGAACTGTACTTGATACCGACTGGGGACATCGCGGCCGTGGTGTTCATGACGGAACTTTTGACTCAGCTGCGGAACAAAGGTGTCGACCTGGACAAGGTATCCTCATCCAAGGCCAGACAGGATGGGAAGCTGCTTGACAAGACCAACAACACCAAGTATGCAGCGCAACAAATCGCAGACCTCATCCACAGCTGGGTTCCTACCCGGACAGCAGACCCTGACACTCAACATGAATTGACTCAATTAAGAAGTCAACTTGCACAGCTGCGTCAACAGCTGGGAGAGACTCCAGGGGAATCACCCAACCCTGGCACCACGGGTCCTTCAGCCTCCAGCCCTGCTGCAACACCCATTGGGGCAGCCTTCTTTCGAAACTCTCAGAGTCCAGCCCCTCCGGCACCACCAGGCTTCGATCCTTCTTCCCTTCTTGTTGCCACCACCATTGTGAACCCGTGGCTTGCTCAGAATATGCCACCAACTCTTGCAGTGCGAGCCTTCAACAAATGGTTGAAAGAACTCAACCTCTCGGACCCCAAACGAAAGGTCCTCACTGACAATATTGCCAAAACAGAGGAATGGTGGGCAAATCAACCAGCGGAAGCGTTGGAGACGATCGAACGAGTTGCAGCCATGATGGGAATCCCAGTCCATCTTATGGGAAAGAACTATGATGCGTTGAATCTCCTTCGAACTATGACGGCTGGCATCAGTCTCACCAACTGACTAGCTCCTTTCCTTCGTCGAAAACTCAAGCACAAAGTGCTTCAATCCCATTTGCAGATTCTCCATTCGATGATTCTGATCATCCACATTTTGACTCCCTTCACCATGACTTACAGCATTCACCTGTTTCAAGGCTTTCGCATCATCCAAGCTCGAATGATGGTGCTGTCAATTCTCCATGGTCTTCGACCCAATCCCAAGCTGAAGTCAATTTTGGAAGGTTGTGTTGATCTCCAACACCTTTGGGGCACCAATCTACACTCCCACAACCTTTTCTCCAGACAATTTTTCCAACCTCAGAGCGTCTACATCCGTTTCACTCACATCAAGAACATGCAACCCAAATTAAATTGGGCTCTGCAATGCACCACACTCTCGACAGAGAGTATAGCCGTTCCAGAAAATACCTTCAGCTCACCAAAGAGAGACTTGTCCAAGCCGAACTTGCACTACGTTACTGGCATGACCACGACAACCTGTACATTTGGGCTCCAATCCCAATCTACACAGACAGGATTGATTACCGCAGCCTAGAAATGGCACTCATTCAAGAATGGCAACCTCGTCTCAACTATCCATTCATTTGCCAATTCTTTCATCCAAAGAAGGGTCTCCTCAAAAAACCCCTTCTGAACACCAATGCGCAGTTCGGCTTAGCTACCCTTTGGCGTCGGGCCAAACACCAATTCACTCCACACTTCGTTCGTCAAGTTTTGACTTCACCAAGGTTTCAAAACCGACTGGAACTTTGGACAATCATCCGCGCCTTAGGTTCCAATACCAAGGCAAGATTCGAACAAACGAAGCTGCTTCGATCCAATGATGGTGGTCTTACGTTGTGCTATGCTCTTCGTCGACTGGCCAACAATACTCAGGAACCTTTCCGTACCTTGTCTCTGAACGCCATCGACGCATCCATCAAATGGTGGCGTGGCAAACCAGCTCCGAAGGCATCTGCCTTACGGGCACCATGGTCCCTTGCACCGGATCTTCAGACGACACTCAAGAAGTTCCTGCGACAGTGGCATGTCACGATGTTGGCTCATCAAGTACCATGCCACACTCCGTCCTTCAAGACGGTCTTCATCAAGCATGCTGCAGTTTTGGACATCCTATGCAATCACAAACAGGCCATTGACGACTGGTCAACTTCCAACTCAGCCGTTTGTTGTTGTAAATCCTGGTCCCTTTACAAAAGCGCAGCACTCAATCCTTCAGATCCACATTGGGTCCTATCAGGGTCCCTGCTTCATTCTCTCCTTCCACCTGACCTCGCAGTCATTGCAGAAGGCTCGTTGTCCAACAAGGTGTTCCCGTCGAAGAAGGAATTTCACAATCAGATGCGACTGGGACTCAGGACATGGACAAAACGAAATGGCCTTCCCTCCATGCCACAACCTACCATCACTGACCTTTGCCACCAGCTCTGGTCCCAACACACACACACACAAAATCACCAATCACATCACAAAGCTTTCCATTACCAAGCTCCAAGCCACCTTTGAGGGTGCAATTTTCCATTGCGAGGACAAACATGCCTCGTCTCTTCGGATCTTCTGTCCCTGTCTCTACTACGAATCCATCGAACGGACCTTCCAAGATCCGTCCATTTTTGAACAACTACCCACTGAACCATCCTCGATTGTCACTTCCCTTGTTGATTCTCTTCAACGCCAACATGGCAAAGCATATCCTTGGGCAGTGGGATCTGGTCGCCAGCTCCGATCGGGATACATCTTGGCAAAACGGAAGAAAGACTTTCGCAGCGGTCGGCCCATCATCTCATTCGTCGATTCCCCGTTCCGACCAATGCTCAACATTCTTGCCAGACTCATCTTTCAACTTATTCCAACCGCCTGTCCAAATCACTTTGCCACAGGAGATGTCTACACACTGCTCTCGATCTTAAAATCTGCACCTGTCGACGCAGAGTTGATCCTGGTCAATCAAGATCTTGCCGGTTTCTTCACCAGTATTGACCAAGACCGGTTCATCAGATCCTGGTTTATGCTCCTTGACTTCCTTCGGCCCAAGATGAATGTCTTTGACGGAGAAGCCTTCTCTATCTACCCAGGCAAATCCAACAACCCGGGTGACATCATCAAAGGACGCACGTTCCGTCGTCTCAATGTCACTCGGAAAATCGTCATCGGCGATGTTCCAGACCTGACAAAATCAGCGCTGAACATGCAGACCTTCGCATTGGGTCAGAGATGTGTTCGTCAAAGCCGTGGAAGCCCCATGGGCAGTCCTCTCTCTCCAGCTCTCTGTCTCATGGTTGTATCCATCAGCGAACAGATTTGGCATAACACCTTCCACCTACTTCTTTCCAATCACCACTTGTTCATTCGACATGTCCGCTATGTCGACAACCGTCTCATTTTCGGAGATAAACGCCTCACCACATTTGCACCATACGAGGTCCTCTTGGATGACGGATTCTATGGAAAACCGATCATCCTCGAAACAGAACCAGATCAAGAATTCCTCGGCTTCATGCTTGAAACAAAGCCATTCGAACTGATTTATCAAGGCCCGACCAATATCTCTCAAGTCCTCTCACCATTCTCAGCTTCCCCTCCTCAAGTTCTCCTCAGTGGCTTTCGCTCGCGATGTCACATTGTCATCAAAGGAGCCTTCCCGCAATTTCGTGTCCAACAAGGTCTTTCGCAGTTAATTCACTTGTACACTCGCGCTGGATTTCCCAATGAGGAACTCCAGACAATTTCGAACCAACTCCTGACTCAGCATCAGAACTTGTCACCTGCCGCTAAAATACAGGGCTACAGCATGCTGACATTCAACTCTCTACATTCCTCGTTGTCGGTGATGTGAGTTGCCTTGTTTGTGGGTTTTTTGGTTTTGTTTGGTTTTCCTTCTCTTGTTTGTGGTGTTGGTTTTTGTCTTGTGTTTCTATGTTAGCTTCTTGGCTCAACCATCGCCCTGAACTTTCTTCTTTTCCTTGGATTCCCTGATGGATCATGCTCAAGGGCGTGCGTTTCACCACCACCTGGCTCGGGCAATTATGCACCTCAACCATTTGGCGGGGCTCTTACCCTTCTTCGAGCCATCCATTGAATATGAAGACTCCTGGCATGCCTCCGGCATATTTCCGCCTTGAACGTCCAGCTTCCAGGGGGTTGCACACTTTTGTTCCTTTACCAACATCAGGGCCCCCTCCAACCATGGTGTCACATGGAGGCATCCCGTCCCACATGGTGATCAATCCCGAACCAAATCTTCGTCCTATGCCGGCACGTCCTCCACCAAACAGTGAACCCATGCTCACTACCGGGTCACCCCACCTTCCAATCTCCATGTCAGATCCAGGTCCAGATCCAACTCCGGGTACCACGGCAGTTGTGGAACATCCTCGTTCGAACACTCGAACTACAATCCCAGTCCCAGCCCGGTCTAAACAAAGGGTGTCCTCTTCGATTGACCCACAACCAAAAAAGAAACAAAAAGGTGAGTCTTTTCCGGATTCACGACTAACACCAAATCCCAGCCTTAGTCATTCGGACTCATTACCTCTCCCATCCGATGTACCATCAGGTGGTCCAAACTCCGATGACACAGATGGCGATGCAGCATCTGGCGCTGCTTCTACTCATCCCGCTGTCGATGCATCCGCATCTTTGAGGCGACATATGGAAGATGCCATCAACTACCACCGTGTCACAACTGAAACCCTGTCTCCACTGCTCCACCAAGGACTTCCACGATCACGTTGACACCAAACCCAGAAGCTCCACCGTCTCCAACGATACGTATCCTCCAACCAACCTCAACAGACCCACCTCGAGATCCACCCTTTCGACCTTGGACTAACGCTGACGATCAAGAACTGATCAGCATGAAGCAGGACACAAAGTCCCGCCCGTCGTGGAAGACGATTGGAGCCAGACTTCATCGTGAACCTCATGTATGTAAGCTGAGATGGGGCATTTTGAAACAAACACCGGGCGTCATGGACCAACACGGTCGCATGAATCCACCTCGCGAACCAGAGGCGGAAGATTGATCACATCATTATTTCCAGCAATGCCGGAAAAAATGAATATGCTTTGTTTTTTGCTTGTTGATGCTTCCCAGGTCTTTCGTCCTTTCCTTCGTTGTGTTCTCGCTTTTCTTGTTTTTTGTTGCCTCTGGCCTTTGTTCCCTGTCTCATCCATGTCTTTCCTTAGCTAATATGGCTCATTCATCCTCTCGCAGTCGAACCGTTCCAGAACGCTCTCGTTCACGGGACAACCCTATGTGGCAAAATAGCTGGCATTATCATCCATGGCCAGAATCACCTCCTGCTCCTCGACTCAGGACAGTTTTGGCAATCGTGGATCTGCAATCAGTTCGTCCACTCATGAACAAGACTCATGATGAGTCGATGGCTGCCACGACCTGCGAGGTTCTCCCTCGCCTCAGCAGAGTCGAAGAACGAGCTCTGTTCACCTACAATGTCTTGCTCACCACCCATCGCTATTGGAAACCTTCACGGTGTACAACCTGTTGTACTGCATCAGCCAACATATCTTGTACACCTGGGATCGTTATTTACCTCTGTCTTCCATGGACATCAGGTGGCAAGACGACACTGGAGACACTTTCGCTCTTCGTGAGGAGGACCGGCTTGTGACATACCTCCATGAATATCGCCCTCACTGGACTGAGGGCCAAGAACATAGCGAGATTTTGCCGAACGATATTCAAGCATTTACATCTCACATTCAGCCCTACATCATGCGACTGAGTTGCCATGAGGCTCTTTCTAACCGAAACATGCTTCCTTGAGACCAAAAAAGTCATACCGCTCGGACGTCTCACGTCGAACTGTCGTGGTGTTCCCTAGGGTGGAAATTCTCCTCATTTTCATTTTCATTTTCATTTCCTTTCAATTTCTTCTTCTAGTTCTTGGCTCCAGCTGTATCATGACCAAACGTGATTCCCTCATTGCTGGTTTCACTCCTCCTCCCATTCCGATGAGCATGCCGCGTCGCCATTCTCGCTCTCATGGACACCCCAGCAGCAGTGCCGCTCCATCCGACTCTGGTCATCTCCATCTCAGTGTCACTGACCTCATTGATCCCGTTGCTCGGTACCCTTCTCGTCATGAAGATGCTAGTACCCATTCTTCTCAGCATGGGTACTCGACTGAAGCTCCAGCAGTACCACTTCCCGCTTCCGGTGATCATCAGACTCCGATTGCTCCCAGACAAGAAGAAGCGTTTCCTCTCCAGAGAGAGATGTCAGAACAACGTCGTCAGCTTCATGCACATTACTTTACGGAAGTACGAGTGCCCAATTCCGATAGCTCTCAGCCAGATCTCCGTCGCCTTATGGTGACTGAAGTCGATCGATTTGGAACTCATCGCAATAGGCAGCCGGAGTTCTTCTTCAACGGTATCATTGGTCACATCCGTGCTGATCAAAACGGATGGATAGATTCTTGGGAACAATCCACCCAGCTTGCCAATTACTGGCGTCGGCATTTCCAGATTCCGGAAGTGCCCCAAGCGGGACACTGGCAACACTACCCGCAAGAGTTCAACAGCGGGAACCAAGCTGAAGAGAGCCAAGACGACATGTCAAACATGGACGACACAGATTCTCTGGTGGTCCACACCGAATCAGCTTCGGCACCGATTCAGATCCACCAGCTGGCCACCGTTCTTTGGAACATCCTCCACAATGACAGAGAGGCCAACCTGGCCATCCTCGAGAAATTGGAGAATCCAAGCACGGACCCAATCCAGATTTTCTCGGCAGCGGACTTGGCTCACCTTGCTAGCCATCTGGCTCAGACGGCTCACCAGTTGTCGCAACAAGCGGCACAGATGGAGGCGCTCTCCGACATCAGTGATTAAGTCTGACATCCTCGAGTAGCAAGGCCTTCTGAGCAACTCGGATAATTCAACTGCTGATTTCTTCCCTGTATTTTGATTTTGCGATAATCGCTATTCCTGCTTCAGGGCCCAGATAAGAGCTTCACAATTGACTCCGCAGTTGCCAAAAATCAGCCTCGCGGCAGCCAGGCGTGTGTGTGTGGACCATCTGAAAAGATGTAAAACTTCTACTTTTTGTGATCTCAATTTTGTTTGGAATTTTAACATTTGCAAAACAATGCAGGGGGCACAGGTGTGACTCTGGTTCCTGTGCCAACGAAGACGGCCAGAAGTCACAGTGATATCAAAGGGAGACGTCCCTTTGACGTACCTGCTTCAAATTTCATTTTCATGTCAATTTTCTGCTATGGGACGTGGCTAACCCAAGAACCACCAAGCCGTTTCAAACAACTACCCTGTTTTCCAATTTCTCGTTTTGCACGGTTTTCGCAATCTGAAAGAGCTGCTTCAGAACCTTTAGAACCTTCGAGCAAGGACGTAGAAAGATTTCCTTCGCATTTTTCTCGTGTCCAATCATCCTTATCTAGCCTGTCAGGTTTTACTGGATTGTTTATGCACGTGAGACGCATTCCACATCAGTAATTCGAAAAAATGTTTCTGAGCAAGTGTGTGTGTCTATATATGTAAATAACATGTGTATATATATATATATATGATATACATGTGTACAAACCCAAACATATATTTATGCATATGCTAGTATCAATGAAACTAATTGGAGGGTTGCAGAAGAGTCATTGGGTGGGGAAGACACTGGGAAGACTGCAGTATGACATCAGTTGTTTCTTTTGCATGTCCGCACGAAACCTCTTGCTTTGCCCAGGAAATACTCTGCCATTGATTGTGTCAATGAATTCCTGCGTGAGCAGTCTGGTCTATCGAGCGAGGCCGGGTCAGAAACACCTGGCATATGTGGTATCAAACATGTATCAAATGGATGTGAGAGCCGGCCTATGAGCAACTCAAGCAATGCTTCCTCTGACTCTTTCCTTGATTGCTATTCTTTGAATTGAGTGGTCAGAGTGCCCTGATTCCCAAGCCTGCAATGCTTTGGTTTAGGATGATTTCGGTTGAAGTAACGTATGTGTGCTTGCAGTGCTTGGCAAATATTGACCGACATGAAGTGTTTGTTCTGAGCAAGGAAGTTCATCATCATTTCCATGGTTTTGACACTTGACAAACTCATCAAACTCCTTTTGCCAGGAGTTGGATCCCTATCTCTTCAATTACTCCGGGCATGATGCCATCAATCACCTCTTCGAGGAGCGGCTGTGGACCACCAGCTTTTCATGGCAAGATCCGGTGAAATCACTGGAGTTGAACACATGGATGCGCCCCACAGACCTTGAAATGCCGGAGCTTGGGAGCCTTAAAAGTTGGGTAACATTGATATGACATTGATATGATATGAAGGAACTGATCCCCCTGAAGAAAAAGTACCTACACGCTCCATGGTTCCGCGACAGGTCAGTTCTGGCCTTGATTCGCTGGTCCTGGGCGAGGCTGGAAAAACATCCCAACATTGCACTTGGGCATCGAATGTAGCTGATGACATTGAGACTGTTTGAGAATTCTTAATCTCTGACTGTATGCAACGGCTATATAATGATGTTATATATATATATTCACATGAATTATATGCATTTTTGGTTGAAACGATTTTGCCAAACGTCTCCACACCTCACCGGTGCTTCAAGTGTTGTAAGCTGAGGATGCAAAATGGATAGGACTGTTGTGACAGTTCTGAATGGTATGTATGTAAACTGTACCAGGTGTGTTCAACTGAAACGTTCGACCTTTGTCACACCGTTCCTCAGTGTTCCCCGTTGAGTAATTGAATAGGATGGGTAGAAAGCCAAGCTCTTACACCATAACTTACACCTCATACAGCAATTATAATTGATCTGGGACTTTGTAATCCGAAGGACGTGGGTGAATTTCACCTTCCATTTTGGTTCCAACGAGTGATCCAAGTAGAGAGCGTAGAGAGGGTACCGGTCAGTTCCAACGCAGATTTGTGTCATCTCAATGCTTCTTTGATGGTCTACAACTGGGTGCTTTTATGGCGAGCCATAGGCACCATAGGCATCCTGTTCTAGGATTTGTCAAAAAACATGCTTTACCATCTATTTGAAGTCTCGCTCTGCAGCTTTTGGTTCAAGCAGGTGTTTTGACATAAAGACACTGACTAGAAGAGCATGCATTAAGCACTCAGTCGAGCAACCGTTGAGTTTATTGATCAAAACCAATGTTGAAAAGGGACAACCCATCACGACATGTGCCAGTGTCTGATATCATGCTAGACAGCGCAAGGTCTTGTCAATGTGGATTGGGTTGGCTTCTTGGCTCCACAAAACTGGTTTGGCGAGTTCAGGACGTAGGTCTGGGGTCAGGGTTCGAGCAGAAACACTTAGCGGCTAAGCAAGGAAAGTTCCACTACTATCTGAGTCTCAGCAATTCGAAGGACAGGTTATGTACTTATGAGAATTATTCCATGGTTACTAAATTTGTCACTGGCCATGTCTCCCGGCATCGAGCTTTTCTGCTTCATTCTTGCTTACTTGACCTGGCAAACTGACGGGGCGCTAAATGTCGAGCAAGTGCTTGAAGATGCTGTCTTACGATTGCGGGAAAGGGTTTATATTTCAGACGGGCTGGTGTACAAAGCTCCCTCTGCAGCCTGTGACTCTCTGGCAGATGGCCCTCACTGCCCAGATTCTCCAACTTCAGCAGTGACAGATGGAATTTTCTCCACCCGACTCTTGTCGTCATCCAATGGAGGTGAAATGCTTGATGAGTACTTCCTGGGAGCGAGTCTGAAGGAAGTGCAAACGCAACGGACTCAACGAAGTAAACCTCAGGTAAAAGCTCCCAGCCGTGTTGACCGGGGCAGTTTGAAGCGGGGCCGTTCTGCATTGCTGTCCTTTCGAGGGATGCAACCCTTTCTTTCCAAACATTTTCTGCCCAACTTCGCAGGTGTTCGGCGTTTGGGGCAGGGGATTCCCTTTCAAGTGCACTGGGAAGGTCCCTGGGAGTTGGTCCCCAATCCCAGCTTTGAGAACGACCAGGTGAAGCGTGGCCGCTTCGTAGCTCAGTTACAGGGCCCAGTGGGGAAAATCCGCTTCGGACGGCCTGTGAGTCTGCAATCTGTGGACCTCTGCCGTGGTCCCAAGGAAAGCTGTGCCATTCCAACAGCGGTGAAACCACCAACACCTTTGGTGGTGAAAGGTCGACATGCTGGGGCTGAAGTATTTAATGAGGTCGTTCCGAATTGGGACCTGCGAACCTACGTCAATGATGTGGCGTTCTTTGCTTTGACCTCAACAGAATTGGTGGATGAAATCGTGTTTATCATGGCTGAATGTATACTCATTGGAGCCATCCAGTTGTCTTTTACTTCAAACCCGCAGAAGCTGGACCTTGATGTAGATCCACAACAAAGGGAAGTTCCTCTGTATCTCACAATGCGAGAAGGCTGGCATGCTTCTGGTTGGGAAGAGATTGAATTTCGAATTCCCTCAGCAGTACATGATTTGCCTGTTTGGAATCTCAATGAAGTTTCATCCAGGCGATTGTCAATAAGACCAGGGGTGTTTGAGCTGCCTCCACAGTCTGCTGCAGATGCACCCTTTCCCGGCCTGAGCGATTTCGCTGCAACAGCTGAGAAAGAGGAGGAGCAAGAACTCCTGGAGCAAGTTGCAGATGTTTCCGGCGATGATAAAACCAAAATTAGTGTTGGACCAGAGCCAATAGCAATGCCCAGTGACTTAGAGGAGATCGTGGACACGGGCACACCTTTGCAGGATATCGTTGATGTGGCATTGGCTTACCAGCGAAATGCATCCGTTCTGATTTCTCTGATTTCAGATCAGTTGGAACTGAATCCTGAACTGCTTCTGGGCTTGGATCGGAGGCTGGTGAATGATGAGTTGTTGCGTCTGCTGGAAGCGATGTTAGAAGCTTTGGAGGGAAAAAGAACGGCCAGCGTGGCCCAAACCCCTTCCGAAATGACCGATTTCCTCTGGCGACAGTTGAACTTAGATATCTTGGATACGCTGTTCCTACGCTACCATAGCTGGCGCTATCACGATGCCCTCAGGACTGAGCAGACCACTGGCATCGGGATGGAAATCGACTTGGAGGGTTTGGATTTAGATCAGTCGCCTTGCTGAAGACTGAACCTTATTTATTTCACCCACTTTCACCTTTTTTCAATGTTTTTTTGGCCACCCCCCTTTGTCTTTTGAATGAATCCTATGCTATGCCAGTATGATGTTGCTGCGCTAGACCTATACAGTCGGAATCTAGACAACAGTGTTCAACATTGTAATCAATACACAAGTTTAGCATAGTTTAGCTGTATCTCTTTCACAGCATGGAATCCTGGACGCCATAGGCATTTGACCTTGAAGTTGCTGGAACTCATCGACATCACAGAAGGCTTGCTAGCACATCTTTCATCGGAGCAAGGGCCCATCCTGAGTGCCATCATCCCATCCTATATCAACGGGGAGCAGGTGGACGTTCTGGTCCAAGCCCGGCAGTTGGATGATGGCAGTCCTTCCAACGATGTTCGAGTCACAGTTCGGAATGCAGACGGTGTTGAGCTGGGATCGCAGCATACACAGGTCCAGCTGCTGGGAAATGCGGAAGAAATCCGCCGGGCCTTGTTGGCTGGCGCACCAGAGAAAATGGATCGACGAGTGCCATCAATCTGTGATATTTTCGGCACTTTTTTTTCCAGTAGATTCTAATTCCAGTATCTCTTTCGAATTTCTGACAAACATCCAAGCTATCAAGCCATCAGGTTTCACGCAGAAATTTGACCCTGGGGAGTCCACACACCTTGAATTCACCTGACATCCGTAAACATCACCTGTGCGGCATGTGAGGCGCAAATCTTGGCACAGGTGAAAGCCTGCCACGAGCATTGCATTGCCAAGGGCGGACCCGAAGAAGAGGAGCAACCGTGCAGATTGTTGGAAACAGGAACTGCCAGGAAAAATCAAAAAGTTCGTAAAAGCATCACGCGTGAGTTCAGCTTCAGTAGGAATGACTGTTGATAGAGGCTGCACAACCAATCGTGAACTGGTTTTCCAGTGTGCCAGCCTCGAATCAAAACCTATTGTGGATGGAGTGAATTCTGCACTTGACTGTGTAAGGTGAGCTGTGAAGGATTATGTATAATAATTTTCCAAAGAGCCTCTATGTATATAATTATACATATTCCGAAATTGAATATAAGATATTGATAGAATTTGATAGACAGGTATACAGATCTATAGAGACAAGCTGCATGTTGGGCTTGAGGAGAAGGTCCAGGGTGCTGGTGGAAAGATCGTCGCGAAGATGTTGAATGCCGGCATCAGGTGCGGTGCAGTGGATCGCCCTAAAAGCATCTAAAAGCGGTGAGGATTGCAGACAATTTAGTGACCTCTCCGAGAATGGATGGTTTGAAAAATGAAGGTTGAACCTCAAAACTCAAAACAATCGTTATGGTTTATAAGAAATGAATACTGGAGGAATAACTATTACAACTATGGAATCTGGTGACAAAGCCTTGCCCATTCTGCATCCAGGATCGGGAAGCAGGTTCGCACGCGAACAAAGATTGGGAAAGGCCGGCGCCTGAGGGCAGCAGTGTATCGAACAGCTTGGAGTTGACGTTGGCTGTTTGGACTTTGACATGTTGAAGCTCACTTATTTCTTATTCGAGTCGCTTCGCGACGAGTACCGCCCGCACCCCGATTATATGGGAATTGTGCAGGTCAGGGACGACTTTTCGACGTTAAAGAGTATGGTAGTTGGGGATGCGGGGTGAAGAACATGGGCCTACTTGGCCCGGCCAAAGCCGACTGGGGCAGGTACTACTTGTAAATAAATACATAAATAGATACATAAATAAATAAATGCATTTGGAGTTTTGCTTTTCGTGCACGCATTGGCACATCACTGTAGACCCTGTAATAACATTGCTCCCGGACTAAAATCTGGCACGCATCCAGAAACAGGGGTGCCCCTAAAGGGCCCAACTTGGGCCCAAGTCGGACCCAAAGTTGACCCCAAGTTGAGCCCATGTTGCGGACATGTATGGTCGAGAGTGTGAATTTGGTGTGCCGATATGAAAAACCTGCAAATTACCAGTGGGGAATCTCTTTTGCGCGGCTGTCCCGGGCGAACGTGGCCACCCTCCAAGCTGAAGCTGCACCACTGAACTGTATTCATTCGATTCGATGGTTCCTAAACCATCACACCTCGGCACCTTCGGTGTGGGAGGATTCTTGAAATAAAAGTTGGTACTATTGAACTCGACCAAGGCTCTGTCTCGGTATCCAGTGCAGCAGTCGAGCTCATGATGAGCAGGCAATGTGCACAAACTTGTTTGGTGGATGGGTTTGGTGGAGCTACTACGTGGGGCTGCAAGTGAAAGTGTCGACGGCAGGTGTCACTCATATACACTAGCTGTAAAGAAAGTGTTTCTGAAACAAATTTCATGATCTGCAGCAGTAGATCCCACTTTGTTTTATTTTGAGAAACTCCTTGTTGACGGATTAACTTATTCAAAGTGTCAAAGGGCTCACGATGGCTTTGGAGCGGCGTCCCAGCACTCTGCTGCATTAAGTCTGCAGTTCGCAAGCCACCAATCTATGTAATGTTCGATAGAACAACTCCTACGTAGTACTCCCATAGTTGACACGTTCGATCCTGCTGTAGTAGACATATTCTATATCATAGATCTTACAAATGGTTTGTGAGTGCTCACGACAAAGTCTCATGGAATTGGCACTGGCAAGTGGTTTCCCGTACAGCCCGTACAGGTCAATGCAAGACCTGCGAAAACCAGCCAGCAAGGTCCATGCAGCTTGGCAGAAACCAGGCCAGCTAGGCTTGAGGTTTAAAGGAAGTTCTTCCACTCTCTGTTCCAACTTGAACATTCTGTTGAAGAGATGTGTAGGGGTGGATTTAAGATACCCGAGTGATCCGAGTGGCCTGTGATTTCCAGAGCGTATCCAGTTGCCAGCGTAAGTGGCAACATTTGTTCGCAAAGGTGCCCGGATTGGAGTAGTCATTTTGAGCATTGCATCCGTCTACCAAGGTTGGAGTCATTGGTGCTGGCAAAATGTCGAGGCGTCAAGCTCCTCACGGTGCAGTGCTGGAAACGTTGAAAGCTGCAGTAGTTGTGTCCTCAAGGCAGACACATCTATACCAGGACTTTAATATCTAACAGATATTCATCAGATATTCATGGCTTAAGTTCCCTTTTTAATCCTTAAACATGAACTAGATGAACTAATGCCCAACCAACAGCACAGCCAGGCTTTTGCTGCTGGCCCTCTTCAGCAAACATCCAGACATCAAGGTGACCTTGGTCAACCGCTCGGTGGACAAGGCTGGGTTGCTTTTCAAAGACCCAGATGCAGAGTGGGAAAACATGGTAAATAATATGAAGAAATCTGATAAAGCACGATAAACATGACAACCTATGATGAAACATGATGAGTTATGGTTACTTGATAAAGTATGACCAAGTATGACCAAGTATGATGAATTATGATAGATTGTGAAAAATATGATAAAACATGATAAAGTATGATAAATTATGGATAAAGTAAAGTATGATAAAGTATGATAAAGTATGATTATAGCGGGAAAACCCAGGGACATGTGTTTGAAGGGCCGCACTAACGGTTAGCATTTTGTCCTGGGGTGCGGATTTGCAGACACACTCGCGCAATCGTTCATGCTCTGATTTGTTTGTAGATTTTGCAGGCAAGGCTTTGGGTTTCACACAAAAATAGAGACATCTTAGTGACATCTTGCATTAGCCAAAATCTTTTGAAGATTGCAAGAATTTGATACATTCTGTTATACTACGAAATTTCGTATTCTATATATTCTATTTCGTATTTTTTGTATTTTGTTTGCCTTTGATACTTGTTCCAGCTTGTTCATTCCTTCCTCTTCCAGGCTGAGGCAGTTTTGGAAGATGAGCTGGTGAAAGCTCGTGGCGGCAGCAATGCCTCCGTTGCTGGCTCTGATTCTCCTGGGCTTTGGATTGCTGGATGGCAGTAGAGTTGGTCAAAACCAAGTTCCACATAGCTGCGAATTGTTCTATCTATATACAGATGCTCATATCACAGGTACGTATATAGTTTGGTAATCGCTTTTGTCGGAAAGCACGGTACTGCATTTTTAAAAAAAACAAATATCACAGAAAAATATACAGATGCTCATATACGTAGGGATGTAGTACATTTGTATATATATATATACACACACATTCTGCACATGATCTGTCATCTCGCCTAGGTTGCCAGCACGGATGATATGTTTGATGTCATGAAGGAGTGCGATGTGGTCTTCACTGCGACCGGAAGTGAGGCGAGACAGGGCAGAAGTAGAACTTCACCAAAGATTGTCTTATGGGACTCATGGGTCTGAAGAAACCTTTGAGCAGAGAAGAAACCTTTGAAACACGTGTTGTTGCCAGTGGAGTGTCATTGCAAATGATTTTTCATGCAATAAGGATCAGACTGCTGATTGTTTTGTATAGTAGAGCTTCTGGGACTCGGAAAACATGTGAATTCCTGCCCAGATTGTTGGAACCAATCGACAGGTGCCAATCATTCACCCTGAGAATGTGGAAGGACCCTGTGAGCAGAAAACCAGCTCCTTCCAGTGTCATCAAGCTGGGTCAATTCCTGGATTTCCTGAGCAAATTTGGCAAGGTGCTGCTTCGACCATGGACGCTGATGCGAATGGATTGAGTCCAAACATTGGATACACCGGTATAATCCACCAGTTGATCATCAAATTCATCATTACCCTCTGGTAAACTAACATAACTATGGAAAATCACCATTTTTAATGGGAAAATCCACTATAAATGGCCATTTTCAATAGCTATGTTAGTTTACCAGAGGGTAACATCCCCCGAAGTAACATGGACCCTGAGGATGAGCCATTTTTTGGACAGAAAAAATGCTGCCAGGACGTCAACGACCGCTGATGTTGGTGGACATCTCTGTGCCTCTGAACGTCGCCAAAGGCTGTGAAGATGTAGAGAATGCCTGGTTCCCAGTTGCATAATCGGTACAAAGGGATTTAACCTGAAAGAAATGCAGAAAAATCATTGGACATACTGGGAGACATGATCTTTTTATCACGAGATGGCTTTGTCTCAAAATGCAGGATACCCCGACCCCCAAAAAACATTTTTTTTTGATGAGGAACATTATTTATGATAAACCATGGGATTCTGCGGTCCCCGATTTTGCCCACGAAAAAACTCTGAACTGTGTTTCATACGTTTCATGACAAAACTCAAACTGGGGCCCCACATGAGTATGTTTCGATAGGGCCACTGAGAATGCTGAGACATTTGTGTTTGGAGACCTGTACATGTACCTTGTGTCTGATCATGCCAGACCTTGTGTGAGATCTGCTATGGTTTGCTTAGCGGCCTGCGGGCACACTAGCAGTTGAACTGCTTGCAGATGACGCTGGTTGGAACATTCCAGTTTCAACCGACGAATTTCAAGACTTTTGAGGCACTCGAAAGTCAACTTGCAGCCTTGTTTTGGCTGTTAATACCTGCTGGATGACTCAGGTCTTTTCATACTCAGTGGATGATCTGCAGAAGGTCGTCCAGGTGCAGGATTAACCATGATCAACCCCTGTTTTCAATAGCTGGCAGCAGCTGGCCTTGAGTTTGATTTCCATGTAATCACGATGACTTGTTGATGTGATCCCAGACTTCTGCTTGGATTGATGCCTGCATTGACCCTAGGCCAACGCGCAAAAGAGGCAGGCTGAGGTTGAGAAAGCGAAGAAGATCATCAGCCTGGGACTGAGGAACGAGAACTGTAGAGGGACGACTTGGGGAGCGAGTATTGGCTATTCACTTTTATATAGTCTTTAAACCTTTCAATCTTGAATCTTACCCTTGGGCTGCGGGTCTGCAGCATACTGCATCAAGCATTTTTCCGAATCCTCTTGGGGATGGCACAGAATGAGGTACTGAAGTGGGAAAGTTCAAGGTATGGCAGGCGCTTGGCACCATGGCTTGATTTGGCACCACTTTCTGATTCGAAACTCGCGCAACTTCTTCGCTTGGCCAGGCCTCACAGGGGGCTGTGCCGTATTTGGCGGCACTTCAGGCTGGGTAGGGCAGTTTGCCACAGCTTCCAGTTTCTGGAGCTGAAGCAGAGCTTGAGTATCTTGAGGCTTGAGATGCTAAAGCATGAGACTTTGCATGTTGTTTGTAGAGGTTGGAGAAGGTTGTAGAGCGCCTGCTTACTTTGTCCTTGCTCTGCTGTGCAACAAAATCGTAGGTCATGGCGGAGAACGTTCGAAAGATGGAGACAGACAATTTGTCCCACAAGCTCAAGGTGCAGCTTGGAGACAAAAGCAGTGCGATTTTGCTATGAAATGAAGCTAGGGCTAGGGTATAACTGCTTGCTCTGGAAAAGAGATACATTTTTTCTCCAGCTCTTGTTGTTCCATGTCCTCACTGCATCTAGCCACAGTTCCCTCAAAACAAGACCAGCCAGGGCCTTGATGAAAGGGAGCGTGCAGCTGTGGACAAGTTGACTCGACACATTGCCAGAAGCTCAGTGTCATTAAGTTTCATTGTTGGTTTGCCTTCGGTGATAAATCCAACTTTCTTTTGGTGCTACCTCCACCATTTGAATGCTGACAAGTTGATCCTCTTGTGAATAACCAGGTCTTAGGTTTCCAAGTTTTCAATGACATGGGGGGAAGGCTGACCCGGAAACAACTTTGAAGGTCTATACCGGTTATACCGGTGGTTACGAAAGCAGCTTCGCTATTCCTCTGTTGGGACACGCTGCGCATCCATGCTATGGCACGACTGTGTCGACTTGCTCTAGCTGACGCTCTGGTCAGGTTGATCAGATCTTCCGACCCATCTACTACTCCATGAAGGCACAAAGTCAGATGAAGTTTCTGTCTCGCAGGTGATACGGTAAATGGATACAGTGGATACAGCAGTTCATCTATACTTGTACTGTAAACGTGTTTTTCACTTTTCATTCTCTGGCTGTTCTCTATTTGGAGACCTGTTTCGTTTCGAGGGTCGCAACATGTCGCAACGCATCTCAGCATCGTCACAGTTGCTTCACAAAGATAGCCTGATCTTAGAGCCAGGAAGATGAGGCAATGGAGGCGAAGAAGGATAAGATTTGGGCGCTGAAGAGCATGTTGGAAGCTGATGTTTGTTGCATCAAAATACATCATGAAATATTGTGACATCTCAATCGCCAAATGCACTCATCATTACCAAGTCCATGATGTTGAAAGCCAGAACGAAACCGAGAAAGCAGAAGGAAACAGACGAGCTCTGCAGTTCTGCTAGCTGCTAGTGCTTCATTGGCTGAGGTTCAAACTGGATCCTGTCTACAAACGCGGCATCCTCACAGAGGCCAGGAATCTACTTCTCGGAGCTTTAACATGCCTGGCACTGCGAGAAGCCTGAAGACTCCTGAAAACTCTTGAATGCTCTTGATACATCTTGATACATCTTGATACATCTTGATACCAGTTTGATACCTTGGGACACGATACACACCGCTGTCACAACGCCGATTTGAAGAGCCAGCATTGCACCAAAATCAAGGGGTCGGTCGCCAGGGCTCGAAGCCGAAAGCGCAGTTGAACCCCTAACCCGGAGGCAAGGCAGTACATACAGGAAAAAATACTGTATAAAATATAACACATGGAAATATCAAGTGCGATAAAGAAGTGATAAAGTGTGATATTCCAAAACATTCCAAAACATTCCAACACATTCCAAAACATTCCGAAACATTCCAAAACATTCCAAAACATTCCAAGTCCTTGAAATCCTTTCGACTCTTCCAGAAGCGTCTCAGGCGCTCGTTGACAATTCCGATGCGGGTGATGTTTTTTTAGAGCCTGCGCCCTGCCGGCGTAGTTCACCCGAGTCCACCCGAATTGGCCTAGGATAACTAGGTCTGGCAGCCAACTGGCAGCCAAATGATGGCTTCCAATAGATTGATTTGGACGAGGGCTTTTGGTCGTCCTTCTATCAATGCAGGACTTTGTTTCCGTAAAATCCATCAAAAGCCCTTGTCCTCTTTGAAAATAATTCACACCGTACCCCGTAAGTCGGTGAACTCCACATTCGCATCTATTTTTTTTTCTGAATCAAACCTGACTTATGTAGATGTCACTGAGATTCGTCATCCAGATAGAATCAATGCCGAAAAGAGCCAGTCAGAAAATGCTCGGCGCCGCAATGCTCGGCGCCAATGATGGAGCTGTGACTGTCCCCTGTTAGCTGTTGGCACTGTGTCGAAGATGTCAAGGAACACAGGCTGGCATTTTGAGAGAGCCAGTGTCAGATGGCAGAAATGGTCAAAGTTTCTCCAGATCTGAGCAGAGCAAAGACTTGAACGATGGAAAGTAGTCAACTCAATACACTATACTGATCTATACTGTATCATTACACTATACGGACAGTACAGCAGAGTCCTCATCTGCAGTTCCGCATGCCCCAATCATTTGCAAACACCCATGGGTTGGCTCACTATCATGTTGTTTTGAGACTACACGACACAACCCTCATTGGTCAAAGATTCTGATCCGTGTGATCCTCAAAACGAAGATGTTGTTGTCTTGGCAAGTCATGTGAAGTCTGGCTCTGCCCAGTTCTCCCACTTGTGCTTAGCCAAAGCTGCACAAGTCGCGAAGCAGCCGGCATCTTTTGCTCTTTCTTGGTATGGGCCAACTGGAATCATTGGTAGAAAGCGAACACTTATGCACACCTTGTGAATTCTAGATATGAGCACGGTGAACTCTGCACATTCACATGCAATGGCGATGACCCATTGACTAGTGACGCAATGACTAAAGACTAATGGATCCAATATGTCTAACTCCTGCCCCGTTTCGAGCGTCTCGGAATAGGAGCTGAATGGAGCAGAACATGTCATTTGGTTCATTTTTTTCTGTCAAAGCCAGACGCGTTCAAAAGATGCAGATGACTTCGAGTAAAAAAGCAGGATGTGGCCATAATTGGATGGCTTGCAAAATGTTTAGAGACAGGGTTTGATATTATGGCTCTGGATATATGGTATATATATATATATGTATATATATACACACTATATATATATATAATATACATTATACATTATATATATATGTATACACATACAATGCAATACAATACAATAAAGTACAGTACCGTACAGTACAGTTCAATACAATACGCTACAAATACCATACCATACCATACCATACCAATACAATACAATAGAATAGAATACAATTACATTGCATTACATTGCATTACATTGCATTACATTGCATTACATTGCATTGCACTACATTACATTATATTGCATTACACTACATTACACACTACATTCCATTGCATGCATACATACAGATATGATACGTTACAATGTTTCAATGGTTCTTGCGCATGCAATGCAGTGATTTGAATCGCCTCTCTCTTTTGCCTTGGAAGAGTTGGAGTTGGCACATTTTGTGAAGGAGTCTGCGGCCATTCTCAGCTTGGTAACTCGCATGCCTTGCAGAAAGTGGTTACACTGAACTGACTAGAAGTTCAGCATTGCAGATGGTGGACTACACTGAATTCAGCAAGTTTGGATAGCTATTTGACCAACGAAACATATGATGACAAGCTTGCTCTTCATTGAATAAGAATATTCAGACCTTAAACATGCTCTTACTTGTGGAGCCTTGGTCAGCCTTGCTTGTTCGGCCTCCCTGAGCAATGTCATGCTGTGGTATGCAAGCCTTGCATGGGTCACTGGACCTTACTTGTCAGAGATTGAGCAACATGTTGTTTTGAAGCGCCAGAATGAAGACATTTGTTTTCGCTCAACATCAAAGAGAAGCATGTTGATCCTTCTGACGAAAAAGCGAAAGGGCTGTTGCCACTTGTCAGGCCGCAGCAGCTTTCCGCCCGAAGGATAGTTCCCATTGCCTGTCTTGGAACAGTGAGGCTAGCTACTCCTGAAGTGTGACACTTATTGTTTCTCTATTCCCTAGACATTTTTTGTTCCATCGATCGAACAAGAACTCTGAGACTGTTTGACCAGGCAACTCCAAATGTCTACAGTTGGCAGAAGCTGGTTGGCTTTCAAAAACATTATTTGTCGAAACAGCGGGTTCCCCAATATCCATTACTGGAGTTTTCATGAGAATTGATTCAAATGATGATCATTTTAGGGGATTCCCCATTGGAGCCAACATCTCGGAGGCGACATTCCTGCGCATCGAGGGGGACTCACCAGCTCCGCTGCTGTGTCGGCAGGTGCTTGGCCTAATCGGGAACGGTATACCTCAAAAAGGCCCTGAGAAACTGGGAAAACTGGTGAGAAGCCTTTGGATCTAAGACCCATTAAATAATTTAGTACATGCGGTTTCTGATTGAGGAACTTGTTCCGAATTGAACCCTCATGTTAGCTCGGCATTGCTGCATTCGTTGAACATTAGGGAGCATCTTTTCCAGCGAAGCTCTTTAGTACTGGTCCCCCAAAGTGGGTATGGAGCCATGTTTTACCAGGTCAACACCGGTGTCATTTTTGGCCCAGTCTCATTTCCTTGCTGCTTGAGGCAGTCACCCCAGATGGTTTCCGCTGGGGAAGCTTGGAAGCATGGGGGGGAAGTTGCAAAATCCTTCGGCTGCACGTTTTTGGCGATACTCGCAAAGCAGTAAAACATGTAAAATCCAACTTACCTGTTTGGGAAAAGAGCAACAGACAAGCACCCTCCTTGCAAGGTTACCGAGCAGGGAATGGCACCTTCATCTCGGTCGTCGGTGGTGAGAAAGGCATGGTGTGCTTGAACAGAGACCAAACGAAACAAAGGGTAAGTTGCAAGTGGAACTACTCCATTGGAGCTGCACAAGATTCGACAAGAGGGCACGCAAATTTCTGGATATTCTCGGCAATCAGTCTTCAGATTTAAACCTTGTGTAGCAAATGTAGCAGTGAGAGAGCATGTGAGTTTGTTTTCATTTCGTCGCAAGACAGTGGTCATTTGAAGATTCAGAAGAGTAGTATGCTGTCGGCTCCAAGCCCTAGTGTAATTCTTTTGCCAGGTTTGCTGAAACATGCTTCCCAAACTCAGAGTTCTTAATCCCAATCAAGTTGTGCAAACAGATGCAGTATCCCTCATTTTGGGCTGGGAACGCAGCTTTTACAGCAAGAAACAGCACACCAGTCAACTGCATCACCAGCCAATACACCTTTCAATCCATTTGATCCCACGCGCAGCGTAAACATGTCCACTTTGCCAGCTCAACAGCCAAGCTGTGTGGATGGCCGATGACAGGTGCCCCAAAGAATGGGCCTCTGGGTCGTTACCGCGAGCTGCTGCACTTGAGCCCTACAGAAGACTTTGTATTGGCAGTGCTGAGCTTTGATCCATTTGCATTCTTGGACAAATCCTACTGCGATGTATCTGCCTTGGGATGTGCTATGCTCAGCCGTTTGTTGAAGAAAGCTCAGCAGAAACTAGCACCAGAAAAATCTGAAGCCTCCCCTGGCGATGCACTGACTGATGGATGGGGTGATGGATGGGGTGACCTGGACATCAGCGTCGATGGCCTGGAAACGACCCAGATAGATACCTCTGTGAACTCAACAGGTCCAACAGGTCTATTGGAACGTGTAAAGTGTCAATTGAGACGTTTGCATGTGCTGGAGGCAATACTCAAGGAAGCGGATGAAACTCCAGATGGACTTGATGTGACTTGGACAGAGTTCCGAGAGATGGATGAGGATGCCTTGTGCAGCCTTGCAAGTATGCTGGCAGCCAGGCAATCTATTTCTGCACTGGAGGCCCTGTTCATACAAGAGGAACATTTCATAGCCTCCCATTGGGAAACAGTCCTTGACGCACTTCCAGAAACCGCAGAGGTTTCCGCAGTGAAGAACTTGCTTCCATCATCCAAGGGTGGTGCAGCCTTGAAAGTGGCCAATGCAGCAGATTGGTATATGGAACGGGCCTTGAACATTGTGGATCTCACAGGTTTGTGCAGAATTGCCATGGAACTACTGGAATTTGCTATCTGCAGCGAGCAGGGCCTTGAATGGCCTGAGAGAAGCGCGTCAATGCCACGCACAGAAGAGCTTCCATTGCTGCAAAAGAAATCTCAGACTTTACCCCGACTTTATGGTATGTTTTGCTTGTGTGAGGAATATCAGCTCTACTTGCAGGCCAGTCATCAGGAGATGGTGGACTCTGGGTGGCCACTGGAAGAGCCTCCACCTGTGCAGTCCTTGGTTCGCTTCCTGGATTTTTGTGAGTTGCCAGCGCCACAGCGTGCACGACTGCTGCTGAAGCGCAGTCGTGCTTCCACTGTGGTGGAGGACATCCATCGGTGGATGTTGATATCTGTGGATCTGCAGGACACCATGGAGATCCCTGGGGAGTCCGTGGCTGCGCGGCTGAGTCGTGCCTCTCTAAGTGGTCCCAAAACCGAGGAGACCTTGACCAAAGCCTTGTTGGGAAGACTGGGAAGTCATGGTTGGGATCCAGAGCAGTTCAGGATTTTGGCACAGGTGGTACAAGCCTCTAGTCCTGCTTTGCCGAGATCGGAGAGAATCATCAAAGATCACACAGTGCTCATGCAGTTTATTTTCAAATCTGTTTACAGTGAAGATCAAAGATGCCATGCGGCTGATATTTTTGAAAGTGTGGATGCAATGTATGGATGCATTCCGAAGGCAGACTCTGATGCCACAGCAGATGTGGAGATGTGGGCAGATTTTCAAAAACAGGCAGATGAGCTGGAGAAGCATTTGACATGCGTTGAGCTCCTTCTGAAGCATAAACTCAAACTCTCTCTGAGTTTTGCAGACCTTAGAAGTGGTTGCAGCAACGAAAATATGGCAATTCATTCCATGTGGAACTTGTTTCGAGTCCTGGGAACGCACTATCGACCAGCTCTTTTCTGGCGAGGGTTTCAGCAAGAGCTTTTCTACCTTCATACGCATGCATTTGCTGCCG
Organism: Cladocopium goreaui; assembly: GCA_947184155.2. Classification (NCBI taxonomy): domain Eukaryota; class Dinophyceae; order Suessiales; family Symbiodiniaceae; genus Cladocopium; species Cladocopium goreaui. The sequence goes on from CAMXCT020001982.1 coordinate 33,974, forward strand.
TATCAATGAATTCCGTGTATGACATGTATGTCCGCTGTTTGGTAGACCAGGACCATGTAGAAGTCCTGAATGGAGTGATCGAAAATTGGATGCTTTGTTGTGGTGATGTGGCCCTTGGCTCATTGGTCGTTTTGGCACAGGAACTTGTGAACTGCAGTCCTTCACTCCGCCACGCGACCCTGGAAAAGGCTACCCGGCTGCTGAAATGTGTCCAATCGCCGCAGGCGTCTGAGGAGCTTGACTTCATCAAGGCATGTGAACTTCTGCATGATTTGCTTTGGCGCAAGCCCAAGCGCACCCTGCGCTGGGTACAATCGGCAGTGCAAGATATCACGAGTGGTCAAGCCCTCGTGAATCTTTCGCATGAAATGAGGAATAATTTGAATAACCTTTCGAAGATTGGAGGGAAAGCACAGCGTGAACAGCGCGAGGTGTCAGCCCCTGCTACATTTTCTTCGATCGAAGGATTTTGCATTGAAACACCAGTGCAGTTGCGGCTGCGAATTGGTCAGCCACTCCGCATTGTAACAGATTTGCTGGAGTTCAATCCTCCGATCTTGTTGGAGTCCGAAGACTTGCAGAAATTCTGCTCCTTGATTGGATTGTCAACAAGTTCTCCAAGTTGGGCCGAGGTCATGGCTCTATGTGGTGCAGCCAATTTGCTCTGTGGAGATCGAGTCGAGGCTTTGAGTGTCACTGAAAAACTCTTAGTGAACAAACATCCTGGAGCTTGGAAATTGGCTGTGGCCTTGGCCACTGATGCTGTGGATCAGACCTCTGGAAGTTTGTTGGCAGATGCAGCCCGGGTTTGCTCCGACAAGGACTTGCCAAAGCTGTTGAGCTACTTGGAGGCTGCACCTCCTGCTGAAAATCAGGAGCTGATGTTTTCGTTGGATTTTAGTTTGGATGAAGAGACAGCTTCAGGTTCTTTTGGTGAAAAAGGAGGAAACTCCGAGGAGGCTTGGCAACCCGACTGGACAGCAGCTGCGGGTGCTTCGCCAAGTGGTGTGGCAGAAGCCATCAGAGCGGTGAATTTGTTGGACGAGAATGCAGATTCTGAGGCCTGGGACCGCTGTGCCGATTTGATCGACGGCCTGAGCGGTGAATGTCCTGAAACTGAACCGGATCGGATTGCGGGACAATCTTCAGCTTTGCGGGCACTTTGTGAAGTTTGTCCAGATTTGGATTCGGGAAGCATTGAGGAGTTGGTGCAGCAGATTCTGCACAAAGCATCCACTTCACCCTCAGAGTCACTGGCACTTGCCCGGTCTGTTGCTGGTGTACCCGAGCTGGTGAACCTTGGTGTTACATCTTCAACAGTGGCCTTACATGCAGCCAAAACAGCTGCAACCAGCGAGTCGGACACAGCATCCTTGCTGTTTTGGCTTGATCCCTCAGACAGTCTGCAACTCTTGGAATTTGTCTTGGACCACTGTGAGCGCCAACGGACCCTTGAGGTCATTGCCCTCCTACGTTTCAAGACCAACGATGACCCAGACTTGTTGATGTTGGGGGTAGCTCTGCGACAGGCTGAAGCCTTGACCCTTCTAAGATCTACAGGGAAAACAGAGATGCCACCGCTGCGAATTCATCCAGAACTCTCGATGGAGGAGGTGAAAGGACGGTGGTTGCGGCAACTGGAACATCTCCCAGATTTCCTACCTCTGGCAGAGACCTTACTGGAGACAGGATTTAGTTGATGGGCCATGTTGGATAGGTAGCAGTGAGGACAGAAGGATAAAATGGCAAGCTGTGCATTTCTTGTCGTCGTTGCAATTATGGTTGCGTTTTTCCATGTTTTTCCTTTTGTCTCTGTTCTACATGACATAGAGGAATTCATTTTATCCGAACAAGGAACAAGGACTTGGCAAAAGCGACTGCGCATTTCGACGCCCTTTCATAGTCGCTTGCTTTTCGCCTCTTCATCCCTGCCCAATTCCCTCTCTCTCTCGCTCTAGCTGGGGTTTGCATGCACAAAGCCCTGACAAAAAGCTTGGCACTGTGTTCCATTGCTACACAACCTACTGAGCAGATGGGCAGGCCAGATGGCGGAGAGAGGCAAGGCTGATTTTAAGTCCTGGGAAAAGGCTTGGCAATGACTTTGCCAAAGGGGAATTTTGGTAATTGTGTTGCGACAAAGCCTCATTCACAGTGGTTGACAGTGCTTGACAGTGCGTGAGTGTAGTTTGGAGGCACAACTGATGCTCCTCCAAGCATGGCATCATAAATTCCGGCAGTTCAATAGGTGCTGACATTTGTACACATGTAACAATTTACTACAGAAGACAAGAGCTTGGCAGTTTTCGGATTTATTGATTAGATATGATTAGATATGATTAGATAAGATATGTGCCACAGTAAAAACTCGGGTAAATAGCGCATATTGGGGGATGATCCTACCTCTACTAATGGGGATTTTGAATGGCCATTTTCAGGATTCCTTGGCCATGGCACATATAGCAAGACCAGCGAATGATTTTTCTGATTCTCCCGCTGGGTAGGGTCAGATTCGAAAAAATGATGTGAGCTCATGTGTGTACATGCGCTTGCTATGGACAGTGACTTTAGCAGAACATGACCCCTGAAAGTTGCTGAATGGAGCTTCCAACCGCACTCAGCAGGTCTGCAATTCCCGACCCTACATCCCGACTGCGATGTTTGGTGGCGTGAAGTTTCGGAGGACACTTGCTGTTTAAAGGTTTGAAAGACATGTGGACCTCCCGGACGTGCAAAATGCGCGTTCAAGTGTGATTACTGCAACCTTCAAATGCATTGAGGATGTCATCCCACCAACACCTGAGCTTTCGATGCCCGTGTGGCAGGCGCAGACTGGGAAGCGTTTGCTTATGTTTCTTGGATTTCCTCCATGTCATTTACACACCACGTGCTCTGGTTGTGAGGACTGGTGTTGGTAGGCGTCAAAATCCGGACTCCACAGAAATCCCAAAGGTTCTGTTGTGCTTGGCTGGAAATCGCGAGAGAGCTATTTTGACTTGGAGCCCACAAGCATTTCTCTCATCCTGCATGAAAGTCCTGGTATTTGGCAAACCGGCAAAGCTAAAAGGGCTTTGATATGTAGGCTCTCATCCAAGACTGAGAACTAAGTACTACGAGAATCTACGAGAATGGCGAAAGCGAGAGGCAGAGATTGAGAATAGCTTTGCTTTCTTCAACGTCAGGACGGCAAAGCTCTGACAGTCGATGCCTTCACCTCAGCCCAGTGGCTTCAAGAGTTCATAGAGTTCTTGTTGGAATTTGTTCAGTGCCCTTAGTGCCCTTGTGCACCCACGAGTGAAATCGAGTGAATGCATCGTGGTACACCTCGTGGTAGGCTGGTCTTGTGGGGCTCTGCTTCGTGAGTGGTGTGATGGGCTACATTCTTCTTGAAGGAGTGGGGAGATGATCAGCTCACATCAGCCATTTCCATTTGCGCCGTTCTCCTTTTCAGATGCTTGAGAACTGCACCTTTCACATCCTTTCACCTTTGAGCTCTTGTGATTGAATTCACCCAAGGTGACGTCAGAATGACATGACCAACATGTTTTTTGTATGTCTGCACGAATATGACTCCTTCAATTCTGTCGCCCCTTCTGGATTCTTGCCAGTACTGCTGAATCGCTGCTCGAATTCAAAGGACCCGAGATGGGCAAATGCCACTTTGTCACAGAAGAGGGTCAGCCAAAGGCCACTCAGTCAGCTGAAACATTGGGTTTGGGGTGATGGAATTTCCTGTGGAACGGCCAGGAGAGTTCGGTGTATTCCACATTGAGATCCTTAGAACTAAAACCATTGGCAGAGCTTCCGGTTGGTTTGGAGCCACTTCGATAAAACTGTACTCTAGTCCTCGTCTTTGTGTCTGTGTCCTGAGGGGTGTGTGCTCATGATCTTTGTAAGCTTGCTTCTTGGTTCCAGAATGAGGAAATACCTTTCCATTCTCCATTGGCTGAGTTTGCTCGCACACGAGGTCTTAGCTGGCGGCCTCTTCCACATTCTTCAGGTCGGGTGGACTGTCTCACTCCAAACCTAGAGGATGCGCAGCATGGCAAGTTTCTACCCTACCAATCTAGCACTTCAAGAGATGCTTGTTTCAGATCGCTTTGCAGTCCCTGTTGGAATGGAATCGCATAACTAAGCACACTATTTGGCACAGAGAAGGCACGGCCCAAAGAAGCGCCATGTGCCGAGGCGAGCTGAGTGTCAAGTTTTGACCAAGAGACATGAATCTACGAAGCACATCGGCCATGCAACAGATAAGTTGAATAAGCTGAAACAGATTTTTGAGGACCACTAGAATCACTAGAACATCTCATCATCTCAATCATTGAAGTCTTAACAATTTATCTCCCAGCTGCACTGGAACTGGAACTGCAGTGCAAGGGAGTCCTAACTGCTGAGCGGCTGCGAAGGGACTTGCATGTGCGCCAGCCACTTGGTGTGCTGATGAAAGACAGTGGGACATGAAGGATCAAAATCCGACCGTGAATTCGCAAACTCTTTATTTCACCGCTTCTTGCAGAGGCATTGACCGCTTCTTGGGGGATCCTGATCGAGCGCTACTGGAGAGGGTGGTGAGTGCTGGTAGCGACGGAGCCACAGGCAACATGTTGCGGGAACAATGATGGCACAAGATGAGACAGGTTCTTGTGAGTTCTTGACTGCAGGTCCATGCTGAATATTTGTTTATGAACATTTGGAAAAAATTGGTTGGGTGTAGTTTCTGCCATTTGGATCCATGTGGGGATCTATGCTGGTACAGTTTCACCATAGTTGCATCAAAGTTTATGAATTGTCATGATTAGGGAGAAATGTGCTGTGGCAGGTGGAATCTTCACTCGGCTGTTGGAGGCAAGTGAGATCCTGTGCAAGTTGAGTGGGAAACTGTAGCTGGTCGATGCCGGTTGATGAAGGGCGCGACCCAAGGATTGGCTGGGGCTTTGATCTGATTAGTTAGTTTTCTGATGTTTTATGTTTAGGCCGATTTAGGTCTAGCTATCCCAGCAGATTGGGATTTGCACTTCAGATCTGCGGTTCTCAAACAGCTTTCCTGGGCTCGCAGGGGCTGGAAGCACTGGATGCATGTCAGCTTCTGGAGGTGGCGGCTCTCACACAGTATTTAGGAATTGAGGTGTTGCTTGATTTCAGGGAGCTTGGCGGCCTTGATCCATGTTGAAGATGGAAGGTACTGTCCGCCTCGCGCTTCGTTCCGCATAAGCTCAACATGCTGGGTTTGCATTTGTCCCTCGAGCATCTCGAACGTTGATTTTTGTTCTCATTTTCGTACATTTTCAACATTTGTCCGTTGATCTCAATTGTGCTTTTGTTTTTGCTGTGAAGAAATGGGAGTCGGTATCTCAGGCTACGCAGCCTCCTGGCTGAACGAATGGCAGATGCTCGAGCTGTGGCCAAAGGACAGGGTATGTTACAGGAAGTCGTTGTGCCCAGACATTTCGATTTGGTAATCTCTGGGCACATCTCTATGTGTTGGCGCTTTGCCGGGATCACGATCCTGGAAGGACACACATCGCACCCGGACTTTTCCGCTTGGCGTCGTGATGGTCTCTTGATCAAGGCGTTGGATTTGGCTCAAACATTAATGAATACGATTTGAAGGGTTCATTTGGTTGTTCGACTTAGACATGTTGGATTGCAAATTGTGTGAACTCTCTCATTCTCGCAAAAAAAGGTGCATTGGCTTTCTGTAGTTGTATTGGCACCGTCGTTTACAGGCACTTGAAGGTTCACTTCATGCGGGCTTGTCTATATAAACATCATTGCATCACAGGACTTGGACGATCCGGCGCTTGGTGGAGATGAGGCACAGTTATTCTGGACAGAAATGTGATGCCGCGTAAACTTGGATTTCCTTGCTGACCTTAAAATACGAAGTAGTTTACGGTGTTCTGGCGCTCATCAAAGGTGCGGAAGGGGTGGGGCCAGCCGCCAAGAACTAGAATTTTAACCGCGACAGAAAATATAGGAAATCAAGACATGATAAGGGTTTAAGGGACCCAGTGCTTTCAGAATTTGTTCACCGCAGAACGGTGTTTGCAGTTACCTCATCGTTTCTTTTGAAGGGTGTGCGGCAGCTCTTGCGAATGGTCTCTGGTGAGGAGCCAGGGAAGAGGGCAATAACCTCTCACAATTTTTCTTCAATTCCCACGAGATGCATTTAGTGTAGGAAGCGAGATGACTCTGATTGGACTGCCAAGAGTGCAAATGACATTTCCGATTATTCCTCTTGCCAGGTGTTTTCTGCTTGAATTCCTGCTTCTCATGTACCGCACAAGGACACGCTGGGAATTCCGGAGTTGTTGAATTGGCAGCCAAGGCCTGAAGAAAAGCATTTCCAAACAGACGATCCACCGAAATTGAGGAGCAAAACTTTCAGCAAAACACAGACATCTTTTTGGGTCCAGACAAACACGATGCACGGTATGCAGCCAGGAATGTCACCGTCCAGGCAGGCCGACAGTGTGGCGATTTGTCATAGCCTAATGAACGGTTTTCGGACTCCTGATTTACCCAAGATAAGACACATAGCAACCCCCGAAAAGAATCGGAAAAATAGAACAGTTGGAAACCTGAAGATATATGAGGTAATTACCATCCTGGAAACACTTTTCTATCTTTTTGGGGATTACATGGGATTACTATATATGATAATATGATATAATATGATGTGACGCAACTGGCTAGTGTGGAGAAGGATGTTTGGACATGCATTCCGTCCAAGCTGATGAGAGCATTGTGTTTTCTCGCTCGTCATTTTCTTGTTCAAGACTTGTGCAGCTTCGCAATTTCCGGAATACATTTTTTTTGGGTGGCCCTCTTGTTGGCAGGAAACTCCAGACCCACAGCAGCAGTTTCACATTGACACCTTTGCACCCATTGTCAAGGCCAAGACAAACGGAACATGGACATGAAGGAGAAACATGAATTTATTCATCATTGGACTCTACTTTAGAGCCTTGGCCTTGTGGCCAAAGTGTTTTTACATTCAGTTTTACATTTCGAAGATCTTTAGAGGCAACTCTCCCCACTTTGTGTGCATTTGGACAAAACCTCAATTTGGAGCTTCAATCAGTTCATACCGTTGCCAGGTGTGGGTCTTTCACGATCCACCTGGTGTCAACTTGTCGCAGGCTGAGTAAGCAACGCCATGTACGTCTTGGATCAGATGACAAGATTGCAGGAGATTTCCCATAGGCATTTAAAATCTGTAAAGTAGAGTCAGGAGGAAAGAAGAGGAATAATGCGTCATGTCCCTAAAATTGAAGTTGCCAGGTGTAATGACATGTGATGACTAAATCTCATTCTTGTAGATATGAACATGCCGGACTGCTTGGCAGGGACCCTTGCTCTTCTCTCGGCGAAGTCACCGCAACTCTGAGGCGTTGGCTTGCTGAAGGATCTGTAGGGGAGAAGTAGTTGGTGGGAAGGCGAATCAGTTTATACGCCTGAGTTATTGCTGTCACAACGTTCTTACCCGCTGCACTTCGCCTACCTGCAGGCAAACTTACTAGAACACTGAACTACAGGTGAGATATGAACTCTTTCTCCCGACAATAGCACTTGAACTTGAACACCTCTAGGGGCCTCATCGATGGACCAACGGGCAACACGTCGTTTTGGCAGGCCAAATTGCGCTGGATGCATGCATACGCCCAGCCTCCAGCTTTGGAGGCAAGGATGAGTTCCCCTTTTCCCCAAGCCCCAAGATTTCGCAATGCTGGAGAAACACACAAGACGGTCCCTGCCCAAGTTCCAAATCAGCGTGGTAGTCTGCAGGCACAAGGCGAGCCCTCCTTCCGACTGCGGGGATGCGCTGCGCCCCAAGCAACCGCAAAGTTTCAGCTAAATCACAGCTTATAAGTATAACCGTATAACCTGAAGTTTTTTACCCGACAGCAGGTCGACATGTAAACCACTTTCTCCACAACCAAGGCAGCTGCGACTGAAGCAGCTTTGGATTTTGTTGAAGCAGTAGAAGGCAAGCTTGATATGGAGGCGGGACAGGCTTGAGCCAACATGAAGAGAATTTGGAAGTCCAAGGAATACAATGACACTTTATGACGTTTTATTCTGTAGCTGGCAGGCTGCAGCTGCTGCAGCCCCCGTTCTGCCACTGCCAAACACCCGCACTCTGGTAGTGGCAGATACCAGTGCGTTGCTTGGTCAAATTTAATGAGGTATGGCAGGTCTCAGATGCAGCTGCTGTTGTTGGTTGGAGAGCTGGATTATAAAATAATGCCAATAGCACTCGATAGCCAATTTCGAGCCCTCCAATACAAAAAGGAGCGGGCAATTCAGTGGTGACCCTGTTTCTTGTTAAGCATCCAACTTGAGAAGGTTCACCTTAGCAGCTGCAGTTGGCCTTACTACATGACATTGTTTGCTCCTATGCGAAACGAGGGCAGTTGCAATTCCTCGCCCTCCAACTGGCACACCTTGACATATGCACCCAGTGTCAAGCTTTGGACGACAGTTGCTCCAGCACTGGAAGCCGCTTGACCTTGAGGCTTCACGCCCGTGGTCCAGGTTTGTCCGGCATCACAGCAGTCCAGATAGCCCATGATAGCCCCAATTCCATTGAACATTACTCGACATTACACGACCCTATTGCATCCTATTGCTGCATTTGCTTTGCCCTTTCTGTGAGACATTTCACCCAAGATGACGCGAGTTTGTTCCTTGGTTCGTTTCAAGTTCGTTTCAAGTTCGTTCCTTTCTTCTTCCAACCGCACCAAGGCCTGGCCAAGTGCGTCAGTCCTGGCGTCTGAGTGGCGACAATGATGGTGGCTTGAAGCGCTTGAACCCATACCGGTTGGAGGAGATGCAATCTGCGAAACATATGGGGATGGGTCAATACCTATTAATACCATTTTTAGTGGGATGAACATCCATTTACCAGCTATTTTGATGTTCACCAGGGGTACAAGGTTTTGACACACTGCCATATTAGAATTAGAAAAGCAAAACACATTGCACTATTGTTTGCAACATGGCTTAAGTTGTCTCCGTGCTTTCAGACTTCCCAATGGAATGCAAAGCAGTCGTTGTTCAGATTCGATCTCTTATCAGGAGGATCACGAAGAACTCTGAGGCCAAAGGTGCCCAGGAAAATGTGCAAACGCGATTGCTTCTGTTGGTTAGTCAACGCTTATATAGTCAAAACATGTCAAAGCCAATCTGGGCAAAGACCTTGTCCGCTCATCGATGACTCTCTGGTGTAATAAAGGTCCTGCTATGGAAATATTGCAGACGTTCTTGTCACTCGTTTTTGTCAGTAGATGCTATCCTCAACACTGTCTGGGGTCTCTTGCCAGGGATATACGCCTAATATACGCATTCTTTTCACCTATATATATATTTATATGTATGTATATATATATATATATCTGCTGTTGCCACATCCAAATGACAGACTGGAATGTGAAACTCATGACAAGTGCGGACATTATCGAGTCGCTACAACGAGAACAGTTCCGCTCAGATTAGTGCCTCGACGGACAGGCAGGTACTATCCCCTGTCACTGCCAAACAGTTCTCTGGGGAACAATTTGACGGATCACAAATGGCAGAGGTACTCGTACTTGATGCGTGCGCCTTCGTATCAACCCAAACGCAAGCCCCAACTGCACCAGTTTTCAACACGGGTTGTTTTCCTTGATCTGACGCCATGGAAGATGCCGCCCAAGCTGCCGCAGCTCCTGGGGTTCCTGGGGCTCCTGCTCCAGGGCGCCGTGTATGGCCTCCGCGACGGCAGGTGTTGCCGAATCGCAGCAACATCCCAGCGCAGCAGCGGCTCTTGCCGATGCCAACCTTTGGGCGACAGCCAGTGGCTGTTGTGGCTGGACAGGCCGAATGGGGTTTAGGTTTTGGAGGGCTTGGCCCTGGATTTACCCTGAGATTCTTCAGGCTTCAATGGAATGCACCTTGCATGACATTTGGGTTGGTGCTTGAAGTGCCATGATTCTCGTTGAGCAGCCTTCTTACCTTGGAGATGTGAGGTAGTGGAGGCTTCACCAGAAGGTGCGAAAATAATTCAGGGGCGAATAGTTGGGGCCTCAGATGGAGGGAAAATTAGAGAAACTCTCAGAACGACGAGGACCATCGATCGATTTGCCAAGTTTTTTCCCTTTGTTTTTTTGGTGCCAGTGAGCTCTTCTCGACGTGTTTTCCTGAGGAACGTGGTCCCTGGCATGAGACGTTCTAGGCTTAGTGGATTTGAGATCCCAGATAGTTTATTAATTATCATTTTTATTATTGTTTTGTAACATCTTTTTCATGCTGGGTGAATGCATTTGCGATGATGATTTCAATAATAATAATAATGATGGTAGTGGTAGTGGTAGTGGTAGTGGTAGTGGTAGTGGTAGTGGTAGTGGTAGTGGTAGTGGTAGTGGTAGTGGTAGTGGTAGTGGTAGTGGTAGTGGTAGTAGTGGTAGTAGTAGTAGTTAGTAGTTAGTTTAGTAGTAGTTAGTAGTAGTTAGTAGTAGTTAGTAGTAGTAGTAGTAGTTAGTAGTAGTAGTAGTAGTAGTAGTAGTTAGTAGTAGTTAGTAGTAGTTAGTAGTTAGTAGTTAGTAGTTAGTAGTTAGTAGTTAGTAGTTAGTAGTTAGTAGTTAGTAGGTAGTAGGTAGTAGGTAGTAGTTGGCTGAGCGCGCGCAGAAGGCCGCGTCACGAAACAGTGTTTTTGCTAGTTCACTGCACTGGCGCCACAGCGAGAGCGCATTTTTTCCTTTTTTTTTGTGTTTCGCCCCAGTGAAACCTCTTTTTTTGTCTTTTTTTGTTGTTTTTTTTGGCGTGGTGTTGGTTGGGGGGGTGGGGGGTGGGGGGGGGGGGGGGGATGTAATAACGTTCTTTGGACTTGAACACATCTGGGATGTTATGTCATGAGATCTTTTCTTGGAATTCAACACATCTGGGATGGTACGTCATGAGATCTTTTCTTGGAATTCAACACATCTGGGATGGTACGTCATGAGATCTTTTCTTGGAATTCAACACATCTGGGATGGTACGTCATGAGATCTTTTCTTGGAATTCAACACATCTGGGATGTTATGTCATGAGATCTTTTCTTGGAATTCAACACATCTGGGATGGTACGTCATGAGATCTTTTCTTGGAATTCAACACATCTGGGATGGTATGTCATGAGATCTTTTCTTGGAATTCAACACATCTTTTTCCTTGAATTTCCTGTTTTTTTGAAAACATAAAAAAGGAGATGACGCAACCTTGCATGAGCATGTGTCTTTAGAAGTGTTTCAATGGGCATGGAGAAACCATGCACTTTTGGGAAAGAATCCAAGCGAGGTTCTCGAGCAACTGTCTCGACTTTTTGCAGATTAAAGGTGGATGAAAATAAAAGTCATGCACTGAAGTAAATACACCTGAAAGTGTCTCAACTGAAGTAGTTTTTTTCGACGTCAAAATATGACACGCCAAGATATGAACATGGACATGTGAAGCTGTACATGCATTTCGAATGGCCAGCGTGGAGGATTTGCCATATCACCATTCATACATTTGTGTCAAAACTGAGATGAAAGTGCACGAAACCATACGGCCATCTATGAGCGCCCGACCTAGTAGTTAGTAGTTAGTAGTTAGTAGTTAGTAGTAGTAGTAAGTAGTAGTAAGTAGTAAGTAGTAGTAAGTAGTAGTAGTAGTAGTAGTAGTAGTAGTAGTAGTAGTAGTAGTAGTAGTAGTAGTAGTAGTAGTAGTAGTAGTAGTAGTAGTAGTAGTAGTAGTAGTAGTAGTAGAGTAGTAGTAGTAGTAGTAGTAGTAGTAGTAGTAGTAGTAGTAGTAGTAGTAGTAGTAGTAGTAGTAGTAGTAGTAGTAGTAGTCGTTGTTGTTGTTGTTGCTGTTGGTGTTGGTGCGGGTGTTGTTGTTGTGGTGGTGGTGGTGATGGTGGTGCCGTTCGGACAACGATGATGGTGATCACAGCAACTGCGACTATGAGCCATTGTCATGCTTTGACCATCATGAAGACTACAGCAGAGCACATGACAGCCTTGGTGTTTCAGCGTGCAATATACAGTAGTACGTAGATGTATGTAGGGTGCTTTGCACAACCTTATTTCAAACCTGAGTCATCCATGCCAAGGGACTTGGAGATTCCGGCAGACATGCAACTTGAAAGGGGGAGCACCGGTCAGCTTGCCTGGAGACTTGGAAATTCCATGAAATGTTCCTTCATGAGCGATCAAGGATACAGACTTTCTTCTGAAGTAGTATTTTGCAGCTGGAGAATAAGCGAGAAAACTGCCGGAAATGAGATTGGAATACCGTGGTTCAACCTTTGCTGATGCTGCTGCAAGTCGGGTTCTGCATCTAGAGCCATTTGATTTTGTTATGTTATTCTTTTCAGACATTGCTTGTCTCTTCCCGACTGGTTGCTTATGTTTCTTGGACTTGGCCCCTTCAGTTGAAGCCGACATGTTTGTGTGCGACTTAATTTTCTCAGGTCAGCAAGTACAGAGGACTTGGTCGGACTTTGATGGTGCGCTTTTGCAGGGATGGGCGAGTTGATCATCCATTGACATGATTGCAAAAGAGGACAACAACGTTTGAAGATGCGTTTTGTGATCAACTCCTTGCTCCGTGACACTGTTTTGGGATTTGGTCAGATGATTTCTCCTCCATGATTTGACTTGAGATGCAGCTTGCTTGATGACCTTTTTTCACGTGTTTTTCCCAAGCATTTGTTTGGGATAGAATGCGATTGTTTGCACAATCCAACAGCAGCATGCATATGCTGCATATATGTATACGCGATATAGGCACATGTTTGGTGATGTTGCATTTGATCAATAACTTCTTGGGTATGGCCGCATAGGTAAACTCTGTGGTCATCATCACCTTGTACTTCTTAACAAGTGCTGGAGCTCAGAGAGGAAAAGATGGACCTTGGTATGCTGGAGTTGCAGCTCTTTTGCAGAATGTGTCCGGCAGAAACAACACATTCTATTTAAACTCTACTTGCCAAGTAGCATCTGGAAGTCGCTTGGGTATAATGGTGGCAAAATTTTGTCGGTATGAATTCGGTTCTTGTCAGATTGGCCTTTAACAGCTCTGAAAAAATATGGCTAGTCGGAGTTTTCTCACTCATCTAGACTGAGATTCCTAACATTTTCTAACGCGCACAGTCAGCTTCCCTTCTTTGAGCTGTGAGGTGCTGCGTTTTTCTACTTTTCCAACGATGTCCCCAGGACTGTTTTGACAACTTGGCTTTGAAACAGCTGGGTTTTGTGATGATGTGCTAGCTTTGCAGGACTTGCAACGTGGACTTCAGCTCAACCTTTATTTGGTACGCTTCAAATTTTAGAGACTACACGACAATAATCTTTCAAACTTGGGATTGCTGCAGCTTCTGATCGAGAGATGTTTGTTGCCATTTCAATTGCTTCATATTATGATTCATACGGAAATAGCTGTTGTTTACATCCACCGGAAGCACGGCCATTGTCCCCCTGGAGCAGGCTTGGGGGTTGCGAAGCAATTCTTGGGTTGACGATGACCTGCTTCCTAGGCCACACAACACGTCTGATTTCTGGTGGAAACTCCAGATATGTCGTGTGGCAAAAAAGTCAAGCCTGAGAACCACAGATTCTAGTCCTAATGCAGGCAAACCATACTGTCAACTATTCCATTTTTGGGAACCTAATTTTGACCCATGTTACCATGAGCTTTGACAACTTTTTTTGGTTAACCATCACTCAAAGCAAAGCAGACATCATAAACGGGTTTGGGGCGGAGACCCTGGTCACGCTGGCACAAACAGTCCAGACATATCCCGAAACCAACAAAAGGAAAGATAGCTTCAAAAGTTTTCAACGAATAAAACCTGTTCAACCTTCTGGAAGTCTTGAGGTCTTGTCCGATGCCCAAGATGTCTCACGATCATTCACGATCATCTCAATCGAATTCTCTCAATTCCTTGCCAGCAGGTGTTGCATACCGAATGCTTTGGGCCCTATACCATGGCGAAATCGCCCAGAAGTATAGGTGGGGTTGGCAACAGAGTTTTTGCGCCAGGGTAATTTCATCTTTGCACAACTTTCTTTGCAGCAGGACTTTGTCACTTTTGTTATTTGATTCTAAAACATTATATGAGCCACCGCAAACCCCCCGGCAATACTAAATATGTATTGGACGGATATTGGTTTATGGAAATTGATGGAAATTGTTAAAAACACACGGTAAGCGATGGGACCTTCCCAAATTAGCGATACCCCTTTTCAAGGTTATGTCATTGTATTTCTCTAATATCCACATTAGCGATACCCAAATTGGACGTTGATTTCTGTGAATTATGCATATATAATCATATATTATATATATATAATTGTAGCAGTTTCCTGCAAGCGATACCCCCCAAGTTTACCATATATCATTATTGTACAAACGTGTGGTAAGCGATGGGACCTTCCCAAATTTGTGGATGTCCTTTCCGTGAACCTAGGGTTTTCGAGATTGCTCATATATATACATATATATATATACACATATGTATATATATATACATTATTACATGGAAGGTCTGATAGCTGGCACCACTGCTGTAAATGCTATCTTCTTTGACTTTGGCGTGCACACTTTTGAAAACACACCGGTAGGGCGCCATGGAGATCTCGGAATATCTTGGATTAATCTGTCTATTCACCATGGCTTTGAAGATTCCTCCAGGTTCCAGTGTAGGGACGAGGAGGCGGACTCAGAGGAGAGTGATTTCGAGGAGCAGGCCTGTGATGGCCAGTGGGTTCCAGCTTGTTCTCAGCTTAGCTCAGCTTTTCAGCTTGGCCTTTTTTGCATTTGACAAAGGCCACACTTGCTCGCCATTGCTTGTTGGTACCGCGCTTCATCTACTGCCTTGCGACTGTCTCAACCTTGCTGTTGGAAGCTCAATGGAAAAGACTGGGCGCAGATCTGGTGGACGTCTTTTGCGGACGAACAATACACACAAGAACATAAAAGAACTATAGTAACTATAGGATTTGGTAGTGGCATTGTCCTCATTTGTCCTCTCCTCATGCACAGGATTTATTTTCAGCATGCAAGTACCCCTCACTTGAAGTTGTTCGGCACAAGTGTTCTTCAACTGCGCTGTTCAGTCTTGGTGCTCATTACATTTGAGGCTTTGGCTAAATGGTGTGTATCAGGCGCAGGGGATTTGATGTACTGGGCAAAATCGCCTATAACTCAAGCCTCTCATCTTGAGTTGCGTTTGCTTCTGAGAGTTATAGGATGAACCAAGCATCCAAGAATAATCCTATAACATCCTATAACTACTCTCGACGTTGAGGGAACACTTGACACCAGGCCATGTCGGCCAAGGAGCAAATGTGTGGTCGTTCTGCTGAGGTCAGCTGCAGATGAAATCAGATGAAGGGGAGGGGAAGGAATGGGACTGGGACCCCTAGCGTTGGCAGAAGATTTCAGTCGCCTGATGGCACTCATCTGAGCTCAAGTCTTTTGTCCCCCAAAAGATTTGGTCGAAATTCATGCAGTCCATGCAGTCGCGTTTGCAGGTCTTTTGGCTCTTGGCCTTCATCATGATGGCCACAACTTGCTACGCGTCAGCTGGGGATCCCAAAAGTCACCTTCTCATTAAGCACATGCCCTGATCGAAGATAATATCGAAGATAACCAACGACCAAGCTCACAATAAGGCATTGATAGAAGCTGTCAGAATCTACACATGCTTTTACTTTCTGCTATAAATATATCATAATATATCGTAGGTGCCTTGAACACGTACAAAAAGGTCTCCGTAGACTGACCGTTCCAACGACATTCCAACGACCGTTCTGGTAACCTGCTCGGCACCTGCTTGGCATCTCAGTGGACGTCACGTCTTAGGTTGATTCGAGCGGCCGGAGTACTGTGAGTCTGTGAAAGCAGGGCAACTCCGCGCCTTGATGGCCAATGATGGCCACGATGGCCGTGGCCGCCAGCAATGGGGTGCCCAGCATGCTGGGCTGACCATCTCTTTTCGTTTAGCCTGATATGCAATGTGATATGCAATGTGATATGCAATGCATTTCAAAGAAAAATGCGCGCCTCAATTTGGCCTGGAGAACCAGTGCCTTGTGCCTTTTGTCAGAGCCAAGATTTGTTTGAGTCATTTGCAATCTGACCAAGCGTTTTCGGTTGTACTCATACCACCCGCAAGAAACGAGCGCTGGTGGCTCAAACTTGGTAGTAGAGAACCAGAAGAGCCGTGATTAGGATGACGAAGATGGTTCTTGAATTTTGGGCTACGGCTAGCGGAAATTGTGCAGCAGCCATCATGTTAGTGCTACTTATTCAAAGCACAGTCTGGAAGACCCGTTACTTCCACCAGAAGCAAAAGGCATAGCATGTATATATATATAAATAGTAGATATGTATATATATATATATAATATGTTTTTTGTGTGAATTACTGTCATATAATCACAATTCTCTGACCTTAGCTGCATAGGTTCTAGATTGATACCAACCAGCTTGCAGCAAAGCCATGAGAAGCTCACGGTCAGTGTGGTACGAAGCCTTGACTGCCAGAGACACCCCTTGATGGATGAGCCAGCTGCAAGACGCGCCAGAGCGGAAGCGCCCCTGCCCATTGGAAGTGCCAAGGCAATCTCAGCTACAGCCGTTTTGTCAAGCGGTGTCCAGATTGTAAATGGAAAGGCTGAAGGATGATAAAGGGTATCAACTATCGATGAATGTTATTGACAAGCAACACGCATTATTTCCTGAATTCTCAACAACTGCATTGATCTACTCTACACAACCAGCAATGAAACCATTGGCGGCCACGCAATGAGGACAAAGGCAAAGCCATGCAAAACCCAAGCCGTGACCCGTCTTAGTTTTGGATGTGACTTGCCAGCTTCCCAGCCACTAGCATAATCTTCTGCATTAATCTGTACTGAGATTGAACCGCAAGATCAACGAGAGTTTGTTTTAATCTGTTTTAGATCTCCTACTGATTCTTACTGTTTCAAACACTTGCTAAGGATGGCACAGAATATCACAGCAGCAGCAATCAGCAGCAAATGAGAGAGAGAGAGAGGAGCTTTCGAGCACGTGCTTCTTTTGTGCGAGCAGCACAGCGCAGCGCACTGTGCAGCATCAAGGCAGCTTCTTACGATCAGCAAGATGATTGGTCACTCAGCCACGAAGGCCTTGGAGCACTGCGAGCTGGAATGGTTCAAATCAATGTTTGTCTGAAAATGGGGCATACCGCCAATTATGGCAGTCTTATGGGGAAACTGATGACAATCCACTGGATTTTGGGGTACCCTACTTTTGGACAAACTCCATTCAATGTTCATGCCTCCAAAATTCTGAACCAAATGTGATCATAAAATTGCACCACACAGCACCATCCACGCTCCACATTCTACGCTACTTGACAGTCCACACAAACTCGACAGGTCCCATTCTCATTACACTGCAAACTCTACCCCACCACGCCCTACACACTCAACACTTCACACTTTAGACTGCAATCTCGGCACTCCACATTCTACACACTCCAGAGCCCACCCACACACACACAAACAGAGAAAAGCTGCAAGATGGTGCAAGGTTCAAAAACAGGAGGCCAAGGTAAAAAAAAAGAGTAGGCCAAGGTTAAAAAAGAGCAGGCCAAGGTTAAAAGTAATCCAGGGCCAAAAAATGTATAAAAAAGTAATCCAAGGATATCCAAGGTCAAAAAAAGAGGCAAGGTTAAACAAAAGTAATCCAGGGTCAAAAGAAAGAGTTGCCGTTCGCGATTTGCCACCTGTTTCTTGGAGTGGCATGTAATGGCGCGACTCGCAAGGCTCTTATAAAAGTAGCTGTTCGACGAGGTGACATTTTTCAACATGGGAAACTATTGAACTGGTCCAAGCAATGGGGAGACCATATCCCAGCCATTGGTTCAGCAGCTGCATTTTGGACGGACTTTGGGCCACATTTGATGATTGGCAGAGTCAACAAGAAGCAAAGACCCGCCAGGTTGTGGAAGTTGCCAGATGACAAGCACGAGGTCAGGCTTAAAATTACGCCGATCCTGAATCCCGATGCTTTAATAAAAGATACAGATGGTGTTGTTGCTGTTGATGATGATGGTGATGATGATGATGATGATGATAATGATGACGACGACGACGATGACGAGGATTATCATTCTTTTAATTGCATATTATATTATATATATATTAAAATCATCTTGTTGTCACAGGTATTCTTGCTTCAGCATGTCTTTGCTTCATTCCCAATGGAAATGGTGATGCTGAAACCAGGTGTCCCCTACTTTTGCGAGGGAGCTGAACTGTCCACAATGGAGGTGCTACCACGCAGTTCAGGAGTTCCAACGAAATGTCGGTGAGTGTGTTATACTTTTCCAACAACAGTGAATATCAACTTGACTATGAGATATGGGTTTGGGGACACACACATATATATATTATATAAAATATAACCTGAATGAATCCTTTGTCGGGATGCAAGTATGGAACAATCACTTGGCCATCATGGCTATCTGCAATGCCTTTATCCCTCATGGAAGTGTCGTCAAACTGGTTTGCTGCAAATGACGCAGGAAATTCTGAGACTATGCACATGCACATATTTGCACTTACTACTATCTGCGTTGTTGCATGTCTTTGCGTTTCCAGGTTTTCGATCAGGTCGCAATTTGCTTAAAGAGAATGGCAATTTGCTAACACCATTTTCATCCCTTTCTTTTAATCCCAGAATGAGTATACGATGTAGAGGCAAGCACGGGGCTGCCCTGCACTTGAGGAGCCCGCAGACCCAGTGGTTCCTAGACGAGGTCGACAAGCAATGATTTTCGGAATTTCCGTACCTAATTTTAGCACAACACCTCCGAACACCGGCGAGGTGCACAATGTGACACCTCAATGTTGCATCATATTTTCCAACTTTGGCTTCTTCCAGTCCTATCTCCGGGAGAAGGGTTTCAGCCGGCCTTTGCTCGTCAGGATGAAATCATCCCACCGAGCAGCTGGTGGATGTTCTGTGTTACTGCAGCTGCCCCAGATATGCTGCTGGACGTAGCAAACCGATATATAGGTCATAGGTACTGCAAGAAAATTGATGACCCAATGACCCCGCCTGGTCATGTACTGGAATGCAGTCCAACAACTAACACCATTTCAAGTAGAATTTGTGATGTCCCCTTGCCTCAACAGCTTAAAATCTGATTCCGCAGGCATTCAAGTGTTCAGCCTTTTCACTCTTGCTCCTGACGCGTGCGTTGCTTGAGAACATGAGATTCAGTGCATTTGTGATCGCCAGTGTTTTCGTGAGCTATGTGGGCTATGGAATGCGACATGGCATGGATGATGACAAGGAGGAGCCGGGTTGGTCCGGGTTGGTGGCTGAAACGCCATCCGCTCCTGTTCAGGTTAGAAAATATGGGTTTGTCCAGAAATGAAGTGTATACTGTACTGTATACCCAAAGGGGGCAATTTTCATGGGAATGCTAAACTCTCCCTCAACGGTATACATAGAAGTAGCTACAGCATGGCATGCCACTGATTTTTAACAAAGGATCGATTCACAGGATGTTGAACATCTCCATGGCTTACTCTCATCATCACATGATTTCTTCCCTATTTTCCATAGATTTCTGCACTGTTTCTGCCCTGTTTCTGTTTTGGACCCCAAATGGGTTCATCCAAAAGCTGGACAGGGCTCACAAGCCGCCAGGCTGCCGAGCTGGCAACGGAAACTGTTCACCTCGTGGAAAGTGGCGACCCACTTGGGGATGCCGCCGAAGCTGGGAATGTGGAGTTGGTCAAGAAGCTGCTGAAGGGCAGGGGCAAACTCAAGGTGCACGCCACGTTGCTTGGAAAAATCTTGAAGCAGCTGGGGGAATCTGAAGCAAAAAAGAGATCTACAACCAACGGAAAGCCAGGATTTGAGCATGCACACTTGGGGCATTCAATAGCCACAACTTTAGTGGGATTCCTGCGTGTATTTGGGGCAGTTTCATCCTTGTTTTCATGCTGGATTTTAGGGTACAAGCTCAAGAGATTTACTTCTTTCTCACTGTTGCAAAATGGAGAGATCTTTGGCTGTTCTATAACTGGGTCTGGCATCGAGCGGCTCAACTGCCTAGGGACGGCAATGGCGAAACCCCATTGATTCGTGCGTCCCGAAACAACCACATCGAAGTCGTCAAGTTGTTGATCTCTGCTGGAGCTGACCCCAACAAAATTGGAGGCACCTGGCAAAAGTTCTATGTTTTTCTATGTTTTTCCTAACTTGTGAACCACCTCATCCAATCTCTGGGTGTTGAAGCTTCCATTTGCTATCCCATGCTATCCCCAGGTCGTCAGAGTCCTTTAATGGTGGCGGCCTACCATGGTTACGTGGAGCTGATGAAGCTGCTGCTTGGCGCTTTTGCCAAGGTGGACCTTCGGTTTTCGGGCCAGAGCGTGACAGCTTTGTTCATGGCGTTGAAGCATCCGGAGGCTGTGAAGGCGGGGAGGCAGACCCGGTAGAGGGATGAGATTGTTAGGGTTGGGTCAGGACCCAAAAATCCTACGGTGAAAATTGGATGAAACTGGAACATCAGGAACTTCCTAGACCATCTAGACGTGAAGGGGGGTTCTGGTACGGGTCCAGCGGTTCACTTCGGATGTAGCTCAGGTGCTATTGAATGCCAAGGCGACTGTGAATGCCGTGGCAGAGTACGATGACAAGACGCCGCTACACCAAGCAGCTCAACACGGGTTTGCTGAGACGGTGATGCGGATCAAGCACAAAGACCAAGACTTTTTGACCACGGGAAGCTGAAGAGATAAATTTGGGGCCCGGAAGATGGTGTTCATCCCTTGGATCTGGGTAACTTTTTTTTGCTCGCCCGCTTCAAATCCAATTGGAATTATCTGGCACTTGTGGAATCTCAACTGAATCTTCTGGCCTTTTCCATGTTTGTGCCGCAGTTGAGGTGAAGTTGCTGTTGGCTGCGGGGGCAATCGTCAACAAGAAGAACGGAGACGGCTGGACTCCGCTGTTCAGCGCCGCCCGTTACGGTCACACAGATGTCATGAAGCTTCTGCTGGACGCTGGGGCGGAGGTGGGGATGGATCAAAGTCGAAATCAAGAAACAAAAAGTCGCAGAACAGCTTGGGCGGCTCCAACACGCATCCAATTTCTATGACATGACATCACCATCTTTCAACCCACACCATCCAGGTCAATGTGGTGAACATGCACGACCAAACTCCGCTGCACGTAGCCACCTGGAGCGGCAAAGCCGATGCCGTGAAGCTTTTGCTGGAGCACCACGCCTCCGTCAACGTGGTGGACGACTCGGGGTCCACGCCGTTGATCACGGCCGCGCAGGAGAACGCCGAAATGGTGAAGTTGTTGCTGGATGCCAAGGACAAGTTGGGAACATTTTTTGGGTGATTATTTTTTGGGACCTTTTCGGATTAGATATTTATACTATATACAATATTATATACATATAATATATATATATATAATATAGAGGGTGGTCCTGCATAACCCTTGCTGGGACCCTTGCCTTTTCCCTTGCTCACATCTCCTTTGAAACTTTGGTGTGGCTGCTTCTGCACACGTTGTCTTGGGCTTTGAGTTCGTTTCCGTGGTGACTTGGATCTTCCTGAAGCCCACGGTCCTGAATCTCGCCATTGATAGTCTTGCCAATCTTGCCAGCCTGTGGTGTAAGCTCCTCCATGTTGATGTTGAGGGTGCCGTGGCTGCTGGTGCACATAGCTCGAGTCGTTGCATTGTGACCAGTACCTCCAGCAACCTCCACATTGTCCTGATCTGCCCTTGACCAGGCGCATACAAAATCTGCACCTCCACGGATCTGGTTTGTCCATCTCTGCACGTAGCCGAGCAAGGAGTCTGGGATCCCGTGAATGATGTCTTCTGAAGGTGGCAATCAACTTCTTGATCTTGTCCACCGAGAGCCGTCGAAAACCACGACGATGTAGGTGCCAGTCCAGACGGGCCTTCGCCCGAAGTCTGCGTTGACGCCTCCGAAGAGCAGCTGTAATTCTGGGCGAAGGTCAAATGAATAACCACCAGAAAAATCAAATAAAGCATGTATTGTAGCAAGAACCACCAGAGATCAGTGTGCAAGCCCCACGCTTGCAGAGATCGATCCAATGTTGTAAATGCCAAATAGAATTACTTTGATCTGGTTTAGGCAGAGCACCAGATGAACCCGTCCCAAGGTGAAAAATACCTTAGGGAGATGACAAAGTCCGGAATGAGGAAGTTGAAGAGCGCGGACTTGTCAAACACAATGAGCAAAGGCGGTAGTATCCTGCCCAGGGATACCAGAGCGCAAGAAGGCGCGAAGCAAGTGCAACGCCAGCGCCCGCGGTCGTGTGCTCACCACGATCGCTAAGGTCCCAAAGCTGAACAGACGAGAGGGCACCCTGCTGTCAGCCGAAACCTTATAATATATAGAGGGTGGTCCTGCATAACCCTTGCTGGGACCCTTGCCTTTTCCCTTGCTCACATCTCCTTTGAAACTTTGGTGTGGCTGCTTCTGCACACGTTGTCTGGGGCTTTGAGTTCGTTTCCGTGGTGACTTGGATCTTCCTGAAGCCCACGGTCCTGAATCTTGCCAGCCAGCCTGTGGTGTAAGCTCCTCCATGTTGATGTTGAGGGTGCCGTGGCTGCTGGTGCACATAGCTCGAGTCGTTGCATTGTGACCAGTACCTCCAGCAACCTCCACATTGTCCTGATCTGCCCTTGACCACGCGCATACGAAATCTGCACCTCCACGGATCTGGTTTGTCCATCTCTGCACGTAGCCGAGCAAGGAGTCTGGGATCCCGTGAATGATGTCTTCTGAAGGTGGCAATCAACTTCTTGATCTTGTCCACCGAGAGCCGTCGAAAACCACGACGATGTAGGTGCCAGTCCAGACGGGCCTTCGCCCGAAGTCTGCGTTGACGCCTCCGAAGAGCAGCTGTAATTCTGGGCGAAGGTCAAATGAATAGCCACCAGAAAAATCAAATAAAGCATGTATTGTAGCAAGAACCACCAGAGATCAGTGTGCAAGCCCCACGCTTGCAGAGATCGATCCAATGTTGTAAATGCCAAATAGAATTACTTTGATCTGGTTTAGGCAGAGCACCAGATGAACCCGTCCCAAGGTGAAAAATACCTTAGGGAGATGACAAATTTCCGGAATGGGAGTTGAAGAGCGCGGGACTGTCACACAAAAAACCAAAAAAATGAGCAAGGCGGTAGTACCTGCCCCAGGTATGTACCAGACCGCAAGAAGGCGCTGAAGCAAGTGCAACGCCGCGCCCGCGGTCTTGGGTGCTCGATACCACGATCGCTAAGGTCCCAAAGCTGAACAGACGAGAGGGCACCCTGCTGTCAGCCGAAACCTTATAATATATAGAGGGTGGTCCTGCATAACCCTTGCTGGGACCCTTGCCTTTTCCCTTGCTCACATCTCCTTTGAAACTTTGGTGTGGCTGCTTCTGCACACGTTGTCTTGGGCTTTGAGTTCGTTTCCGTGGTGACTTGGATCTTCCTGAAGCCCACGGTCCTGAATCTTGCCATTGATAGTCTTGCCAATCTTGCCAGCCTGTGGTGTAAGCTCCTCCATGTTGATGTTGAGGGTGCCGTGGCTGCTGGTGCACATAGCTCGAGTCGTTGCATTGTGACCAGTACCTCCAGCAACCTCCACATTGTCCTGATCTGCCCTTGACCAGGCGCATACAAAATCTGCACCTCCACGGATCTGGTTTGTCCATCTCTGCACGTAGCCGAGCAAGGAGTCTGGGATCCCGTGAATGATGTCTTCTGAAGGTGGCAATCAACTTCTTGATCTTGTCCACCGAGAGCCGTCGAAAACCACGACGATGTAGGTGCCAGTCCAGACGGGCCTTCGCCCGAAGTCTGCGTTGACGCCTCCGAAGAGCAGCTGTAATTCTGGGCGAAGGTCAAATGAATAACCACCAGAAAAATCAAATAAAGCATGTATTGTAGCAAGAACCACCAGAGATCAGTGTGCAAGCCCCACGCTTGCAGAGATCGATCCAATGTTGTAAATGCCAAATAGAATTACTTTGATCTGGTTTAGGCAGAGCACCAGATGAACCCGTCCCAAGGTGAAAAATACCTTAGGGAGATGACAAGGTCCGGAATGAGGAAGTTGAAGAGCGCGGACTTGTCAAACACAATGAGCAAAGGCGGTAGTATCCTGCCCAGGGATACCAGAGCGCAAGAAGGCGCGAAGCAAGTGCAACGCCAGCGCCCGCGGTCGTGTGCTCACCACGATCGCTAAGGTCCCAAAGCTGAACAGACGAGAGGGCACCCTGCTGTCAGCCGAAACCTTATAATATATAGAGGGTGGTCCTGCATAACCCTTGCTGGGACCCTTGCCTTTTCCCTCGCTCACATCTCCTTTGAAACTTTGGTGTGGCTGCTTCTGCACACGTTGTCTTGGGCTTTGAGTTCGTTTCCGTGGTGACTTGGATCTTCCTGAAGCCCACGGTCCTGAATCTTGCCATTGATAGTTTTGCCAATCTTGCCAGCCTGTGGTGTAAGCTCCTCCATGTTGATGTTGACGGTGCCGTGGCTGCTGGTGCACATAGCTCGAGTCGTTGCATTGTGACCAGTACCTCCAGCAACCTCCACATTGTCCTGATCTGCCCTTGACCAGGCGCATACAAAATCTGCACCTCCACGGATCTGGTTTGTCCATCTCTGCACGTAGCCGAGCAAGGAGTCTGGGATCCCGTGAATGATGTCTTCTGAAGGTGGCAATCAACTTCTTGATCTTGTCCACCGAGAGCCGTCGAAAACCACGACGATGTAGGTGCCAGTCCAGACGGGCCTTCGCCCGAAGTCTGCGTTGACGCCTCCGAAGAGCAGCTGTAATTCTGGGCGAAGGTCAAATGAATAACCACCAGAAAAATCAAATAAAGCATGTATTGTAGCAAGAACCACCAGAGATCAGTGTGCAAGCCCCACGCTTGCAGAGATCGATCCAATGTTGTAAATGCCAAATAGAATTACTTTGATCTGGTTTAGGCAGAGCACCAGATGAACCCGTCCCAAGGTGAAAAATACCTTAGGGAGATGACAAAGTCCGGAATGAGGAAGTTGAAGAGCGCGGACTTGTCAAACACAATGAGCAAAGGCGGTAGTATCCTGCCCAGGGATACCAGAGCGCAAGAAGGCGCGAAGCAAGTGCAACGCCAGCGCCCGCGGTCGTGTGCTCACCACGATCGCTAAGGTCCCAAAGCTGAACAGACGAGAGGGCACCCTGCTGTCAGCCGAAACCTTATAATATATAGAGGGTGGTCCTGCATAACCCTTGCTGGGACCCTTGCCTTTTCCCTTGCTCACATCTCCTTTGAAACTTTGGTGTGGCTGCTTCTGCACACGTTGTCTTGGGCTTTGAGTTCGTTTCCGTGGTGACTTGGATCTTCCTGAAGCCCACGGTCCTGAATCTTGCCATTGATAGTCTTGCCAATCTTGCCAGCCTGTGGTGTAAGCTCCTCCATGTTGATGTTGAGGGTGCCGTGGCTGCTGGTGCACATAGCTCGAGTCGTTGCATTGTGACCAGTACCTCCAGCAACCTCCACATTGTCCTGATCTGCCCTTGACCAGGCGCATACAAAATCTGCACCTCCACGGATCTGGTTTGTCCATCTCTGCACGTAGCCGAGCAAGGAGTCTGGGATCCCGTGAATGATGTCTTCTGAAGGTGGCAATCAACTTCTTGATCTTGTCCACCGAGAGCCGTCGAAAACCACGACGATGTAGGTGCCAGTCCAGACGGGCCTTCGCCTGAAGTCTGCGTTGACGCCTCCGAAGAGCAGCTGTAATTCTGGGCGAAGGTCAAATGAATAACCACCAGAAAAATCAAATAAAGCATGTATTGTAGCAAGAACCACCAGAGATCAGTGTGCAAGCCCCACGCTTGCAGAGATCGATCCAATGTTGTAAATGCCAAATAGAATTACTTTGATCTGGTTTAGGCAGAGCACCAGATGAACCCGTCCCAAGGTGAAAAATACCTTAGGGAGATGACAAGGTCCGGAATGAGGAAGTTGAAGAGCGCGGACTTGTCAAACACAATGAGCAAAGGCGGTAGTATCCTGCCCAGGGATACCAGAGCGCAAGAAGGCGCGAAGCAAGTGCAACGCCAGCGCCCGCGGTCGTGTGCTCACCACGATCGCTAAGGTCCCAAAGCTGAACAGACGAGAGGGCACCCTGCTGTCAGCCGAAACCTTATAATATATAGAGGGTGGTCCTGCATAACCCTTGCTGGGACCCTTGCCTTTTCCCTTGCTCACATCTCCTTTGAAACTTTGGTGTGGCTGCTTCTGCACACGTTGTCTTGGGCTTTGAGTTCGTTTCCGTGGTGACTTGGATCTTCCTGAAGCCCACGGTCCTGAATCTTGCCATTGATAGTCTTGCCAATCTTGCCAGCCTGTGGTGTAAGCTCCTCCATGTTGATGTTGAGGGTGCCATGGCTGCTGGTGCACATAGCTCGAGTCGTTGCATTGTGACCAGTACCTCCAGCAACCTCCACATTGTCCTGATCTGCCCTTGACCAGGCGCATACAAAATCTGCACCTCCACGGATCTGGTTTGTCCATCTCTGCACGTAGCCGAGCAAGGAGTCTGGGATCCCGTGAATGATGTCTTCTGAAGGTGGCAATCAACTTCTTGATCTTGTCCACCGAGAGCCGTCGAAAACCACGACGATGTAGGTGCCAGTCCAGACGGGCCTTCGCCCGAAGTCTGCGTTGACGCCTCCGAAGAGCAGCTGTAATTCTGGGCGAAGGTCAAATGAATAACCACCAGAAAAATCAAATAAAGCATGTATTGTAGCAAGAACCACCAGAGATCAGTGTGCAAGCCCCACGCTTGCAGAGATCGATCCAATGTTGTAAATGCCAAATAGAATTACTTTGATCTGGTTTAGGCAGAGCACCAGATGAACCCGTCCCAAGGTGAAAAATACCTTAGGGAGATGACAAAGTCCGGAATGAGGAAGTTGAAGAGCGCGGACTTGTCAAACACAATGAGCAAAGGCGGTAGTATCCTGCCCAGGGATACCAGAGCGCAAGAAGGCGCGAAGCAAGTGCAACGCCAGCGCCCGCGGTCGTGTGCTCACCACGATCGCTAAGGTCCCAAAGCTGAACAGACGAGAGGGCACCCTGCTGTCAGCCGAAACCTTATAATATATAGAGGGTGGTCCTGCATAACCCTTGCTGGGACCCTTGCCTTTTCCCTTGCTCACATCTCCTTTGAAACTTTGGTGTGGCTGCTTCTGCACACGTTGTCTTGGGCTTTGAGTTCGTTTCCGTGGTGACTTGGATCTTCCTGAAGCCCACGGTCCTGAATCTTGCCATTGATAGTCTTGCCAATCTTGCCAGCCTGTGGTGTAAGCTCCTCCATGTTGATGTTGAGGGTGCCGTGGCTGCTGGTGCACATAGCTCGAGTCGTTGCATTGTGACCAGTACCTCCAGCAACCTCCACATTGTCCTGATCTGCCCTTGACCAGGCGCATACAAAATCTGCACCTCCACGGATCTGGTTTGTCCATCTCTGCACGTAGCCGAGCAAGGAGTCTGGGATCCCGTGAATGATGTCTTCTGAAGGTGGCAATCAACTTCTTGATCTTGTCCACCGAGAGCCGTCGAAAACCACGACGATGTAGGTGCCAGTCCAGACGGGCCTTCGCCCGAAGTCTGCGTTGACGCCTCCGAAGAGCAGCTGTAATTCTGGGCGAAGGTCAAATGAATAACCACCAGAAAAATCAAATAAAGCATGTATTGTAGCAAGAACCACCAGAGATCAGTGTGCAAGCCCCACGCTTGCAGAGATCGATCCAATGTTGTAAATGCCAAATAGAATTACTTTGATCTGGTTTAGGCAGAGCACCAGATGAACCCGTCCCAAGGTGAAAAATACCTTAGGGAGATGACAAAGTCCGGAATGAGGAAGTTGAAGAGCGCGGACTTGTCAAACACAATGAGCAAAGGCGGTAGTATCCTGCCCAGGGATACCAGAGCGCAAGAAGGCGCGAAGCAAGTGCAACGCCAGCGCCCGCGGTCGTGTGCTCACCACGATCGCTAAGGTCCCAAAGCTGAACAGACGAGAGGGCACCCTGCTGTCAGCCGAAACCTTATAATATATAGAGGGTGGTCCTGCATAACCCTTGCTGGGACCCTTGCCTTTTCCCTTGCTCACATCTCCTTTGAAACTTTGGTGTGGCTGCTTCTGCACACGTTGTCTGGGGCTTTGAGTTCGTTTCCGTGGTGACTTGGATCTTCCTGAAGCCCACGGTCCTGAATCTTGCCAGCCAGCCTGTGGTGTAAGCTCCTCCATGTTGATGTTGAGGGTGCCGTGGCTGCTGGTGCACATAGCTCGAGTCGTTGCATTGTGACCAGTACCTCCAGCAACCTCCACATTGTCCTGATCTGCCCTTGACCACGCGCATACGAAATCTGCACCTCCACGGATCTGGTTTGTCCATCTCTGCACGTAGCCGAGCAAGGAGTCTGGGATCCCGTGAATGATGTCTTCTGAAGGTGGCAATCAACTTCTTGATCTTGTCCACCGAGAGCCGTCGAAAACCACGACGATGTAGGTGCCAGTCCAGACGGGCCTTCGCCCGAAGTCTGCGTTGACGCCTCCGAAGAGCAGCTGAAATTCTGGGCGAAGGTCAACAACAACAACAACAACAACAACAACAACAACAACAACAACAACAACCACAACCACAACCACAACCGCAACCGCAACCGCAACCGCAACCGCAACCGCAACCGCAACCACAACCACAACCACAACCACAACCACAACCACAACCACAACCACAACCACAACCACAACCACAACCACCAACCACAACAACCACAACAACCACAACCAACCAACACCAACCAAGCAACCAACCAACCAACCAAGCAACCAACCAACCAACCAAGCAACCAACCAACCAACCAACCAACCAACCAACTAACTAACCAACCAACCAACCAACCATCCATCCATCCATCCATCCATCCATCCAACCACAACAACAGCAACAACAACAACACCATGCAAATCAGAGAGCTTAGCTGCAAAACGCTGCAAATACCAATCAAAATCATCAAACCCCAAAAAACGGAAAAAAAATCCCAAAAAAAAACGGGAAAAAAATCCCAAAAAAAATTGCAGCCCATGTATTGTAGCAAGAACCACCAGAGATCAGTGTGCAAGCCGGTTTCCATGGCGCCTTCAACTGCGGAGGCCTCTTCTGTGAATGCCCCCACAGCATCAATGCCCTCAATGCAGCCTTTCCCCAAGCCTTCGATCAGCAAGGACGAGCAGGAACTGCATTCTTTGCGGCATATGTACAAGGAGATCAAAAACAAGTCCAACCTGCCGGAGGACATCAAGAAGGTGGTCCTTGCGACAGAGGCGACAGTCCGAAAGGTGGACGCCAAGACCCACAGCCAACTGGTGTCTCAATTGAACAACATGCGAAAGAAGCTCTCGGAGATCGACGAGCAATGGGAATCTTATCGTCAACAATGGGCAGACTACCTCGACAAAGCTACCCAGATGTGGATGTCGCATGTGAAGGAGTTCGAGCAGGGAGAGGCACAGTTTGCAGAAAGACGTGGGGAAGCTCTGCGCAATTTGCAGACCACAAGGGAAGCTCTCCACGATGCTCATCAGAGGACGATGGGTCAAGATGTCCTTGCATCAAACGACATCGATTCAGCTCAGGAAGCCTTGGATGCTACTATGACTGTGGGCGAGAACGACTCCACAGGGATGCAGACAAGCTTTGCCCAAATCAAGGAGAACCTCAATGGTGTGGTGCAGCAGGTTCGCAGCACTATCGAGGAGAAGATCAGGAAGCGCGATCGTTCAAGATCACGTGGACATCATGGCGATGGCGTTGGCGATCATCCGGATGTCGAAGTAGTGGAACCCGCAGACAAGAAGGTTCGGGATTCCACTTAGCCCCATGTCTCCCAGCGTCGTTTTGCGAGGTCTTTCCAGAGTGTGCTACATCTGGGAGAAGAGACACGGGGCGGAAGAGAGACCGGTTTTGCAAAGTTTCCTTTTGGCCCATCATTGACTTTGAGGGAGTTGTCACTGTTGAGTCCAGTTCTTTTTGCAATTTCTGGTCAGAGTCTGACGATCTTTTTCGTGATCGACAGCGACATCCTTTTCCTTATCGCCATTCAGTCTTTGAGGAACCTGATTTTCACAGTGTTTGGGAAGCGCGAGATTCAGCACTCCTTTTACAAGAATCGCTGCAATCGACAGCCTTTGATGTTCAGTTTGACACAATACGAAAGAGTTGGACAGTGGATACTTCTTCGGTTGCCTCATGGATGGCTGATGGAGCTATGCCACCAATGATGCAATCACGAATCAATGATGCTTGGCATGATGTTCCATCCAATTGGCAGACATCGGATGGGCCACCTCATGAACAAGATCCTGGTGAGCATCCCTTCTTTTTGCATGAGGCCCCGGATACCATTCAGGACCTCTACAATGAGTTTCTCAACAATGGTTTGGTGGATGGCCGACTTGCGGAACCCATCCATTTGCGATCTTGGTATCTCCATCACGTGCATCACAGTCAATGTCTCACTTCAAGAATCCTTGAACTAGATGGTCATTGGAGCACTTGGGCGAGAGATTTGGCTGCGGGATGGGCAGACCTTGTCAGACCGGAGGAGGGGCTGGCCTTCTTCATTTGTCATCCTGATCCCCCTCGCTCTAATGGTCACTATGAGCTCTATTTCGACATGACTCTGGTACAGGGCATGAATTTTCCAGCCTGGGCTGGTCTGATCACTGTTGTTCGGGCAGATGATTTTACGGACAGGGCTGATTTTGCACTTGCAGCCTCTCTGCCCAGATTCGTCAGTGGACAACACCTGGCTGCACACCATTTGCGAGGTTGTAGGATTAGTCATGGACGCAATTTGATTCCCTTCAACTTTGACCCGGTCCATGAGATGACCAATGGCGACTCTTTTCTCATCAAGCCTGAGCGCAGCCGCCCATCGGAGTCTCTGCAGACCAGTGGACAGATTGCAGACAATCAAATGGATTATGAGGACGAAGCACAGGAACATGACCTTCAACATGACAGAGCTTCAGACAGCAGGTCGCAGTCTTCAGCAGGCACCTGGTCTCAAGCCGTGCACATCTACAGGCTTGGTCATCTTGCGATTTTTGGTCATCTTGACTGGAGCTCTTACCACACAGCCCTCCGGGATGCGATTCAGATTTCACGTATCCCCAGAAATTCCTGTGTGGGCTTCATTGGGCTTCCAGTATGTTCAAGTTCGGCTACCAGGTCAGCAAGATGGTGAAGAAGCTATTATTTTGCAACATATCGATGACATTGCGACTGGATCTCTGGAGAAGCTGGTGATCATTGACATTGTCTTCCACACCAACACCTTGACGAGAGGAGTCCCGGACCGACCAAACACGGTGAGGGAGGTTTACAGGGTTCAACATCTTCTGGCCCGCAGTCATCTGCTGACATTGACGCATGTTGACGTATATTGCACATGGAGACAGGACCAATGCATTGTTCGATTCAATGACCAACTTTGGGCACCTGGGGATCCTCGACTTCTTCCAATTGAACATGGAGCTTTCTTCCAAATCCAACTTCCACCGCCCCCAAATCCGGAGTGGGACATTGGCCAAGCTGTCAGAACTATTCAGGAAACGGGCGATCTTCTTGAATTTCCTGAAGCTGGTCAGCTTGCTGCCTCTATCCTCGACGGGAACATTGACAACAACCGAAGAGCTTTTGGGGAAGGTTTCATTGAGGGTGCGCGACTGGTCACTTGCAAGTGCAATGAGGAAGATGCGGATATTCCTGAGGACATTGATATTCCCATGATGCTCCCACCAGGAACGAGTCTTCATGGACCTCGTCCCTCTCATGATGGTGTGTTTGACTGGCTTGATGAATTGGTTGCAGTTTTCAGACAAGAAGCTGAAGCGGAAACTATTGAAGGCAGCCCATTCCTCTATGTGCAAACCTGGTACATACACCATCGTAGGCACAAACGCTGCCCACATCCCCGATCAGTGCGTTTGGATGGCGCCATCATTGGGTGGATTGAAGAGTTGCGTTATGCTTGGAGTGATGTGCTGGATAGAAGCATACCCTTTGCCATTCATGTTGTCAAACCGCGACCACCACAACCACGATGGCAGTCATTTTCCTGCCACATCATCCTGGTCCAGGCACCACAACCTCATTTGGTAGCAGGAGTTGTTACAACCCTCCTGGAAGGCCCTGATCGAGATGCTATCATGCAGGCGGCGGCTTCATTTCCTGACTTAGTGAACAAACCCGCTGTGGTTGATGAAATGCAGCTACAACCTCAATGTGATCTACGAAGATGCTCGGTGACGGCGAGTGGATTGCCTGTTCACTTGATCCAGCAAACAGAGATCCATAACGGTTTCAATGTCTGCATCAGAGTGGCATCTGTGGTTGCGATGACGCAACGACCAATTCAACCAGGGTCTGCATCAGATCACATGGAACACTTTGAGGATGTTATTTTCATGCAAAGAAGCCGGAGCACTCCAGCTGTTGCGAGCTCTTCGACTGCACAAGGGTCAAACTGCCCGGAGCCATTTGCCTTCAACCCAAATGCTCAAATTTTTGTACCAGGTCAAGTGCTGATTGAAGGGATGGACGAATTTACACAAGATCTCCATCGAATATGGCTTGATGAGTCATTTAGTTGGGAAGGTGAAACTCCAACATGTCTCTTCACCACATGGATGGTTGATCATTCGGGAGCCTTTCGTCATTGCACAAGACCACGCGATGTACGCCTGGGCCCTGACTTCACTGCCTGGGAAGCCCAGATCAAGAATGTTTGGGCGGACGAACTTGTCGGCAACCCTTCTCTTGAATATCACATCATTAGTCCAACCCCACCAAGATTGGAGAACCAGGCTGCTGGACACATCATTGTCATTCAGCATGCAGACGAATCTCTGGTCACGAGCCTGGTATCAATCATTGACAGGACGTTGCGGGGGCAAAATGGCAGAATCCAAAGAATGGCAGTCACAACTCCAGAGCACATTCTTCTCGACACCCTTCTGGATGTGACGGGATATGCACAGGCCTGCATTCCTGACAACTCACCTAGGGTCTGCAGGGCATGGTACTTTGATGAAAGATTGAGGTTGCATCGCCCACTCCCAGGTCGCAGCGGATATGGAATCACTATCAATATTCACCTGCGCACCAGACCGGGTCCTGAAGCAACCAATCTCTTGCAACTTTCTGCTGTTACCGCATCTGTACCTGTCGCTGCATTTGAGGGTGAGCGCCTAACACAGGGGCAGGTGGCTCACACCCCTGGGCCTCCCAAAGTCCTGCAACTTGAGCGACTTCTCTCTGACGAAGGACATGACGAAGGACAGCATGCTGTGCAGCCAATTCGGTTGATTCGAGGACACGACGACGTTCCTCCTTTACCGACCTTCATTGAAGTTGTTGTTTCAGTCACGAAGGAATCGATACAACATGAACTTCAATGCTATGGACAAGATTGTGCAATCGAAATTCTTGGTGAAGGGGCTTTGGCCATGTGCTTTCCAAGTTTGTGGTCCACCAAAAGGACCACGGATGAGCACTTTCACTTCATCTTCACTGAAATGCAAGATTCTGCACCTTCGATTGATCCCCCGTCTTTCATCTCCATTCAGATTCCTCTTTGAAGAAGGATGACCATATTGGCATGATGCGCTTCCTTCACCAGATGGGACATGAGAAAGCAGGCATTCTTGCGATCATTCCTCACAGCCACAATTTGACTGAAGTGCAGTTCACGGCACCATGGAAGCCAAAGCGCCGTCACCGCAACGCCCCTCTTCCTGGCCGTCTCGCCAACCTACAGGATCAACTGGCAAGATGTATGACCCTTCATTTGCTGCACAAGGGGGTTTTGAGTGCCTTTTGGATTTGGGAGCTAACAGTGAGCAACTGCTTTCCTTCTTCGAGCATTCCAGCTTTTTCAGACCTTTGCACTTTCACAGAAGGCATTGATCTACCAGCAACCACATTGGAAGCAATCAATCTGCTGCAACCACTGGAGCGCTACGACAGGCTCATCATCTACACCGATGGCTCATCACATTCAGCTCATTTGCGCTTGGCGCCAGAGCTTGTGGAGGAGCACCATATCCCAGATGCCTGGTCGTTTGTGGTGCTGGGCGAACAGTACACGGATGCTGGCACTCGCCTTGATCTTCTTGGATGGTGTGCGCATCAAGTGAGATGCTCCACTGAGAGCCCCTGGCATCTTGGATCTCGATCCGTAGGTTCCTGGGTGGCAGAGCGTGAAGCGCTTCTATGGGCTTTTATTTGGAGGATTGGATTGAACAGTTGCATCCCAACGACGTTCAGGTCGGACTCCGTCATGACCATTGGGCAGTCTCAAGGCACACTTGGCTCACAGCACCATGATGAGACTTTTGATCTGCTCCGGGGATGCCACCAAATTTTGGAAGCTGCTCTTCCTGCAGATTGTTTGAGAGTTGAACACGTCTATGGACACAACTCAGACCCGTGGAATGACCTTGCTGATCACTTGGCAAAAAGAGAAGCCACGACTGGCTTTCTGCTGCCACGAGGAGAACTCAATGTTCAATTTTGGCGTCCTCTGCTGCCTTATCTGTGGATGCTTTTTGGGCACCAGTATGGTATGCCAGAACATTGTGATCGAGGACTTATCATTCCTGCACCATCCCTGCCAGCTCCTTTCGCGCCCAAGACCTCCTCAAAGCCTGATGCATTGGTTGAAATTCATTTGACCCTCAGCCTGGCAACTGCGAATGTTTTGTCTCTTTACCATCGCCCGGATGGACATGCGGGCAAGGTGAACTACCTCAGAGAGCAATTTATCAGCCATGGGCTCAATTTTCTTGGACTGCAAGAGACGAGAAGTTCTGCTGGGGCTTCACTGGTGCATCATGTTTACAGACTCTGCTCAGGAAGCAACAAAGGACATCACCGGGTGGAACTGTGGTGCAATTTGAAGCAGCCCTATGGATACACCAAAGGCAGACCGCAATACCTTCGCCAAAGTGATTTTGCAGTAGTCTACTATGATGACACCAGGCTGCTCACGAAGATTGATGCGAGCTTACATCAATTTTGGGTGATGGTTTTTCATGCACCGCAAAGTGGACAACCTCAACGCTTGCGAGAACAATGGTGGGAGGTGACACATCAGCTTCTTTTGGATCATCAAGTTCAAGCTGATCACCTTTATGTCTGTGCTGATGCCAATGCTGCACCGGGACCTGGTGATGGACGTCATGTTTTTGAAGAGGCCTCATCTACATCGACATCCACTCCTCTTCTCCAGCATTTCCTGTCCACTTTTGACATGTGCCTGCCTTCCACGAGTACAATTCACACTGGTCCTAGACACGCTTGGGTTCGACCGGACGGTTCCACCTCCCACCTTATTGACTATGTCATGGTGCCGGCTGCGCAATTCCAGGCTTGTTCACACTCACAGCTTCTGGAACACCTTGATTTAGCCAACCAGACGACAGATCACACCGCTACAGGAGTGGAACTTTCATGGTGGACCACAGTGCAGAACCGAGAAGTATCTCATGATGAAGTTGGCCTGCGTTTTGACAGGAACAAAATCAAGGATGGCAACCTCAGCCAGATGTTGGGCAACTTCCACGTAGCGTCATGGTCAACTGATGTGGAGAGACAGACTCATGACTTGACCAATCATATTCATGCCACCCTTCAAGCAGGATGCAG
Source organism: Cladocopium goreaui (assembly GCA_947184155.2). Taxonomy (NCBI): domain Eukaryota; class Dinophyceae; order Suessiales; family Symbiodiniaceae; genus Cladocopium; species Cladocopium goreaui. Next base: position 69,804 of record CAMXCT020001982.1, read on the forward strand.
ACGCGATCCTTCTCAGCCAAAAAAGGAATATGTCAGCCCTTTTGCTTGGGAGTTGCGACGCCAGAAGCTTTTCCATCGCAAACATTTGAAGACAGCTCGAGCCCTTTTGGCGCGTGAAACCATGGCTCGGATTTTCCATGCTTGGCAAGGAGCTGAAGGAGAGCATTGTCAATGCTCCTTTGACTACGGAACGACCTTGCGATGTGGGCTCTTCAAGCACTATGCCGGCTTTCGTATGACTTCGTGGGGTCTGAAGAAGCACCTGGAGAAGGAAAAGGCCTTCAAGATTTCTGAGGTTGTAGCCTCCTTTGATGCATCTACAGCTGCCTCTGAGATCCAACACAAGATGAAGGGTTTCATGGGCAGCACGAACAAGTTACGACAAGGATTGGCGCCACTTCCAGCGGTGCGTTCTCAGAATGGTTCTCCCTGTGCATCTGCCCCGGAAGTTTTGAACCGCTGGATCCAATTCTTCGCCGACATGGAGGGAGGCACCCGTGTGACACAGAACGAACTGCATGATTCATGGGTCCAATCATTGGCAGACATGAGCAGTTCGACATGCCAAATTGCGGTCGCTGATATTCCTAGTCTTTGCCAACTTGAAGCAGCCTGCAGAAGAGTTAAGGCTGGCAAGGCAGATGGACCAGACAGAGTTCCGTCAGAAGTTTGCAAATTCTACCCCAAGGAGACCGCCAAGCTATTGTATGGGCTCTTGCTGAAGTTGGTTACCCACGGACATGAACCGCTGATCCATAAAGGGGGCACAGTTGTGCCCATCTGGAAGGGGAAGCTGGCTAAGGACACTTGTGCGGCATTTCGATCTATCCTTCTGTGATCAAATCTTGGCAAAGTGATCCACCGGACTCTCAGGGTCCATCAGCGTAGCATGTACGAATCCTTCCTTCATGCCCAACAGCTTGGAGGGCGTCAAAAAGTTCCCGTCACCTTGGGAGCCCACCAGACAAGAGCCTTTCTTCGCTGGCAGCGGGCGCAAGGACATTCTACGGCGATATTGTTTGTCGACCTCCAAGAAGCATTCTACCGAGTCCTCAGACAGCTGGCTATGCCTGGTGACTTCACGGACCTTGAGCTGGCACAGCTTGCATCGCGACTGGGCTTGGCCTCTGATGTTCTTCATGACCTTTGGGGGTTCCTCCATGAGCCTCATGCTCTTGAGCGTGCATGTCTTCCGGCCTCGGCTCAGCGTGCTATCCAAGCGCTTCACTCAAACACTCATTTTCAGCTGCCCAACCAGAAGGACTTTGTGGCCACATCAATGGGCACCAGGCCCGGCGATGCATACGCTGATGTGGTGTTTGGATTCTTACTTGCAAGAGTACTCCGGGTTTTTGAGGAGGCCTTGGCCAGAGCAGATGTTCTTTCTGAAATCCCTATCCAGCATGGACCGGCCTTTTTTGACCTGGAAGTGCCCCACACATCGACTTCACAGCGTTTTCTTGGACCGGTTTGGATGGACGACATGGCGCTATGCCTTTGGGGAGCAAGCAATGAAGGCCTACGTCGCAAGATTGGAGTGGCATCTAGCCTTCTACTTGACCTCTTTCGAGGACATGCCATGGCACCCAATTTGCGTCCTGGAAAAACGGAGCTCATGATTAGTCCGAAAGGACATGGGACAAGGGCGTGGCGCAAAGAAATGTTTGGGCCACTCTCCACCGAGCACTTTACTGCAGTTGGAGAATATGGCCCATATCACATTCACCTTGTGACAAAGTATGTGCACTTGGGGGGAGTCTTGCATCATTCTGGAGAAGTTCGCCTAGAGTTGAGTCCAAGGGTTGCCCTGGCGCACCAGGCTTTCAGCAAACATCGCAAGCTGATTTACCAGAACCGTGCCCTACCTCTTGGCAAGCGTATGGAGATTTTCAGAAGTTTGATCTTGAGTCGCCTGCTGTATGGGTCTGATTCCTGGGTCTTGCAGGACATCCTCACCAAGCATCGTGCACATGTGGCCATCATGAAGCTTTATCGACGCCTCTTGGGCTGTGCGCATGAAGCAAATATCTCAGATGATGAAGTCCTATTCCGTTTGGGTATGCCATCGCCAACGGTGCTTCTACGATTGGCTAGGCTCCGTTATCTCGGCTCCTTGTGCAACATTGGAAACACTGCTTGCTGGGGCCTGCTCAATGCGGATCGTAACTGGAAGCAACTGGTTGAGGACGACTTTGCATGGCTATGGAGCAACCTTTCCAACACCTGCCACCTTGGGGACCCGAAGCTTCACATGAGCCGTTGGTTGGAAATTTTGGTCTGGCATCGAAGTTATTGGCGCAGTTTGCTTCGCAGAACAGAAAAGCATGCCATCCAGCAGCAGGCCCTGAAGTTTCAATGCACGCAGTTCCATTTGAAGATCCGAGATCTCTTAGCAGACAATGGTTTTTGGTCTCCACCTCCATCTTGTGATTTGGATGTGCCTCGAGACCTCTACTTTGGATGCATGCGTTGCCAGATGAGGTTCAAGACCAAGGGAGGTGAAGGTGCTCACATGTGTCGAGCACATCACAAGATCAATCCGATTCGCTATTACATTTCTGGAACACAATGCATGGCGTGCCTTCGAGAGTACCACGCGGTAGGGCAGATGCAAGCCCACCTCCTGCGCAGTGCAGATTGTCGGGCTTATCTTCTTCATCATCGATTACGTGGACAAGCACTTCCGGGCATTGGCTCCAAAGAAGATGTTGAAAGACAACACCGCCTTGATGGCAAGCTTCCGCCATTACAGGCCAGCGGACCGCTACAACCTCAACGTGGCGGACAAGAACTTTCCAGGGTTGACTGGCACTTGCATGATGAGCTTGCGTTAGCGATCCTGGACGCGCAACAACAGCCTGATGCAGAGGACTTGCTGAGCAGCATGAAGAGGATCATCCTCAAGCAGGAGATTGCTTGGACATATTGTCAGGTTACTCTCGCCGAGCTCATGCAAACAGTGAGAGATGAGCAACGTGGATGGGACACTCTCTCCAAGGAGCAGGTCATTGCGGCAATTCACTCTTTGTCATTGCCGGAGACATGGCCTTTCTTGAGACAGCCTTGTGTCTCCCGCACCTTGCCGACCCCTTGTTTGGAAGACCTGGAGAAAGAGTGTGCGGACTGCCGGCTGACTTGCCCCAGTTCGGCAATGCCGGAGATCGCTCGTCCGTGTGGCAGACACCAAATTGTCTTGCACGCGTTCAGCGGTCGCAGGAGACGTGGAGATCTACAATTTTACATGGAAGAACTCTACGACCGCTTTTCTGAAGGTGTGTATCTCACGGTTGTTTCTTTCGACATCGTGGTTGACAGAGTCTATGGCGACGTCACCAACGAGGAGACACAGAAGTTTTGGCTCTCCCATGCCTCAAGCGGCGAAGTTGCGGCCTTTCTTTGCGGACCTCCTTGTGAGACTTGGAGCAGGGCGCGATTTGTCAGACAAGCGCAACGAGATCGAGGTCCCCGTCCAGTGCGCTCAGCGCAAGAACTATGGGGTCTTGCTTCCCTCAGTTTGAGGGAGCTTGCACAGGTGCATGTCGGAAATCATCTGCTATGCTTTTCATTGGAGATGTTGTTTCGTTTGGCGATTGTGCGAGCTTTTGGAGTCCTTGAGCACCCAGAAATGCCAGAAGGCGAGAGCATGCCGTCAATTTGGCGGTTGGATGTGATGCAATGGTTACTCCAGATGCCAGGAGTGAATTCCTTTGGGTTCAGTCAGGGCCTCCTGGGCGCCCCGACGCCAAAACCCACGAGGCTTTTGGTTCTCAACATGGACGGCCTCATGGGTGAGCTGCGACGCCATCACCTTTGCGCAGATCCACCGCGCCGCTCAGCAATTGGGAAAGACACCGATGGCTGCTGGCGCACGGGTGTTCTTAAAGAATACCCTCCGGCAATGAGTAGAGCTCTTGCCGCACAATTTTGTCGTTCACTTGCAGATTGCCCTTTCGAAGAATCGGTGCATCTCAGTGACCATTTTGTGCAGACATGTCAGGCCATGGATTCGAAGGACTATGGCCTGACCATCGGCAAGGACTATGCACAATAGCTGCTGCTGCCGATGTGAATTTGACTGCTTGCCGCACCGAAATGGATCAGTGTGCATGTGCAAAAAAATATAATATATATATATATAGATATAGTATGTATGTATGTATGTATGTATGTATGTATGTATGTATGTGTGTATGTATGTATGTATGTATGCATGTATGTATGTATATATATATATTATAACATAGCGCACCATGATGTTACAATACTGTATTGATTTAGATTCGTATGAAGTTTTGTTTATGGAGGACCTATCAGCAACCCTGCAGGCAGAGGTGAACGTGAAACTCGACAAGTACCTCACCACCCCCTTGCACCAAGCGGCTAAGAACAATCTGCTTGAAGCGGCCAAGATGTTGTTGGATGCTGGGGCAGATGTGAATCCCAAGGACAGTGAAGGCGAAACGCCCTTTGATTATGCCACTGGCGGTGCGAAGGAGCTGTTGGCGGAGCATGGTGGCGTGGAAGGAAAGTCATGGGCCTGGCTGGGAAAACGTGCGATGAAGAAAATTGTCGGGTGAGGTGACCCGCTACACGGCGCTGGCGCGATGAGGAAAAAAGTGCTGAGGTGACGAGGGGGGTATGGAATCATGATGAATATTGATGAATTATGTTCAGGGAATGTGTGTCCAATATTTCCATGCCTATCCTGATGTTGATACGCATATATAAATGTGTGTGTATATATATATATGTATGAGGGACCTTTAGGTCATATTATGCATATGCTGGCTGCTCGAGACTTCATAGATTTAAAAGATTTACAAGAATAAAAAGAATTGAAATAATTAAAAGATTTGACAGATTTAAATATTTAATTCTTTTAAATCTTTTAATTCTCCAGAGCTTGAAAAGATTTAAAATATTTAAATATTTAATTCTTTTAAATCTTTTAATTCTCTAGAGCTTTAAAAGATTTAAAAGATTTAAATCCCAAGAGGTTCCCAGAATCTCACGTCCTTTGGGGATTCAAAATATTTAAAAGAATTAAAAGATTTAAACGATTTAAACGATTAAAATATTTAATTCTTTTAAATCTTTTAATTCCTCAGAGCTTTAAAAGATGCAAAAGATTTAAATATTTAATTCTTTTAAATCTTTTAATTCCCCAGAGCTTTAAAAGATTTAAAAGATTTAAATATTTAATTCTTTTAAATCGTTTAATTCTTTTAAATCTTTTAATTCTTTTAATTCTTTGAAGTCTCCAGGAATCCTCCAACAATAGGGTCAGCTCACGATTTAAATCTTTTAAATCTTTTAATTCCCCAGAGCTTTAAAAGATTTAAAAGATTTAGATATTTAATTATTTTAAATCTTTTAATTCCTCAGAGCTTTAAAAGATTTAAAAGATTTAAATATTTAATTCTTTTAAATCTTTTAATTCCCCAGAGCTTTAAAAGATTTAAAAGATTTAAATCCCAAGAGGTCCCCAGAATCTCACGTCCTTTGTGGATTTAAAATATTTAAAAGATTCAAAAGATTTAAAAGATTTAAATATTTAATTCTTTTAAATCTTTTAATTCCTCAGAGCTTTAAAAGATTTAAAAGATTTAAATATTTAATTCTTTTAAATCTTTTAATTCCCCAGAGCTTTAAAGGATTTAAAAGATTTAAATATTTAATTCTTTTAAATCGTTTAATTCTTTTAAATCTTTTAATTCTTTTAAATCTTTGAAGTCTCCAGGAATCCTCCAACAATATGGTCAGCTCACGATTTAAATCTTTTAAATCTTTTAATTCACCAGAGCTTTAAAAGATTTAAAAGATTTAAATCCCAAGAGGTCCCCAGAATCTCACGTCCTTTGGGGATTTAAAATATTTAAAAGAATTGAAATATTTAAAAGATTTAAATATTTAATTCTTTTAAATCTTTTAATTCCTCAGAGCTTTAAAAGATTTAAAAGATTTAAATATTTAATTCTTTTAAATCTTTTAATTCTTCAGAGCTTTAAAAGATTTAAAAGATTTAAATATTTAATTCTTTTAAATCTTTTAATTCTTCAGAGCTTTAAAAGATTTAAAAGATTTAAATATTTAATTATTTTTAAATCTTTTAATTCTTTTAAATCTTTTAATTCTTTTAAATCTTTGAAGTCTCCAGGAATCCTCCAACAATAGGGTCAGCTCACGATTTAAATCTTTTAAATCTTTTAATTCCCCAGAGCTCTAAAAGATTTAAATATTTAATTCTTTTCAATCTTTTAATTCTCCAGAGCTTTAAAAGACTTAAAATATTTAAATATTTAATTCTTTTAAATCTTTTAATTCTCTAGAGCTTTAAAAGATTTAAAAGATTTAAATCCCAAGAGGTCCCCAGAATCTCACGTCCTTTGGGGGTTTAAAATATTTAAGAGAATTAAAAGATTTAAACGATTTAAAAGATTTAAATATTTAATTCTTTTAAATCTTTTAATTCTTCAGAGCTTTAAAAGATTTAAAAGATTTAAATGTTTAATTATTTTAAATCTTTTAATTCTTTTAAATCTTTTAATTCTCCAGGAAATCCTCCAACATAGGGTCGTCAGCTCACCGATTTATTTTAAATCTTTTAAATCTTTTAATTCCCAGCGCTTTTTAAAAGATTTAAACGATTTAAATATTATTTTTAAATCTTTTAATTTCCTCAGAGCTTTAAACGATTTAAATGATTTAATATTTAATTCTTCACAAATTCTTTTAATTCCCCAGAGCTTTAAAAGATTTAAAAAAAGATTTTTAAATCCCAAGAGGTCCCCAGAATCTCACGGTCCTTTGGGGATTAAAAATATTTTACTGTAAAAGAAATTAAAGAGTTAAAGATTTAAAAGATTTAAATATTTAATTCTTTTAAATCTTTTAATTCCCCAGAGCTTTAAAAGATTTAAAAAGATTTAAATATTTAATTCTTTTAAATCTTTTAATTCCCCAGAGCTTTAAACGATTTAAAAGATTTAAATATTTAATTCTTTTAAATCTTTTAATTCCCCAGAGCTTTAAAAGATTTAAAAGATTTAAATATTTAGTTCTTTTAAATCTTTTAATTCTTTTAAATCTTTTAAATCTTTGAAGTCTCCAGGAATCCTCCAACAATAGGGTCAGCTCACGATTTAAATCTTTTAAATCTTTTAATTCCCCAGAGCTTTAAAAGATTTCAAAGATTTATTTTTTTTTTAAAATCTTTTAACGAAGAGGAATTGCCAAAATCTGAAAATAATCCCCCCATCGCGAGAAAACCTCCCTCCCAGAGCTTAAAAGATTTAAATCCCAAGAGGTCCCAGAATCTCACGTCCTTTGGGATTACAATATTTTAAAAGATTTAAAAGATTTAAAAGATTTAAATATTTAATTCTTTTAAATCTTTTAATTCCCCAGAGCTTTAAAAGATTTAAAAGATTTAAATATTTAGTTCTTTTAAATCTTTTAATTCTTTTAAATCTTTTAAATCTTTGAAGTCTCCAGGAATCCTCCAACAATAGGGTCAGCTCACGATTTAAATCTTTTAAATCTTTTAATTCCCCAGAGCTTTAAAAGATTTCAAAGATTTATTTTTTTTTTAAAATCTTTTAATTCCTCAGAGCTTTAAAAGATTTAAAAGATTTAAATATTTAATTCTTTTAAATCTTTTAATTCTCCAGAGCTTTAATAGATTTAAAAGATTTAAATCCCAAGAGGTCCCCAGAATCTCACGTCCTTTGGGGATTTAAAATATTTAAAAGAATTAAAAGATTTAAAAGATTTAAAAGATTTAAATATTTAATTCTTTTAAATCTTTTAATTCCTCAGAGCTTTCAAAGATTTAAAAGATTTAATTATTTTAAATTTTTGAATTCTTTTAATTTTTTTAATTCTTTTAAATCTTTGAAGTCTCCAGGAATCCTCCAACAATAGGGTCAGCTCACGATTTAAATCTTTTAAATCTTTTAATTCCCCAGAGCTTTAAAAGATTTAAAAGATTTAAATATTTAATTCTTTTAAATCTTTTAATTCTCCAGAGCTTTAAAAGATTTAAATATTTAATTCTTTTAAATCTTTTACTTCTTCAGAGCTTTACAAGATTTAAAAGATTTAAATATTTAATTATTTTAAATCTTTTAATTCTTTTAATTCTTTGAAGTCTCCAGGAATCCTCCAACAATAGGGTCAGCTCACGATTTAAATCTTTTAAATCTTTTAATCCCCCAGAGCTTTAAAAGATTTAAAAGATTTAAATATTTAATTCTTTTAAATCTTTTAATTCCTCAGAGCTTTAAAAGATTTGAATATTTAATTCTTTTAAATCTTTTAATTCTCCAGAGCTTTAAAAGATTTAAACGATTTAAATCCCAAGAGGTCCCCAGAATCTCACGTCCTTTGGGGATTTAAAATAATTAAAAGAATTAAAAGATTTAAAAGATTTAAAAGATTTAAATATTTAATTCTTTTAAATCTTTTAATTCCTCAGAGCTTTAAAAGATTTAAAAGATTTAAATATTTAATTCTTTGAAATCTTTTAATTCCCCAGAGCTTTAAAAGATTTAAAAGATTTAAATATTTAATTCTTTTAAATCTTTTAAATCTTTGAAGTCTCCAGGAATCCTCCAACAATAGGGTCAGCTCACGATTTAAATCTTTTAAATCTTTTAATTCCCCAGAGCTTTAAAAGATTTAAAAGATTTAAATTTCAAATATTTAATTCTTTTAAATCTTTTAATTCCTCAGAGCTTTAAAAGATTTAAAAGATTTAAATATTTAATTCTTTTAAATCTTTTAATTCCTCAGAGCTTTAAAAGATTTAAAAGATTTAAATATTTAATTCTTTTAAATTTTTAATTCTCCAGAGCTTTAAAAGATTTAAAAGATTTAAATATTTAATTCTTTCAAATCTTTTAATTCTTCAGAGCTTTAAAAAATTTAAAAGATTTAAATATTTAATTCTTTTAAATCTTTTCATTCTTTTAAATCTTTTAATTCTTTTAAATCTTTGAAGTCTCCAGGAATCCTCCAACAATATGGTCAGCTCACGATTTAAATCTTTTAAATCTTTTAATTCTCCAGAGCTTTAAAAGATTTAAAAGATTTAAATATTTAATTCTTTTAAATCTTTTAATTCCCCAGAGCTTTAAACGATTTAAAAGATGTAAATCCCAAGAGGTCCCCAGAATCTCACGTCCTTTGGGGATTTCAAATATTTAAAAGAATTAAAAGATTTAAATAAATATTTAATTCTTTTAAATCTTTTAATTCCTCAGAGCTTTAAAAGATTTAAAAGATTTAAATATTTAATTCTTTTAAATCTTTTAATTCCCCAGAGCTTTAAAAGATTTAAAAAATATTTAATTCTTTTAAATCTTTTAATTCTTCAGAGCTTTAAAAGATTAAATATTTAATTATTTTAAATCTTTTAATTCTTTTAAATCTTTTAATTCTTTTAAATCTTTGAAGTCTCCAGGAATCCTCCAACAATAGGGTCAGCTCACGATTTAAATCTTTTAAATCTTTTAATTCCCCAGAGCTTTAACAGATTTAAAAGATTTAAATATTTAATTCTTTTAAATCTTTTAATTCCCCAGAGCTTTAAAAGATTTAAAAGATTTAAATATTTAATTCTTTTGAATCTTTTAATTCCTCAGAGCTTTAAAAGATTTAAACGATTTAAATCCCAAGAGGTCCCCAGAATCTCACGTCCTTTGGGGATATAAAATATTTAAAAGAATTAAAAGATTCAAAAGATTTAAAAGATTTAAATATTTAATTCTTTTAAATCTTTTAATTCCTCAGAGCTTTAAAAGATTTAAAAGATTTAAATATTTAATTCTTTTAAATCTTTTAATTCCCCAGGGCTTTAAAAGATTTAAAAGATTTACATATTTAATTCTTTTAAATCTTTTAATTCTTCAGAGCTTTAACAGATTTAAAAGATTTAAATATTTAATTCTTTTAAATCTTTTAATTCTTTTAAATATTTTTTTTTTGAAATCTTTGAAGTCTCCAGGAATCCTCCAACAATAGGGTCAGCTCACGATTTAAATCTTTTAAATCTTTTAATTCTCCAGAGCTTTAAAAGATTTAAAAGATTTATATATTTAATTCTTTTAAATCTTTTAATTCTCCAGAGCTTTAAAAGATTTAAAAGATTTAAATCCCAAGAGGTCCCCAGAATCTCACGTCGTTTGGGGATTTAAGATATTTAAAAGAATTAAAAGATTTAAAAGATTTAAATATTTAATTCTTTTAAATCTTTTAATTCTCCAGAGCTTTAAAAGATTTAAACGATTTAAATATTTAATTCTTTTAAATCTTTTAATTCCCCAGAGCTTTAAAAGATTTAAAAGATTTAAATATTTAATTCTTTCAAATCTTTTAATTCTTTGAAATCTTTTAAATCTTTTAAATCTTTGAAGTCTCCAGGAATCCTCCAACAATAGGGTCAGCTCACGATTTAAATCTTTTAAATCTTTTAATTCCCCAGAGCTTTAAAAGATTTAAAAGATTTAAATATTTATTTTTTTAAATCTTTTAATTCTCAGAGCTTTAAAAGATTTAAAAGATTTAAATATTTAATTCTTTTAAATCTTTTAATTCCCCAGAGCTTTAAAAGATTTAAAAGATTTAAATCCCAAGAGGTCCCCAGAATCTCACGTCCTTTGGGGATTTAAAATATTTAAAAGAATTAAAAGATTTAAAAGATTTAAATTTAAATATTTAATTCTTTTAAATCTTTTAATTCCTCAGAGCTTTAAAAGATTTAAAAGATTTAAATATTTAATTCTTTTAAATCTTTTAATTCCCCAGAGCTTTAAAAGATTTAAAAGATTTAAATATTTAATTCTTTTAAATCTTTTAATTCTTCAGAGCTTTAAAAGATTTAAAAGATTTAAATATTTAATTCTTTTAAATCTTTTAATTCTTTTAAATCTTTTAATTCTTTTAAATCTTTGAAGTCTCCAGGAATCCTCCAACAATATGGTCAGCTCACGATTTAAATCTTTTAAATCTTTTAATTCTCCAGAGCTTTAAAAGATTTAAAAGATTTAAATATTTAATTCTTTTAAATCTTTTAATTCCCCAGAGCTTTAAAAGATTTAAAAGATTTAAATCCCAAGTGGTCCCCAGAATCTCACGTCGTTTGGGGATTTCAAATATTTAAAAGAATTAAAAGATTTAAAAAATTTAAATATTTAATTCTTTTAAATCTTTTAATTCCTCAGAGCTTTAAAAGATTTAAAAGATTTATATATTTAATTCTTTTAAATCTTTTAATTCCCCAGAGCTTTAAAAGATTTAAAAGATTTAAATATTTAATTCTTTTAAATCTTTTAATTCCTCAGGGCTTTAAAAGATTTAAAAGATTTAAATATTTAATTCTTTTAAATCTTTTAATTCCTCAGAGCTTTAAAAGATTTAAAAGATTTAAATATTTAATTCTTTTAGATCTTTTAATTCTTTTAAATCTTTGAAGTCTCCAGGAATCCTCCAACAATAGGGTCAGCTCACGATTTAAATCGTTTAAATCTTTTAATTCCCCAGAACTTTTACAGATTTAAAAGATTTCAAATATTGGGGCCAATGTGCAGACAATGTGTGGCAATGATGGAGTATGAGTGGGCGTGTTTTATTTTTTCAAGTTTTGATTTTGGTATTCTCAAAATGCATATTTATTGTGACCTCAGTGCATTTTTCATCATTTCTCCCTTCAAATCTCAAAAATATACAAAACTTATGGAAGTCTCCTAAATTAGTAATTTGACCTACAACCAAATTCACTAATGTTTGATTAAATTTAGGGCAACCATTTACTAGTGCATTTTTTGATAACCTAAACATACTTACCTTACCTACGTAAATTAACTTACTACTTTTATACCTATTCTTTTAAGCGTTTATTGTTTGAATGAACATATGTCACATATCTGTTTTCTGTTTTTCTTTGCAACTGGGTATGGTGCAGAATTTGTATCAATGTTGATGTGGTTTGCGTTTTTTTTTTGCTCGTGTTTATTGCATTTGCATGCGTGTATTGATTGCTCATGTAAGGTTTGCCGAGTGGGTTTACTTGTGAGAAAAGCTGTGCGAACGGATTAGGGGTTTGTTTCCTTCTTTTGAACAACAACTTCTTAAATCTTCAATCATTTGAACCTGTTACCTATGTGACCTTCTTCCTTCTGATGATTCACTGTGCTACCTGTGACTGTACTTGAGTTGCTTCTGATGATGCATGTTACTTATGCATGAAAATTGTGGAAAAAAAAGCTGAAACCAATGATTTTTGTTGAAGGGTATTTCTGTCCACCTACCTTGTTTTTGATTGCTGTTGGTTTTGAGTTGGTTGCCATGTTGGCCGTATAAGGGCAAGGGCCCATTTTTGATCAATCAGCTTGTGAAATCCCAAAAAGTTGTTTAGTCAGCTGGCATAGAAGTCGTCATTTGGTGCTGCTGTTAGTGAAATGTTTACTTGAGGTCATTACTTGAGTATCTTGCTTGAACTGTTTTTTTGAAAAATGTGAGTATTAACTTAACACATGTTTCCCTTCACTGAGATGTATCTGAAATACGTTCATTTAAGTGATAGTTTTAATCACTCCTTGCCTGAGATGATGTATCTCTGATGACTGCAAGTTGTCTGGTGTGTTGCCACTTTGTTACACAATTGGAAATGGTGTTTCAACTTGTTCTCGGCTAATCATGAGTTGAATATCCCATGGATATATGTTGTATATGCTATGAATGTCTGCTGATTTTTGTCCTGAATTCAATTTGGATATGTCTCAGGGTGAGGTGTTCTTTTTGGCCCCCAAAATATCACTTTGAAGAGCAAAAAAGGACACCTCATTTTGAGACATCGCTATATGTAGAAATTTCCTTCTTCACAAGAAACTTCGAGTCAAGGCTCTATCACTTTCTATTTTTTGTCATTTTGATGAAGTTATTTTGAACTTTTGATGAGCAATAGAAGAAAAAATATTGTGCAGTTCATATGCAGCTGGTATGCTGTTTTGAAAACGTCATAATTATCATTTTGCAAAAAGGTATGGTTTTTGGTTGAAAATAAAAAACATCAAACTGCCTGCATAAGAAGTTCAGAAAAAAACATGGAAGAAATCCGAAGGCAAACAAACGTTGGCTATATCTTGGGAAAATTTTATATACGTTACGAAGTGGAACTCCTCGTTGAACATACCCACAAGAATCCAACATAATTTTCACAAGTAATTCAGAATTCATTTGTTCATCGTTCTTTTCAATCTGCACCAGAAATGATCAAAATAAACGATTGACTTAGTTTCATGCAAATGCATGCAAAAAAGAAGCAATGCCACAAGTAATCATTTGGCCTTGGCAGTTGTCCACAAATAGAGCATATGGGTTAAAGACGTAACAAGTTCAATAAATGACATGCTGAATACACGAGTATCAGTTTACTATACAAAAAATAGTACAAGTGATGATGCCTCAACATAGGGGTGCCCCAAAGCTTTAAATCCCAATTGAAGAATGTACACGTTGGGGCACCCCTATTTTTTGACAAGTATATATTTGCATATTCATATACTTACATTTTTCTTTTCGGTATGGACAAGATACGAACAACATAGACCTTCAATATCATACCAAATCAAACACAAAGTGTATAACCACGAACATGCAAAGGATCACTGACATAGCTCCTGCAACGATTGACGAACAACACAGACCTAACAAAGCCCAGGCAGATTCACCAAACATTAAATGTTCATTCAGACTACTAAAACTAAAACAGATGTGGAGAAATAAATGCAAAATCCATACAAAAAACACACACATAGGCTTTCATGTGGACTTGTCAAGAGGCAAAATATGTGGGAAACCACTAACATACCATTAACATATATAGATCATGGAGAGAGCGCTGCGAGTTACAAAACCACAAACACCACCAACAACTCACATAGATATTGAGTTTCAAACAGAAAGAAACACATAGGAGGACTAAAATAGATGTTGGAGCATGCAAGCCTGATGTGAGCCTGACCTCCCAGAAAACAGACGAGCTGGACTGAACAATGCTGTACAATATTGAACCGCATCAGGTTGAAAATAGTAACAAATGCTGTTTATTGTTGTTTGTAAATAGTTCAAAACAACCCGATTCTTACATACACCATTTTACCTCGCACAAACCTGTAGTCGTAACTCCAAATGACAAATTTTGTTTTTCTCGGAGGTTTCCGTTCAGGCCCTATATGTTTCCAACCCAAACCCTTGAGTATCGCCAACTTAGCGTTCTTCTTCCCATGTTTGGGTCATCATTTAAGTCGAATTTTGGTGGGAAGAATGTTGCCCATGTGTGTTTTTTGAAATGCCTTGAGGGGCGATGGTTTCCGGAGTTCTAGTTTTTTTCGAGGTGATTTTTATACAAATAAAAAACATCTATAAGAATATCGCTAAATAGGTTTTTGCTATATGCAAAAAGTTCATCCGTAAACCGAAATCAGCTCAATGGCCTTAGTAATATTAAGTTCACTTCTTTTTTTTGCCCTCCTCCACTCCCTCTTCCCAGTTCTGAATTCAATTCCTCTTCCCTATTCCTTTTGCCTTTTCATTTTCACTTCTTACTTCCTTTCCTTTCTTGCCCTTGTCCTTTTATTCATTTTCCGCGGAACGGTCTGACAAATATGCCGCATGCACTGCACAATTCTTACAATAATTTACTTGTCATGTTCCTTTGTATTTTACTTATCCTTGGCATGTCCAATGTTCATTTTCCTGTTCCACATTGTGTGTGTGTGTTCCATTTTCATCTTCATGTTTCCGCTTTGTAATCTCATTCCTTCTGGTGAAGACGAGGACCAAGAACAGATTCGAAAGAATAGGAGCATGAGCAAGGAAAATGAAGAGGGCGAGGACAAAGAGGAAGAGAGAGGAGGACAAGGAAAGGGAATAGAACAGCGGAAAAGAACAAGTAGGAGGCAATTGGAACAAGAAGTGCAAAAGGAAAAAGAAAAGAGATAACAAAATTTAAAAGGAAGTTGCAACGGTTGAAATGAGGAGACAGAGGAAGAGAGGTTATATAATGTGTATAGTCTGCATCACACGCGGGAGTACCCATTTTGCCGCCGTGCCATTGCCCGTTCACCTTGGCCAAGGAAGGGCAGAGAGGCGACAAGGAAGTAGAGTAAGACAGGGAAGAGAAAAAACATGAAACAAAGAGGAAGAAAGAACAAGGGATAGAATAACAAAGAAGAGACGGAAGATGAACACGGAAACAAGTGCAAGGTGAAAAACACACAACAACATAGGACGAAGGTGCAAGCTGGCACGTATCCTGTTCTCTCAAGTATAAGGCACGTATCCTGTATCCTACATGAAGGGGCCCGGGATTGTTCCGCCTTTTCAATTTTGGACAGGGACGAGGTCGAGTTGATACTATGTATAGTGTGTATCGTACATGAAAATCATTGAAAATCTCTTTTGGGACTGCTGGAGGTCTTGTAAGTCTTCGAAAAAGGTGGAAAGGCAAAAGTCCAAGAGGCACGGAAGAGCCACAAAAAGAGGAACATTGTGAAATGAAGGGGACAAAGGCAAAGGGAGTAGAAGAAAAAAATGATGAACATGAAAAGGAAGAGCGAAAGGACGAAGGAAAAGGAGCGGACAAAAAGTGAAAAGGCGGAAGAACAAGAAGGAGGTCAGGAAGGAAGCGGTTTTATAGACATTGTATAAATGAATCATGACATGAAGGAGTTCTTTTTGGCACGGTTGGAGTGCCACATCAGTCTCGGAAATGGACCGGCAAACAAAAACAGAACAGGGGACTGTGGGAGTGCTACTTTCTGCATACATGACTTAGTTTCAAAACCTCAAAATATTTAATTCTAATCACCAATCACACATGAATTAACTTGTGAAACCTTATCCTATATTAAACACACACACCAAAAAAAACTATGTCCCAGCCACTTATGGACCCCCGTTGAGTGTTTTTTGTGTTTTGAGTCTTGAGTTTTTCTTTGTGTGTGTGTGTTTTGTTCTCTCCAGGCCTTTTGCAACTTCTGCCCCAACTTGTCAAAAGACAAAACAAAAGAAGGCAATGGAGGTCCATGAGTGGTTTGGACATAGGGTCATAGGGTTGTTTTTTGGTTTAGTTTTTGTTTGGTTTTATGGACGTTTTTACTAATATTACCAAAGGACAGGAGCCATTGTCCATGTCTGCTCAGCCGCACCTCATGGACATCATCCAGGTGCGCATTGTTTGCTGATTTTCTCATGGTTTGGACACCTTCCCAGAAAGTTACTTGAAACCATGGGAGGAAATACAGCACAGCCAAGACTTGAAAATAGAATCAGCAAACAAATTTCAGCATGTTTTTTTCAAAGCAAAATCCTTCAATACATGCCTTGTGCAGCAATATGTGTTCAAAGAATATGACATGTCTTGCATAAAGTCACATCATTACGTGCATAAAGCGGCATCATTTTGCACAGTCCTCTTAAAAAGGGAGTGTAGTGTAGTTTTTCTTTGAAAGGAATCTCAAGTCATGTTCAAAGCGACAGCTTATCAAAGTTCTCTTAAAGAGGTAAAGGAATCTATGGAAGAAGGACAGCAGCATTTCAGAATTGAATCTTTTGAGTACCTATTCTTAATAATCATTGTATTCCTTAAGAAAGTGTTGGTGCGGGTATGCTAAAAAGTTGCCTTGATAAGGCTGTGAACCATTTGATTGAAAAACAGGCAATAATATGAAGAAACACGTTACTATGAAGTAGAAGTGTACCTATAATATGTTTAGAAAGAGACAGGTAATGACTACAACGTATGAAATATGGCCTTTCATATGAGTGAAACAACCGAAAAATACAAGCACCATTATTTAAAAAAAAACACGTTACAAACCAATGTCATGCAGAAAAATGGGAGCGAGGCTTAACTTCATTGAGCACATATTGCATTTGTTCACATATTGTATTTCTGCAAGAATATTTTTTTTTGTTTCAGGGATTATCTTGTCTTCAAAGCAATTAATTATTTCATATAAAGAAGTGAAGTTTTTCCTTTAAAAGCACATATCATGCAGAAAAATGAAAATGAGGCTTACCATTGAAGGATGTACTGCATCTTTCCACACATTACAGTTTTCTTTCAAGAATATCGTTTATTTAAGGGAATATATGTCTTGTCTTCAGGGCAGGCTGCAACCTGGAAGCAGTATGTTCCTTCAAAAGTAATCGAGTTCGACCAAGGATTGCTGCAATGTGCACCGACCATTGCTCCTTTTGACAGCAATACTGAATGCTTAACTTAATACTACAATGTTTTGGAAGACTGCACTTCTACAGAAACGAACAATGCATGTTTTGGGAAACCTCTATATTTCGTAGGGATACTACTTCTTGAAAGAAGTATTGCATTGCCTTGGACGAAAAATGCAGCTTATGAATGAAAGATATAGTGTGAAACGAAGACATCGCTTCTGCCAAAGTAGCACTATATTTTTACATGAATGCCTCATAATTTGCAAGGGTGATTAAAGGGTTGCATTTGCAACTGTTTCAAAATAGTTTAGCTTGCTAGATCTTACTAGGGTGTGGCAGTCTCTCACATTGTCTCCCTCCCATCGGCCATTGTAGTGTTTACATGTTTTTACTGTTTTTTTGGTTGGTGGCGTCTTCATTTGGATGAACATTTTGGCAGAGACATTAGGCATGCTGATGTTTATGAACAATTAGCACCAACAACTTGCTGTAAAACTAACAAAAAAACGCACTCCCCCAGTCCCCCGCTCTCAAAAAAAGAGGACATGGAAGAGGCAGAGAAAGAACAAAGTCAAACATGAAAAGGACAAGGAAGAAGAGCAGGAAGAGAACAAGGAACGTTAGTAAAAAGAGGAAAAGAAATTATAAAGAGGAAGGAATATGACAAATGAACAAGGAAGAGGAACATGGAAGAAAACACAGGACAAGAACGAGGAAGAGGAATAAGAAGAGGGAACCAAACAAGGGAAAACAAATTAATTACTTTACTTCGAGGGATCCCCAGCATGACATTGTTTTGTCATAATTAATGATATCTCAGTAATATCTCATCTATAAATATATATATATAGTATATATAGCATATATTTTCTGACATTCTATTCTGGCATTCTTTCTGACATTCTTTTGGCATTCTATTTGGCATCTATTCTGACGTCCTATTTGGCATCCTCTCTGGCATCTATTCTGACATTCTTTTCATTTCTGGCATTCTTTCTGATAATGTATTTGGCATCTATTCCGACATTCTTTCCGGCATCTCTTCTGGCACTTTATCTGGCATTCTATCTGACATCCTTTCTGGCATATGTATCTGGAATATCTTCCGAAATTCTTTCTGGCATTCTATCTGGCATTATATCTTCGGAGTTTCTTCGTGGTTGAGGTCCAGGTGGGAACGCTCTAATCCGGAGCTTGCGGTGGAGGTCCGGCGGGGAACGCTCTGATCCGGAGGTTGCTGTTGGGGTCCGGCGCACGACGGAGGAGGAAGGAGGAGGAAGGAGGAAGGCGGGCTGGCTAACATAAAATCTAACAACCCGCACCTGACAGGTGGGGAAAACGGACAGAACAAACATGAAACAAACAGAACAATAAGAAACAGCAGTTACAGAAGCTGCGACAAGAGAATCAGTATGTAGGGTAACTTAGTCGTCACTTCTCTGTGGCAGGTAGATGCAGAAAAAAGATTATGAGCACTTCGATTATTAATCATCTTACTTGATTTCAGGACATAAATTTAGCAGCAGCAAAATCAACACTTATTAGTAGAAACCAGGTCTATTTACAATGTATTTTACCTCCTCGAGTACATCTGCAATGGTTAATACATTCCCAGGGCGCTGTCATGCACATGCCTGTAAATAAACCGAATGTAAATTGTACATATGATAGTTCTCACGGAACGGACGAAATATACCCCAAAGGTCCCCCCACATATATATATATATACACCTGTGCACATGTAGGTCAGGTATTATTTCAAAAACACAGTAATCTAACCTTTCAGCATGTCGAAGAGACACTTGTTTGTTCTTTCCCCGAAGTTTCCGTAGTAGACAGCGCCAACGAAACACCATACACCAAAGGCGTACTGTATTTGCTGAAGACGAGTTGCTATTTTTCACTTTTCCCCATTGGTTAATTCACGACTTGGGGAGAATTTTTGAGGATCCTTATGGGTTTCACCGTGCCAACCGCGTTCCAGGTAATGGGCCAAGCGTTTGCGATCATCACTTGGACATGCTGGAACCCCAAATGGGGCATTCCAGCCGGCGAGAATTTTGAGACTATGCACATGCACATATTTGCACTTACTGCTATCTGCATTGTTGCATCTCTTTGCGTTTCCAGGTTTTTGATCAGGTCGCAATTTGCTTAAAGAGAATGGCAATTTGCTAACACCATTTTCATCCCTTTCTTTTAATCCCAGAATGAAAATGAGTATACGATGTAGAGGCAAGCACGGGGCTGCCCCGCACTTGAGGAGCCCGCAGACCCAGTGGTTCCTAGACGAGGTCGACAAGCAATGATTTTCGGAACTACCGTACCTAATTTTAGCACAACACCTCCGGACACAGGCGAGGTGCACAATGTGCCACCTCAATGTCGCATCATATTTTCCAACTTTGGCTTCTTCCAGTCCTATCTCCGGGAGAAGGGTTTCAGCCGGCCTTTGCTCGTCAGGATGAAATCATCCCACCGAGCAGCTGGCGGATGTTCTGTGTTACTGCAGCTGCCCCAGATATGCTGCTGGACGTAGCAAACCGATATATAGGTACTGCAAAAAAATTGATGACCCAATGACCCCGCCTGGTCATGTACTGGAATGCAGTCCAACAACTAACACCATTTCAAGTAGAATTTGTGATGTCCCCTTGCCTCAACAGCTTAAAATCTGATTCCGCAGGCATTCAAGTGTTCAGCCTTTTCACTCTTGCTCCGGACGCGTGCGTTGCTTGAGAACATGAGATTCAGTGCATTTGTGATCGCCAGTGTTTTCGTGAGCTATGTGGGCTATGGATTGCGACATGGCATGGATGATGACAAGGAGGAGCCGGGTTGGGTTGGTGGCTGAAACGCCATCCGCTCCTGTTCAGCTTAGAAAATATGGGTTTGTCCAGAAATGAAGTGTATACTGACCTGAATACCCAAAGGGGGCAATTTTCATGGGAATGCTAAACTCTCCCTCAACGGTATACATAGAAGTAGCTACAGCATGGCATGCCACTGATTTTTAACAAAGGATCGATTCACAGGATGTTGAACATCTCCATGGCTTACTCTCATCATCGATGATTTCTTCCCTATTTTCCATAGATTTCTGCACTGTTTCTGTCCTGTTTCTGTTTTGGACCCCAAATGGGTTCATCCAAAAGCTGGACAGGGCTCACAAGTCGCCAGGCTGCCGAGCTGGCAACGGAAACTGTGGACCTCGTGGAAAGTGGCGACCCACTTGGGGATGCCGCCGAAGCTGGGAATGTGGAGTTGGTCGAGAAGCTGCTGAAGGGCAGGGGCATAATATTCAAGCTGGACGCCACGTTGCTTGGAAAAATCTTGAAGCAGCTGGGGGAATCTGAAGCAAAAAAGAGATCTACAACCAACGGAAAGCCAGGATTTGAGCATGCACACTTGGGGCATTCAATAGCCACAACTTTAGTGGGATTCCTTCGTGTATTTGGGGCAGTTTCATCCTTGTTTTCATGCTGGATTTTGGGGTACAAGCTCTGCGAATCTGGCTACTTTTATGATGTGTTACCTCCGCCTTCTGTTGTTTCGCATGATTCACATGTGCCCATGATCACTTCTGATGACATGAACAACATGTTGTCACACTCATGATACCGTGGCCGTCTGGGCCCTGATTCCCTGAGGGAACCCTTTGGCCTTAGTGATTTTTCACATGAGTGGCGCGTGAGAAAATAGGTGGCTGATCCAGGCCGCTCCTTGGGCATCGAGGTGGTGCCTTGTTGTTTTGGGTGAAGCTTTGAGGGGCATCACCGTTGTGATATCGAACTTTCGCTGTTTGATCAATTGGGCACTGCATTGAATCTTCATCACATCCATCCTTTTGGTGCGTTGCCTGGCCAGCTACCGGCATTGGTAGCGGAGCCGTGGTTCCGACCCGGCTCGAGGATACGTGGATCCTCTGCATTGTGGTGGACAGCTTGACTTAGACTTCCACGGCAACCCTGGTTCACTGAATTCACTCGTCATTTTGACGTCAAGATCCAGAATTAGTTTTGCAGATTCATTGAAGGCATGTCGTACAGCAGAGACGAAACAGTCATTCCATCATGGGACGGTGAGCTTGCTGGATGGGCTGAGTACTCGAGACGAGTTCGCTTGGCTCACTCACAGACCCAATGTAGCAAACGCTACACCCTTGGGCCCCGATTGGTGCTGAAGCTGAAGGGCAAGGCTTGGGAGATAGCATCAACGGTTGACCATCAGCAGCTCGAGACTGACAATGGAGCTCAGTATCTTCTGAGCTTTCTTCGGCAGAGATTGGGCCGACTCCCTGTCCCTGATTTGGGGCAGCATCTCGAGCAGCTCTTTCTACGATGCCGACGACCTCAAGGCATGGACATGGTTTCCTGGGCGAATCTCCTCAGGGAATCATACCGAAAGGTGCAAAGAGCCTTGCACCGCACAATGCCGACCAAGAAAGATGCTTCCGTTCAGACGGATCCCATGCCGAGGACCACAATGGCTTCATCACCTTCTCCTACCTCTTCCTCGAGAAGACGACTTAGTGGAAGCGAGCCTCACGGGGAGCCGCAGCAGGAAGGAATCCAAGTGGAAGGTCGTGATGACCAGTTCCAAGAACCTGCAGATCCTTGTGATGAGGACGATGCTGACCCAGGAAGTCCTGGCTCGTTCTACTATGGCGACTGGTGGGACAGCTATGGTTGGTGGGGCTATGGGTGGCGTGATGATTGGGATGCACAGTCATGGTCATCTTCAAGGTGGTTTGAGAGTCGCGATGAGGCCTCTCAGGAACACCCCTGGGAGGACACTGAGAATGACCTTCCAGCCATCCTTCCAGAGGAGGTGATCGGCTGGCTTTTGCTTCGTCGCGCAGGATTACCTGCATCCTCTCGCCTGTCCATTCAGGCGGCGGCGGGCAACAGCCTTCGCTTCAAAGATGTGGAGCAAGCCATGCGACTTCAAGATGAGGAGCTGTTGGCCCAGGAAAGACAGAAAGGACCAAACAAGCATCGATCCTTTTGGGTCGAACAAGGTGGACAGTGGGGCATCTACTTGACAGACTTGGACGAGCACGAGGTCCCCCCAGACGACCAAGTGTGCTGGGTGGAGCCCGAAGCTTTTCCCACTTCGCCAATTGCAGATGACTCCAGTGAAGCTCATGTCATGTACAGTGACGGCTTTGAATGGCACTGGTATGAAGACGAATGGCACACTATGGACGGGGATGGGCATTGGATAGCTTTCTCTGACATGAAGCCATGGTTGGAAATAGATGACGTAGCTGTACAGGATCCCGCAGCAGGCAAAGAACTCCAAGAGCTCTTTGTTGCTTTCGATCAGAAGGTCCGTACGTTTCGTGAATCTAGGGAAGCTGTTCATTCCAAGGGCAAGAACCGAGGATACTTTCAAGGTAGTAAGACCAGTTCCAAAGGTAAGGGCAAGAAGTCCGGTAAGAAGGGTAGTCCCTCCATGGTCGTGGCTGCTCAGGGTTTTTCCGGGAAGGGGAAGGGATCTGGTTCTAACCCTGTTTCAAAACCTGGATACTCCGGCTGTTTTATTTGTGGTGAAAAGACTCATGACTATAGAAATTGCCCCAAGCGCGGTCAGCAGTCAGCATCTTCCGGAAGCCGCTCCTACATGATTGGCATGGTGGAAGAAGCTGACGGACCAGAATCTCCCATTTCTCGACCCCTTCCTCAAGATCTTCAGCGCCTGGTGCTTGCTGCGAGTTCAGGCTCTAGTGGCGAAGACCGCTTGGAGTTTGCAGTCATTGACACGGGAGCGACTGAGACGGTGGGAAGCCTTGAAGCAGTGGAGAGGATCATGGAGACCCGCTTCAAAGTCTTTGGTCAGGAGAGGATTGGGGTAGACATTCACAAAAAGAAACGTTTTAAGTTTGGTAATGCACAAGAGAGAGCCGCTGAGAGTTACCTGTTGTTGCCACAGATGATCCAGGGTCATTCAACTCAGTTAGGTGTGTATACTCTCGATGTTCCAGGTGTTCCCATTCTTTTGGGTATCAAGTCACTGGCCAAACTAGGAGCTATAGTGGATGTCGCGAAGCCTTCTCTCATTTTCACCAAGCATTTTCCGGGTGTTGAAATTCCTTTGATTCGTGGCGAGAATGGCCACATTTTACTTGACTTATGTAAAGACTGGTTTAATCCAGACCGGACTGAAAGCGCAATGACGCTGGACATGACTCTGACTGAGAACCCTGGCCAAAAAGGAACTTCGCCGCAGGAACCGGCGAGTCCCATGCACGACATTCATGTAGTTGAAGTTCACAGCGACTCCAGTGGAGCACATGCGGACATGGCCGAGTGCGAGGAGACTCTTCACACTGCAGCCTTAAACTCAAGCTCGCCATCTGACCTGCCTGCATTCCGTGTTTCTCAACATGGAGCGCTTCTCCGAGACTCTGGACTCCCAGGTGACGACCCAGAAGTTGGAAGAGATTGGCAAACAGATGGTGGCCGAGATCTCAGGCAAGAAGTCAAAGTTGGACCTGACCCGATTCGATTGGAGTCGCTGTCAGGGGTGCGATCTTCGGGACAGCCGATCGGCCGGAGAGCCGTGCATGGGCCGTCATCAACTGGCTCCGTTTGCCCGGGGCAGCCTGAGCGGCTCGAATGGCCATGCGCTGTGGATGACGTGCAGCCGTTGTGCTCTGAGGCTCATGTATGTTCCAACGTGGGCAGCCAAGGGTTGCTATCGCAGCCCAGGGCCTTTGATGGCGGACGTCAAAGACAAGCTGGAGACAACTCCGAATGCCACGGCAGAGGAGCTTCGCACAAAGAGCATCAGCTTGGATGGTGCGGAAGCATCAGCCCTTCGCAAGTTGGAGGCAATCCAGAAGGAGAAGATCAAGGTCAAGGAAGCCACAGGCAAGAAGGTGTCGCAGCAATCAGCTCAGAAGCCTGCTCTTTCGACACCTCCAAAGACCTCACAAGACCAGATCGACCTCACCGAGGGCCCAATGACAGTGGAGACCGGACCCAAGAAAACTGTCAAGCGAGAGCACACCCTCCCAGCCGAACAGCAGGAGCAGGAGGGCACCACCAGGGAGTGGATCCAAGTCAGTCCTTGATCCCTCATGACGCACCTCAACTGAGTGATGATGCCTTGATGCATTCATCATATGAGGATGAATGTTTTTGCACTGGAGCCGTGACCGATGAGCTTCGTGAAAAATTGACTCAGAGTTTGGGCAATGCACACAGTGAACTTGTAGAGGTACTAATGGCGTGCACCGCTGACACACACAAGTGCGATCTGGTTGAAGTTTGCTGTTCCCCCGAAAGCAATTTGACTAAAGTTGTTGTCGAAAAGGGTGGTAAAGCTTTCCGAGTCAACTTTGAAACCAACATGGATCTTCTCACTGAAACTGGATTTCAAAGGGCTTCACACTTCATCAACATTGTTCGTCCTAGATACTTATGGGTTTCTCCTGATTGTGGTCCAACGAGCGTAGTTCAAAACATGAATCAAAGAAACGAAAAACAAATCAAACGGTTGAAACAAAAGGTCAGAAAAGCTAGGAAACTTGCTGCCAATGTGGTCAAGCTTTGTCAGCAACAGTTGGCGCAAGGTGGTGATCTTGGTTGGGAATGGCCTAGAAGTAACCGAGGGTGGCTTCTCAAGGAAGTTCGAGAGTTCTTTGATTCGTTGGAGCGTGAAGGCATGTTGTGGATTGCCAAACTTGATGGGTGTATGGTTGATGTTAGGGCGCCAGACACGGGGGAGCTCATGAACAAACCATGGACCATCAAAACCACTAGTCCTGCTCTTCACAGTGCACTCCACATACAATGCGATGGATCACATCAACATGCTGAGTGTCTAGGACATGGTAGGGCGAAGTCATCAGCATTTTATCCAGTTGCCATGTGTCGGAGAATTGCACGAGTGATTTTGGAAGACTCAGGCAGGTCAGGTAAGCGGTTAGCCTCTCATGTTTCTGAAGCATGTCATGTCAGTGGCCACAAACGTGAAACGCATGAAACAGAGGAGACACATGACATACCACGCCATGACTTTGCATTTGCAGTTGATCAGAAACATGTTGAATCAGCTTGGAGTGAGAAGGAAGTCAAAGAAAAGAAAGAACTCATTCGGAAATTGCATGTCAGAGCTGGACATCCCACAAACCGAGCGTTGCATAACATGTTGAAGGCTCGAGGTGTGGATCCACGGATGTTAGAGTTGGCATTAGGGCACCAATGTGATGACTGTATGGAAATCAAGCTGCCAACTCCACACAAGTCTGTATCTTTCCACACCACCGAGGTGTTGTGGCACACGGTTCAAATTGATGTGGGACAGATTCCTGTGGGTGATATCACCTTGCATGTCCTTTTTATGTGCGACGAAGCGAGCAGATTTCTGGTTGCGCATGAGCTGTTTCGGACTAGACAGGGTGACCATCGGAATGCAACATCCGAAGAGATGGTGAATGGCTTGGAGCGTTCTTGGGTGCAGTACCACGGTTATCCGAATCGAATTCGTTGTGACCCAGAAGGTGCCTTTCGCGGCAAATATCTGGAAGACTGGACTCTGGCACGAGGCATTGATTTGGATCCATGCCCAGCCGAGGACCATGGACAGATCGGCATCATTGAGTCCACTATCGGCAAGGTCAAGAGCGACATTCGTGCCGTTCTACGTGGATTTGATGCTGAGCCCTTTTCAGCAGTCGTTCATGTTGTTTCGGCTCACAATGAATTGGATAGGGTTGGGGGTTTTGCACCTAGTCAATGGGCTTATGGTAGGCTACCAAGTCTGGACAATAGGTACTTTGAGGGTGGTCATTCAATCCCAATTCATTCAGCTGAGGGTACCTTAGGCACTGATCTTAGGTCGAATCTCCAACTTAGGGTTAGGGCTGAAGAACAGTACCGTAAAACACAAGCTGCTATGAAAGTATCCCGAGCCATGAATTCACAAGCCAGACCTCACCAAGTGTTTTTACCAGGGGACACCGTGTATTATAAGCGTTTTAAAGCCCCGATGACGCAGACACTCTCTCATCCAGGGCTAGACACACCAAAGGTGGGTCTTGCACGGTGGTATGGTCCGGCCAGAGTGTTAGCAACTGAAACACGAACTGAAACTCAGCCGGCTTCAAAGAAGCCAGGATCCGTTGTTTGGATCATTGCTGCGGGCAAGCTGAAACGTTGCTCACCTCATCAGTTACGCCATGCATCTGAGAGAGAGAAATTGATTTCAGAACATTCTGATGCCATTACCATGCCATGGAGTTTTACCTCTCTTTTGCACTTAGTGGAAAAGGGTCAGTATCAACGTTTTGATGATCTAATAGAAGATGAGCAGCAACCACAGTACAGAGAGCGGGAAGCTCGCGGTAGGTCTCAAGCTAGGAGTAGGAGTCGTGCACCTGAAGTGAAAGAGTCAAAAGAACAAAACAAGACCTCACAACGACCGGATAAGATCCCTGAGGCAAGAGCGCCAGGGCAATCTGGGGACCGGCGCCCCACAAAAGGGTTTCCGGCGGAGGCACCGGCTGTACATAGTAAACAATCGGTTGAGTTTGGGGGTAGTAGTGGTTCTAACAGTGGTTCTTTTGGGGGTGATGACATGGCCCAACAGGGTAAGAGACCCAACAGTGTTGAGCCTCCCGCAGTAGTTAAACTTCCACGCAGCCATGGAAAGAAAACTGAGCTGGAGCAACACGAACCTTTTGTGAGAGCACAAGTGCGAGCACCTGATGCACAAATGCACCTCACTCTGCATGAACTGCTGCACCAGGAAAGAACGTATGTGGTGACTGAGGGTGAACCTGTAGCCCCGGTTTATCACTTGGAGGTTCCACTGCCGGATACCAAGAAGGAGATGAAGAAGTTTTTGAGGGACTCAGAAACCTGGGTGTCTCAGAAGATTCGAAAAGGTGTCGAACTGAAGTGGTCCGACATTCCACAGGATCGCATTGAGGACTTCAAGAAAGCAAAAGCTAAAGAAATCTCCAACTGGATTAGCCAAGAGGCAATCAGGCTTGTGAGAAAAGCAGTTCCAAAACACAGAATCATGAAAATGAGATGGATTTACACCATCAAGCATGATGACACGGCCAAAGCGCGATTGGTCATAGTGGGTTTTCAAGATCCGGATATCACTGAAATACAACCTACCTCACCAACTATGACAAGGCGCACTCGTGGACTTTTCTTCACAGCTTGTGCTGTAAATGGCTGGACAGCCCTCAAGGGCGATGTGCGTGCAGCGTTTCTTCAAGGGTTGGAAACAGAAAAAGACCGGCAGGTTTATACCAAACCGGTCATAGAGCTTAGCGAAGCAATGGGCGGTGATCAGTTTTCCATTGGACAGATCATGAAGGCTTGCTATGGACTGGTGAACGCACCTGCCCAATGGCATTTTTCAGTGAACCAAACCATGATTCAGGCTGGCTTTGAGGCTTTGCAGACAGAGCCATGTTGCTGGAGACTGGTAGATCGTTCCGGTGACGAACCGGTTGTGATAGGTTTGGCCGTTGCCCACGTCGATGATTTCTTATTTGCTGGAGCGTCAGAACACCCGATGTTTCAGAAAGCCATGAATGAAATCTTCCAGGCATATAAATGGTCAGACTGGGAAGTAGACAGTTACATGCACTGTGGGGTCCAGGTGATCCAGGACCATGGAGGTGCTGTCACTTTGAATCACTCAGAATACTGCACAACCATCGAACCAATAGTCTTCAAGGACCGCCATGAAAACTCTGATGTCTCTCCTGAAGAGAGGCAACAGCTGCGTGGCGCTCTGGGTGGCTTGCAATGGCGCGTGTACCAAAGCGCTCCCCAGCACGCTGCAAGGCTCAGCGCTTTGCAGAGTCAGATTTCAAAACCAACGATCTCAACTCTCCGGGAGACCAACAAACTGATCCGAGAAGTCTACAACAACCGACATGTTTCCCTGAAGTACCACAAACTTTCAGTGGAGCATATGCGGGATGTTGTCTTTGTGGCGTGGTGTGATGCGGCAGTGGGGAACAGGAAGGATCTCTCTAGTTCGGGAGGTTACTTCATTGCTGCAGCAGATCCATGCATGCTTGAAGGGAAACCTAGCGCTTTGAATCCAATCAGTTGGAAGTCCGGAAAGTTGCCAAGAATAGCGAGGAGCTCTTTGAGTGCTGAAATTCAGGCCTACTCCATCACGGAGGAGGAACTAATGTTCATTCGACTGGAATGGCTTGAAATGTGTGGCTATGACATTCCTGACCGTGATCCAGGCTCGTTAATTCAGCAGTGTAAAGGAATCCTAGTGACAGATGCCAAGTCTCTCTACGACGTAATTCGCAAGGGTCCGACCATGACAAGTGGGTTTGGACTGAAAGAAAAATATTCAGCCCTAGACATGATGTCAGTTTTCCAACGTCTGAAGAAAGGTCAGACGATTACCAGGTGGGTTCATAGTAATGCTCAGCTAGCTGATGCTTTGACTAAGTCCGTTCCTAATAGTGCCTTGATGAAAGTCTTAAACACCGGGTTTTGGACGCTCATAGACGATCCCAATTTTGTCAGTTCAAAGAAGTTGAAGCTACGCGAAAAACAGCAAGCTTCGGCAAAAGATTATGGGGCATGCGAATCTGGCTACTTTTATGATGTGTTACCTCCGCCTTCTGTTGTTTCGCATGATTCACATGTGCCCATGATCACTTCTGATGACATGAACAACATGTTGTCACACTCATGATACCGTGGCCGTCTGGGCCCTGATTCCCTGAGGGAACCCTTTGGCCTTAGTGATTTTTCACATGAGTGGCGCGTGAGAAAATAGGTGGCTGATCCAGGCCGCTCCTTGGGCATCGAGGTGGTGCCTTGTTGTTTTGGGTGAAGCTTTGAGGGGCATCACCGTTGTGATATCGAACTTTCGCTGTTTGATCAATTGGGCACTGCATTGAATCTTCATCACATCCATCCTTTTGGTGCGTTGCCTGGCCAGCTACCGGCAAGCTCAAGAGATTTACTTCTTTCTCACTGTTGCAAAATGGAGAGATCTTTGGCTGTTCTATAACTGCGTCTGGCATCGAGCGGCTCAACTGCCTAGGGACGACAATGGCGAAACCCCCTTGATTCGTGCGTCCCGAAACAACCACATCAAAGTCGTCAAGTCGTTGCTCTGGGCTGGAGCTGACCCCAACGAAATTGGAGGCACCTGGCAAAAGTTCTATGTTTTTCTATGTTTTTCCTAACTTGTGAGAACCACCTCATTCAATCTCTGGGTGTTGAAGCTTCCATTTGCTATCCCATGCTATCCCCAGGTGGTCGTCAGAGTCCTTTAATGGTGGCGGCCTACCATGGTTACGTGGAGCTGATGAAGAGGCTGCTTGGCGCTTTATTGACCAAGGTGGACCTGCGGGCTTCACGCCAGAGCGTGACAGCTTTGTTCATGGCGTTGAAGCATCCGGAGGCTGTGAAGGCGGGGAGGCAGACCCGGTAGAGGGATGGGATTGTTGGGGTTGGGTCAGGACCCAAAAATCCTTGGGTGAAAATTGGATGAAACTGGAACATCAGGAACTTCCTAGACCATCTAGACCTGAAGGGGGTTCTGGTACGGGTCCAGCGGTTCACTTCGGATGTAGCTCAGGTGCTATTGGATGCCAAGGCGGATGTGAACGCCGTGGCAGAGTACGATGACAAGACGCCGCTACACCAAGCAGCTCAACACGGGTTTGCTGAGACGGTGATGCGGATCAAGCACAAAGACCAAGACTTTTTGACCACGGGAAGCTGAAGAGATAAATTTGGGGCCCGGAAGATGGTGTTCATCCCTTGGATCTGGGTAACTTTTTTTTTGCTCGCCCGCTTCAAATCCAATCGGAATTATCTGGCACTTGTGGAATCTCAACTGAATCTTCTGGCCTTTTCCATGTTTGTGCCGCAGTTGAGGTGAAGTTGCTGTTGGCTGCGGGGGCAATCGTCAACAAGAAGAACGGAGACGGCTGGACTCCGCTGTTCAGCGCCGCCCGTTATGGTCACACAGATGTCATGAAGCTTCTGCTGGACGCTGGGGCGGAGGTGGGGATGGATCAAAGTCGAAATCAAGAAACAAAAAGTCGCAGAACAGCTTGGGCGGCTCCAACACGCATCCAATTTCTATGACATGACATCACCATCTTTCAACCCACACCATCCAGGTCAATGTGGTGAACATGCACGACCAAACTCCGCTGCACGTAGCCACCTGGAGCGGCAAAGCCGATGCCGTGAAGCTTTTGCTGGAGCACCACGCCTCCGTCAACGTGGTGGACGACTCGGGGTCCACGCCGTTGATCACGGCCGCGCAGGAGAACGCCGAAATGGTGAAGTTGTTGCTGGATGCCAAGGACAAGTTGGGAACATTTTTTGGGTGATTATTTTTTGGGACCTTTTCGGATTAGATATTTATACTATATACAATATTATATACATATATAATATAATATATATATATATAGTATGTATGTATGTATGTAATGTAATGTAATGTTATGTTATGTTATGTAATGTAATGTAATGTAATGTAATGTATGTATGTATGTATGTATGTAATGTATGTATGTATGTAGGTAGGTAGGTAGGTAGGTAGGTATGTATGTATGTATATATATATATATTATATAACATAGTGCACCATGATGTTACAATACTGTTAGATTCGTATGAAGTTTTGTTTATGGAGGACCTAGCAGCAACCCTCCAGGCAGAGGTGAACGTGAAACTCGACAAGTACCTCACCACCCCCTTGCACCAAGCGGCTAAGAACAATCTGCTTGAAGC
Source organism: Cladocopium goreaui (assembly GCA_947184155.2). Lineage (NCBI taxonomy): Eukaryota > Dinophyceae > Suessiales > Symbiodiniaceae > Cladocopium > Cladocopium goreaui. The sequence continues at coordinate 100,808 of CAMXCT020001982.1, forward strand.
GGCCAAGATGTTGTTGGATGCTGGGGCAGATGTGAATCCCAAGGACAGTGAAGGCGAAACGCCCTTTGATTATGCCACTGACGGTGCGAAGGAGCTGTTGGCGGAGCATGGTGGCGTGGAAGGAAAGTCATGGGCCTGGCTGGGAAAACGTGCGATGAAGAAAATTGTCGGGTGAGGTGACCCGCTACACGGCGCTGGCGCGATGAGGAAAAAAGTGCTGAGGTGACGAGGGGGGTATGGAATCATGATGAATATTGATGAATTATGTTCAGGGAATGTGTGTCCAATATTTCCATATATATATACACACCTGTACACATGTAGGTCAGGTATTATCTCAAAAACACAGTAACCTAACCTTTCAGCATGTCGAAGAGACACTTGTTTGTTCTTTCCCCGAAGTTTCCGTAGTAGACAGCGCCAACGAAAGACCATACACCAAAGGCGTACTGTATTTGCTGAAGACGAGTTACTATTTTTTGGTTAATTCACGACTTGGGGAGTATTTTTGAGGATCCTTGTGGGTTTCACCGTGCCAACCGCGTTCCAGGTAATGAGCCAAGCGTTTGCGATCATCACTTGGACATGCTGGAACCCCAAATGGGGCACTCCAGCGGGCGAGCGAATATGCTTGCTGGCTGGTGGTCATCACCTGTCACTGTAGCTGCAGGGAAAGTTCCAGATTTGTTTCGGCAAAAAAATGCGACAAATATCGCAATCGACGCACGCACACACACACATGCACTTATCCTAATCTTCAAGACATACTCGTGCAGACAGAATCAGACAGATAGGATTGATAGGCAGACCGACATCAATAGTATAAGGTTTGTGGGGATGGCTCGGCTCTGCCAAGTCTTCTCATATGGAAATGTGCCATTTTCTTGGCCCCCGACTCAAAGTCCTGGCGCAAACGTAATTCTTGATCCCCCGAAGGGTTGACTCTACCCATGCTTGCAATTATTTGCACACACCTATTGGACAATACAATCCTGTAAGTTTTTGCCATTGTTGAATTTCAGGTGGTGGGAAGTCACATGGAATGTTCTGCCGCAATCTTTAGCCAAGGAGCAAACATGAAAGCCCGACAACTAAAATCAACGAACAGACAGGGCTAACAGCGAGAGGATGAACTTCCTGGCTAAAAAAAGATCAACATTGTTGAGGGGACCGGCAAGATAGCAAACCCTTTCGAGCCACCGCCTTTTTTAAGTGCATGGACACTCTTTGCCAAAGCGTTTGCTTAACAATTTGGCAAAATGACAATTTAAAGAAAAAACTGCAGCATTAGAAGAGGCAAAACTGGCATACAAACATCATCAAACATTATAACAGGCAATTGTTTTTTTGTTTTTTCCGTTCGCTTCATTCATGGGGCGATGAGTTCGGAGCTGTTGCTTCCCATCTCTGAGAACAAAAATCCGTCCAGATGGGGCACGTGGAAAAGACGCTTGAGCGATGTTTCGCATAGCTCTGACTCTTGGATGTTTCTTATGGCTCAGGGATGCTCAGGGCCATGGAGGGTTGTGGAGCTCATCTTCAGATCGCGACTCTGGGATTTTTCAAGTGGTAAAAACTCAAAACTCAGGCTCCCTGCATAGTGTGAAGTTGGGTTTTCCCGAAACTCCAGAAAAAACTTGGGGACAAGCACATCTATTGAATCTATTGTCATACCCTGTGCGGCTGGCAGTGGAACCTCAGCACCAGGATTGGTTGGCTGTGATTCTGGGACCAGCAATCTCTGTGCCCTTCGCAACCTGCTACGCAGCCTTAATATGCAGCGATGCCTCATTGCGCAGTCATTTTCCCATGGTTCTGCAGCACCTTGACTGCGATTTCTTCAGCGACTGGTTGACGAACTTCAAGAATAATGCAAGATGCCTACTGGCCTACCTCAGCCGTACTGTACGACCTGTTTGCCACATTGAGCCATGTTCTTCAGCATCAGCATAGTATTAGTTTCTGATGCATGACTGAACTCAGGCAGGTAATGTGGACACAGATGCTGGGATTCTTGGACTGCAAAAGCAAAGCAAGCCATTGGTGGGGCAGGTCGGGTCGCGGCGGTTTCAGCCAGCCAGCCAGTCAGCCAAAGCGGCGGAAGCAGCCAGCCAGCCAGCCAGCCAGCTAAAGCGGCGGAATCAGCCAGCCAGCCACACAACGCGGCGGAATCAGCCAGCCAGCCAGACAGCCAACGCGGCGGAATCAGCCAGCCAGCCAGCCAGCCAAGACGGCGGAACCAGCCAGCCAGCCAGCCAAGACGGCGGAATCAGCGAGCCAGCCAAGGCAGCGGAACTATCCGAGCAAATATGGCTATGGCCTGTATAGATATGGATGTGAGACGGTGTGAGTAGATGTATGTGAATGATATCGGTAGGTATACCTCTGGGAAGATGCAGTTATACCACTAGAGTGGTGGCACCCTGATTTTCAGAAACAAGCGCCGGAACTGAACCGTGTAGTTAAAGGTGAATCGAAGCTGGAACATGTCCGCGCAAGAGTTGGGGGAGGCTGCTTGGGTTCTCACAAGATAGCCCCCGGTTGGTTCCAAAAATTCCAAGACCGCGGCTCTGAAACTCAGCTTTGGCCCACTGATGCTGCATCGCTTGTCACTGGCGACGCTTGCTACATTGCTTGGTTCAAGGTGGTGATGGCGAAGAGTAGGCATTGATGAGATTCGGTCAGTCGTGAAATTATGTCAAATTCGAAGACGGCCTCAGGAATCCCAAAAATCAGTGCTTGATTAGTATCACGTCAGTAGCATGGGTAGAGGCACTCAGTTGCAATTTGCCCAGACGCCGGGTAAGATTCAAAACTAGACATCGCTTTGACCATGAACTTGTATCAGCCTGTTGTTGGTGCGCAGCGCAAGTATGATACTCGCCATCCATTTCCGGGTCCATGGATGTCCGGGTCCTTGACTCGGCCGATCACGCAAGTTGATGTCGGTTGGTTCGATCTTTCATTGTATGTGTGCCCGTGCTGGATGCTTATATATATATATATAATTTCCTATGTATGTATTTCTGGTGTAAAGGTGTTTACATACATACATTTGTACATATGAATGTATACCTGCTTGTCGGTTATATGTACGTATGTTTGTCACATGTATACATGTATATATTTATATATACACATGTAGATACGCATAGATGTATTCCATGCTGGTGATACAGACCTTCCTGTGGCATACTGTCCCGATCATCAAATCACAATGACAATACTGAAATTGATGGAACAGAAGTGCGTCAGTAGATTCAATTAGGTTTACTAAGTTTACTACAGTGAAGGAGCAAAATCTAGCAATTGTAAAGGAGCAAACTCTAGCAATTGGGTGACGCACGCACACAGACTGAACATGCTCAGACGCTATTATACCCAACAAATTGCAGTGTGTCGGACAGAGATTGACCAGGCAGGGAGACGCCGAAAGTTGAAGGTCCATCCACGCAGGTATTTGGAACTCGCCTTTCATGATCTCACAGGTCTTTTCATCAGTTCTTTTCATCATCTCTTCGGTGCTTTCTTCTTGCCAGAACTGACATGAACCGACCTGAGCCGACTATGCATTTTAAGCTTGATTTGTCAGCGAAATTGATTTTTTTCAGTGGAGACTCATAGTAGTTGACAAGGCGCAAGGTGTCAACATAGTTTACAGATATGAATTTTCAGACATGCCGGAAGGATTCATAGTTCAGGACTTCAAGATTTTAGCGCGCGAAGTTGGTTTGGCCAATATTTGCCCGATGTTTTGCATATCGGAACCGGACGTTTCAGCTGGGACCCTGTTTGTTTTGGAACGGTAGCAGACGCTAAGGCGGCGAAGACGCTACGACGCCGCAGACGCAGAGATGCCGTGCAGACTTTGATATGACTTGGTAGGACGTGGCAGGATTCCGTAGGCTTAGGTACGACTTTGTAGCTTGCAAGTGGTAGGACTTGGTGGGGTTGCAGCGACAATAATTCGCCAAACCCTTGAGTGTTTAAACATCCATTTAATTTACGTATACAATCCGATTTGCAAATCATCCCATGTCACCCTGGCCATGGCCATGTACAACATCCGCTCTACATCACCCTCAAACATCATCAAACATCCACATGGTCGTTATCGCTAGCCATGGCCCGCTGTTTTGAAGTGCCTCAGTCGTGGCGTATATTCCTCCGCGCGCGGTGGAACTGGAATTGGAGCCCTGCCGTCGTCCAACGACTGCGCCAAGCCCAGCCTGTGCCCTGGCAACAGTTGCACCACACACTGGTTGTTTTACAAGACGTCGCCGCAGCAACAGGTGGGCGCCTCAGCCCCGCCGAGGCACGTCTCCCTGCCACATTGGCGCAAGCAGCCGCACGTTTGCCACCAGCAACCTTGATCCACTTGCCGTGGGCCCTCAACCAGATGACAGAGGCGTCGGGATACATCCCCGCGACAGCGCAAGAAGCCTTGTTGCAGATCTACCTGGGTGAACGCCTGGCGGCACGAACGGCACTACTCGCAGACCAGTGGCGGCAAACCCAGTCGGCTTCAACGACCGCAGCTGCCAACACGAACGCCGCCCCAGCCTCTCGCCACGTGCCAGAGCCAGCACGCCCAGTGCCATCAGCAGCAGAGATACCCACACCAGCACCCGACCAGCCAGGCCAACCCCCCCGCCGCGAACCCAACCCGCCAGGCAGCCCCAGTTCCAGCACCTCAGGCTCAAGCTCGAGCGCCAGCAGCGGCACCTCAGCCCATGAAGCACCCAACACACCATCGCCAGCGCAAGAGTCACCCCAGAGCCACCCAGACATGTCATCGGACATTCGGCGGTTCAGCCGGGCTTTGGTTTCCCTCGACGCCCTGGAGCTCCAACCCATCCTCCGCCAAAAAACGTTCTTCTTCCAACAACCGCCCCAGTTCTTACGGGGTCGAGTTCGGCAAGCTCTCTCCTTCGCTTGCGCCTGCATCATCCAAGCCAACACAGCAACAGAAAGCACGCGGGCATGGAAACTCTTCTTGCTTCTGCCACGTCTGCTCCTCCAACGCAAGCCCGGCCAGCGCCTCTTACCCAAGCCAGACTGGCGCCGCCGCATCGAGCAATTCCAGGCGGGAGAATGGCTTACCTTGCTCCAAGAAAGTACGCCAGCGCCAGAAGACGGCAACCCAGCACCCGCCCCAACAGGACCAGACCTGCAACGCAGGGCGCAGCGAGCACGCCACCTGGTGCAAATGGGGGAATTGTCCGCAGCCAGGCAAGCATTAACAGCGGGGCCCACCGCCCCAGGCACACACGGCACCTTGGAAGAACTGCGCGACCCAGCCCGCAGGCCACCAGAGCCATACCAACCCCTCAGCCCCGAAGTCAGCAACTTCCAGCCAGACCAGCCAATCCAATTGCCAGCCCACACAATCGTCCACAACCTCCGGAAATCCAAACGAGGAGCAGCGCCCGGCCCATCGGGCCTCACGAGCGACACTCTCCGGCTCGTCCTGGACGACGAAGAAGCGACGCAACGGCTCACAGCAGTTGCCGAGTCATTAGCAAGGGCGGACGTGCCGCCTAGCATCATCCCCTGCCTCGGTCTTGGACGCATGGTGGCATTGCAAAAACCAAATGGCCGGGTCCGCGGGATCATCATTGGAGACGTGCTTCGTCGTTTAGTTTCCCGCAGCTTGGCACAGACTTATGCAGAGGCAATCCACACGGCCTGCTCACCACATCAATTTGCCTTATCCACCCGGGCAGGAACAGAAGCAATCATCCACACCATCACAGCAGCCACACAAGCAAACCCAGCCCACACAGTCGTGTCAGTCGACGGCATCGGTGCCTACGACACAATCTCCAGGGAGTCAATGTTGCAAGGTTTAATGGCAGTCCCCGCAGCCAATCGCAGCCTGCCTTTCGTGCGGATGTTCTATGGCCAGCCTTCGGAGTACGTGTGGCACGACGACCAAGGCCACGACCACATCATCACCCAAGCAGAAGGGGGGGAACAAGGGGACCCCTTTATGCCGGCATTGTTTTCCCTCGGCCAAAAAGGCGCCCTGCAAGCCATCCAACGCCAACTCCAGCCCACAGAATTGCTATTGGCTTTCTTGGATGACATTTATGCTGTCGTCATGCCCGGCCGTGCCCGCACAGTCTACGATATCACGGCCCATGAGTTGTCCACCCGCACCGGCATCCAGCTGAATGGTGGGAAGACCCGCGTTTGGAACGCAGCCGGGACCACACCCCCGAATCTTGGACCATTAGGACCCAATGTATGGGTTGGGGACCGCAGCCTCCCAAGCAACCAGCAAGGCCTTACCATCCTAGGCACCCCAATTGGCTCCCCCCAGTACGTGGCCCACCAGCTCGAGCTCACCACCGCAAGCCACCACAGTCTCCTCGAACGCATCCCAGCGTTGGAGGATTTGCAGTCTTCCTAGCTCCTGCTTCTTTTCTGTGCCAGCCCACGCTGCAACCACATCCTCCGCACCATTTGCCCCCAAGAAACGCAAGGGCTCGCCTTGCGCCATGACACCAGCGTAGCCGCATGTTTGCAGACCCTCCTGGGGCTTACGGATTTTCCAGCCACAGCCTTGGCCACTGCCCATTTGCCTCTCGCCCAAGGCGGGCTAGGCTTGCTCGCGGCCACAATCACAGCACAACCTGCTTACTGGGCTTCATGGGCCGACACACTCCCAGTCCTGCACCAGCAACTGCCAAACTTCACCGCCAGCATCCTCCACTTGTTTCAGCACCAGCCCCCTGCCTTGCCAACACTCCAGGCCGCCTCCCTGGCAGCTCAAACCTTGTGCAATGCCGGCTGGCAGCCACCAGCTTGGAACGACCTCACGCAAGCCATCCAGCACCCACCACCCGACCCGTTGGAAGAACCAATGGCGAGCCGTGGGTGGCAACACCGAGCATCGGCACCCATCCACACCAGTTGCCACACCGAACTCCTGGCATCATCCACTCCGGCCGCCCAAGCAATGCTCCGCTCCCAGGCTGGAGCTTTCGCCAGCCGGGCATTCACAACCATCCCTTCCAGCCCAGACTTCACATACCCGTCCGATTTGTTCCGGGTCCTGCTGTTGAGGCGCCTCCGCCTCCCCCTTCCCTTGACAGCTCGTCACTGCCGGTGCCGTCGCCCTCTTGACTCCTTTGGCGACCACCGCGCGGCATGTGCTACATCGGGGGCATTGCGGAGTAGAGCAGGCCCTCTAGAACGGGCAGCAGCACGGGTATGCAGAGAAGCTGGCGCCAGAGTGCGGACACACGTCCTCGTCACAGACCTCAATGTCACAACAACCAGCAGGCTTGACAACCGGCGGATCGAGGTCATCGCGCATGGACTCCCCCTGTACAATGGGGCACAGTTGGCAGTGGACACGACCCTGGTCTCTCCCTTGACCAGCACTGGGGAACCCCGCCGACAGGGTCGCCACCCCGGCTCCCCCGCCCTACGGGCAGCAAGACAAGCTAAAGAACGCACATACCCAGAACTTGTGCGGGGAGACCGTTGTCGCCTGGTCGTTTTGGCCATGGAAGTCGGAGGGCGATGGAGCGAAGAAGCTGCGGACTTCCTTCGGCGCCTTGCGCAAGCCAGAAGCAGAGCAGTCCCCCAGGCTCTGCGACCAGCTGCCATCCAGGCATCCATCGCGAGATGGTCCGCATTACTGACCCAGGCAGCCCAAGCTCCTTTTGCAGCCAGTCTCACGATGCAAGACCCGGCAACCCACACCGGCCCAGATGGCGAAGCCATCCCCTTGAGCACCCTCCTCCAGCACTGCACCCCCACCCCCCTGCCCCAGGCATCCCGCCTCCCTATACGACCTTGAGGGGGCACCCCTGGCATTGGACTTATGCCAAACTCCAAGTGGCCCGGCACTTGGTCAGCGAAAGCTGTGCGTGCGACTCCGGACCCCCCCCTTCAGACCTTCATGCGGTAAAAAGGAGCGCGCGGGCGAAAAAAAAAAAGAAAACATATATACATACACATGTACACACGTTGTCATAATCCATTTTTGTCTCTCTATCCATTTTTCTATCTATTTATTTTCTTATCTATCTACCAATCTGCCTACCTATCAGTTTATGTATCTATTTATATCTATCTATCAACGTATCTATCTATCCATCTGTCCATCTATCCATCTGAGAGTTATATGTAGTGCAACATTGGCGACATTTGTTTATATATGAGACCCTTCTAGGGTCCCTACATGATACTGAGGACATGAGACCCAGAATCGAGAACAGCGCCATCATTCTTGTTATATTGATTGTTCAATCCACTTATCCCTCGTCCCGGTGAGTGTGTGTTAAATAAGTATCATCCGTGGGGGCGTGATTCGCCATTTCCATGAATGGCGCAGTTATGTTTCAGCAGTTCAATCGCATGTCGTCAGTCCACAAATAATTCGCAAATTATGACAGACCAACTGATGACTAGTTGGTGGTCTCAAACATGTTTGAAGTTCAACGTGACAGTGCGTTTATTTTTCCCATGTTTTGATCCATATGTTTTAGCCACAGCTATGTTTAAAGAGATGAATTCCGAAGGTCAAAGAGTTGTTGAAAGATTTTTTCGAGGAGATTAGGAAACGGCTGCGCTGCGCCATGCCCAACCGAGAAAAACCGCTCCATGAAAAAATCCAAGCTCTGAAAACCTTGCCGGCGGATAAACCAGTGCCATCCCACTTGAAAGTTGCAGTGCAATCAGCGAAGAAACTGCGCGATGGCGATTTCGTGGAAGTTCTGCAAGTCCTTGAGCAGCTTGGTCCGCTGTGTGTGGCAAAGCAGTTGAGAATCCCATTTGCAGTCATTGTGTTGGCCGAACTGATTCTTTTGCGGTTTGTACCCAACTGGACAACCGCCTTGGACATCGCTAATCCGTTAGCAACCTTGGGTGATAATTATCTGACATTTGACCAAGCGGTGCGTGGCTCCTTCATCCACACCATCAACAAACGCACAGACACAATTACCCGTTGTGGTCATATCATCATTCGAGTCATGGATGAGGGGCCAGTCACGCGAGTGACTTTGTTTTTGATTGCCTTCTTGCGCAGCCTGGGATTTGCGAAGTGGCTAGCAAAGCGCGTGTGCAGAGGTATGCAAAGTTCCGACTTCTTGCATTTACTTGGTGCGTACAAACGCTCTTGCAACCCTTATCCCGCAAAGCGATTTTTGCCTCCGCGTTTTCTTCGCACTGGTGTCAAGCAAAAGTACAACACGGACTTATCTGGTTATACCCTGAGCGACGTTGTTGGAGCTGCTGAGTATGCTTGGAACCATGTGCTCCCGGAATTTTTCAACGAAGAAACTTTATATGAGGCACTCGGCGCAACGAGATTTCACCGCGGACGGAACCTGATGATGCCGCACATGGCCGGGTTTTTTGCCGAATGGAACTTATGGAGAGATGGTGTGGATTTGGAGAACACAGCCTTAGGGCCTAATACACTGAAGTTTCAAAGGGCTTGCAGCTTGGACCAGGACGGCATTCAGACAAACTTCCGCAAGTACATCAATTTATGCCGAGATCAACTCAGCCCGTTCCACTTCGCAGAGCTCCATGCTATGACCACGAACGAGCTCAAAGCTATGCAATGCAAAGTAGTTTGCGTGGTATGTAATTTTGGAGGCAAGAAGATTAGCAACTGGCGAAGCCAGGAGGAGCCAAAATGGGTTCAAACCCCTCACGAGACGAAGTGGCGCAAGGTGTAAAAAGATAGCACGCAGACCCAGAACAAAGAAAGGTCAGACAGTCAGAAACCCACTATTCGTAAGCACGCGCACATAGCGCTCCTTGATCGGTAAAACGGTGACTGACCTGAGGTAGGCCAAGCCGAACTCGCAAAGTGAAACGTTTTTTTCCCTTGGGCTGCGGTTCCGTCCACTTGCACCGCTACACAAAGTTTTCTTCCTTGTGCTATGCTATGCGACGCTATGCTGTGCTATGCCATGCTGTGCTATGCTTTGCTATGCTATACTATGCTATGCTATGAACTAAACATGCCTTTTAGGTGAGGTTGAACTTTGGGATGTTGTGCTGACTTGTAATGTTTTTACAGGTATTGAACTTCGGAGAGCACAAATTTTCCAAAAGGAAAGTTTCAACGCAACGCTCTTCCCAAAAAAAACGTACCATCATCGCAGCATACGTGATGTCCCATGATGCGGGGCGATCAGTTGCAACGAACGCTGAGTTTTCATCTGAGATCAAAGTGAACATTAATTCCAGAATCTAAGGGTGCCCGCGGGCCACTGTTTACCGCCGGATGCCTTCTCTAGCGTCAACTTAATCCAAGGAACTCACCGAGCAAGACCCTGACTCCAGGAACTTCGACGACCGAGCCTTGGCGTCATGGGATGAGTTCACCTTTACACCGGTTGTGTCATACTGCATGAGGTTCACAGCGAGCAGGCATCCACAGACATCCAAACCCGCCAAGCGCGTTGCGCGGAGTTGTTGAAAAATTTGTTCTTCGTGTTAACGTTACAAGGGAAAAATGCACCCATTCTTGTACATTTGTTTCGCTTTCTTCCCTGAGTTTTAGCGACCATAACGCACGTTGATCATCTAATCTGTGGGTCCTAAGATTCACTGACACTGGTACTATCACAGGTCATGGGTACCCGTACAGTTTGGAGGCATGAAGGAATTAACCACCGTTCCCTTAACATCAACGGAAATTCACTTGTACAGGTTAGAGATATGTGTGCCGGTTGTTCATGCCTGGTTGGTTACTTCTATATGGATAAACCAAGATAAAAACAATAGACAACACCATGCAACTACATAATTGCAAGCGTTGCTCAGACTGACATGTGGGTACACACATACATATGGTTCTTCTCCCGTAGGGATAAGGCTTTATTGACAACACTAAAGAAACTGTAATGTACAGTTGTCACACTCCTTGATGTTAATTGGACATGGGCACAGCTTGCAGTCACATCATTACACATTCTGACAGCTGTTATCAGCTCAATTTAAGGTGGGCATTATTGTATGCGGTGCTTGGGGACACATCCAGCTTATGAGTGTCCATCCAAACCCAACGCCTGACTAGCACCAGCTAGTCCAAGGCATCCTGCCTGCAAACGTACTGCCGAGGGGCAGGCTGTGGGCCCTATAATGCCGAAGCAATCCAAGAATTCTGCCAAGAACCGACCACTCCAACAGGTGACTTCTGTAAGTGCCGGTCCTTCAATGCAATCTTCTGGTAACCGAAGTGTTCCCACACCAAATTTTCCTACAGATAATTTTCAAGCGAAGCTTGCAGCCCGGATATCAGGCAAACAAATGTCCCGGCTCTTTACAATCGAAATTTTTTCTGGTACAGGTGGTCTGACAGCAGCCGTCAGGAGAATGGGGTTGACACAATCCATTGGCATCGACGCACACGTCACCAAGCAAGTCAAATCTCCAGTCATACGAATCAACCTTGCCGAAGAAACTGGCCAGACTCTTTTATGGCGAATCTTGCAGAACGACAACATTGCTGCAGTGCACATGGGGCCTCCCTGCGGCACTTCAAGCCGAGCCAGAGAGATCAAACACAAGCGGCGGTACAATCCGCCACCGTTACATTCTACAGCTCACCCAGATGGACTCTGTACACTGACAGGTGCATCTTTGGAGAAAGTGCGTGCAGCCAACCGACTGTACCTACTCTGCAGCCAGGTCATGGAGTGGGCCACAGCCAATGGTATCATAGCATCCATTGAGAACCCACTTCGCAGCCATGCTTGGGCCACCTCCTACATGCAGAAGCACCTATATGGCCTTCAACTATACTCTGTTGAATTCCATCACTGCATGTATGGGGCAACAAGGCGGAAACGTACCAAAGTACTTTGCAATCACCATTGCTTAGCACCACTAGGCCTCGAATGTGATGGCAACCACCCACATGATGCCTGGGGAGTCACCTCTTCCGGCAGTTGGGCAACTGCAACCGAAGTGGAATATCCACATCAGCTTTGCCAAGCTTGGGCACAATGTCTTTACAGATGTTTCCTTTCCCTTGGTGCCATTGAGTCGCCTCAAGAACTCGTTCCCAACAGCGACATCTCTTTGGTGCAGGCTAGCAAAGTGGCAACTGGCACACAACCTCGTGGCAAGAAGCTCAAACCCCTCATGAGGGAGTATGATTATTTCCTAACCATACAAGGGCCCCAGTGCGTCCTAACCGAGCTTCCTACTAAGTGCAACAGTGATACTCCAGTTCCCACTACTTGCACAACGTCGCCACACAGCTCCTACATTCCTGCTCAAGCCAAACGCATCAAACTTCCTTACCAAGTGGGGGAGAAAGCCGAATTTGACAGATGGGAGACAGTCTATGGAATTGCGTGGACACCACAAGCATTCATTGCAAGAGCGGCAGGCCGATCACACCCAGGCCATTTCCTCGACGGTGTACACCCAGTACTCAAGAGCATGTTTGACAGTGGAGCCAACAAATCACTTTCTTGCAGGGCGAAAGAACGATCTGAACAGATGAGGAAATGGATAACCAGAGCGTCTGAACTGGCTAGAGGCGTAGAAGATGGCAAAGGTGACTCGCCCTGCCATGCCAAGGCCATCTTAGCCAAGAAAAACTTGAAACTGTTTGAGGAGATGATCAGCGCCTCTGGATCTCCAGACATTGGACTGGCCAAGGACGTTGCCCGAGGCTTCAACTTGATGGGAGACATACCAACCGGGTCAATCTACCCAGACAGGCCCTCGTACGCCACCCTCTTGCCAGAACAAGTTAGGCGCATGGCTGATGTTGCCAGACCGGCAATTTGGGAGGCGGCCAAAAAGATCATGGATCCAGAAGTCGCCGTTGAAGTGCACCGCATCACCCTCGAGGAAAGAGACAAGGGCTGGCTGCGGGGCCCGTTTGCACCCCAGGATCTCCCCAAGGAGGCAATCTTGACCAGGAGGTTTGGAGTGAAGCAGTCATCCACCTTATCAGACGGAAGTCGCACAATGAAGGTGAGACCGACTGATGATTTTTCAGAGAGTTTGGTCAATTCAACAAACTCTTGTGCTGAATCGATCCAACCAATGGCTGTGGATTCCATCCTTGCAACAATGGTATACAGAGATCGTTCCTGGGGCCACGAGAAGCTCACTGGAAAGACGATTGATTTGCGAAAGGCTTACAAAAATCTTCCACTGGCTACAGAAGCCCTGGGAGACGCGTACTTGTGCGTCATGAACCCCGAGACGGGCGAACCTGAAGCCTTCCAAACCCTAGTGCTTCCATTCGGAGCAAGGGCGGCGGTCATGGGTTTCTGCAGGACGTCATATGCCCTCTGGCGCATTGGTGTCAGCCTTTTTGGGCTTCACTGGACTGTCTTCTTTGACGACTACTTCTTGGTGGCATCAGAGCTTGAAGAGCGTCATGTTGACATGGCTCAACGTCTGTTGTTCCAGATTTTGGGATGGGAGACGTCGTCAGAAAAGGAGGCCGAGTTCAGGTCAATATCCAAGATCTTGGGCGTACAGATCGACTTGTCAGATTCCAAAGCCGGTCTCTTTTCAGTGTGCAATGTGGCGGCCAGAGCAGCAGAGTTGACTCAGACCATTGACTCCATCCTTGAGAGGCCAACTGACCTCAGCTGAGATGAGAGTGCTCCGTGGTCGTTTAATCTTTGCGGAGAGCCAAATATTTGGACGCCTGTCGGGGCTGCACATGCAAAACCTCAGCCGGTGGGAACACGCTGTCGGCGCTGCGCCAATCGATGCTGGACTCAAAGTGAGCCTGATGTTTCTTAGAGACAGAGTTGTGAGGGGAGAGCCTCGCACGGTGGATTCTGGGATTGGCAAAGTTTTCCATCTCTATACTGACGCCTGCTATGAAAATGGCCAAGGAGGCCTTGGTGGCGTTCTCTACAATGAACTTGGAGAAATGCTTTCATACTTTTCTGCCCATGTGACAGAAGCCCAAGCCGCTCGGTTGAATCCCCTGGGAAAGGATACCATCATTTTTGAACTTGAAGCCTTGGCAGCATTGACTGGAACCACACTCCTACTGCACTCAGCAGCGATCAGCCCCGCAGACAGGATAGTGGTCTTCTTGGACAATGATGGTGTCCTGGGTAGAATCATCTCTGGAAGGAGTGGACTTGGCCTTGATGGGCAGATAATTCAAGGCATCTTGGAATGGGAACAATCCCTTCGATCAGTTGTTTGGTATGAAAGAGTTCCATCAGCAGCCAACATTGCAGACCTCCCGTCAAGGGAGATTCTTGATGGGTTCGATGTGAACCTTCAGATTGACATCGATGTCGATGCTACAGTGGATGAAATACTAATCAAAGAGTCAGCCAACCCAAACTCCAAATGAATGCTTGACCAAATGATGTACCACTATGGACGATGTGTCCGCTCCCAAAAGTGGGGGAAGGCGAGCGAAATCCCCAACGTGTCAAAAAGACTGCTGCGTGCTGTCCAGTTGAGTGTGCGAAAGTGAAGGCAATAAGGTTCTTCTCCCGTAGGGATAAGGCTTTATTGACAACACTAAAGACTGTAATGTACAGTTGTCACACTCCTTGATGTTAATTGGACATGGGCACAGCTTGCAGTCACATCATTACACATTCTGACAGCTGTTATCAGCTCAATTTTCCCAAAATTTTCGTTCCCTCCCCCCACCCCAAACAACTTACTTTGTCATGTCCCTTTGGTAACCAAGCTTACATGTTTCAGCGTCATCACATGTGCATTCATGTTCCATGTACTTCCTTTTCAAAATTTTCGACGGCCATGCATTTAGCTGTTGTCCCAGCTCCACGCTCCATCCAGCAATTATTGGAGCCCATTCTTGCCATTGACCGGATTCAACAACAAATGGAACAATGCCTGTACGAACTTGATGGCCTTGAGGACGACCTCCGTGATCTCAACATCTATGGAGTGCCTCCCATGTTGCGTACTCTCACCAATCAATTGCGGCTGGTCATCACCCAAGTCAAGATCCATAAGCTGCGCCTGTTGTGCCAGCTACAGCGCTCCATCTACCTCCAGTGGCGCCACCATCAGTGCTTCCCGTGGCGAGCGAAATCCCCAACGTGTCAAAAAGACTGCTGCGTGCTGTCCAGTTGAGTGTGCGAAAGTGAAGGCAATAAATATCTATATACAATGTACTTGCAGACGTACTCCTAGTGTCCAGGTACCCTTGTGAAAAAAACAAGCTGGCGGTGGTGGCCATGGCCAGGGCAAAATGTCATGCACCCCGCTATACGCCCAAACCATGGGACCCATTGTACGATGCAATGCAAAGCTCATGAGTCCAGACACCTGCGTTGATTGGTAGCTGATGGGCTTGCGCCATCAATGACGAGCAGTCTTGGGCAAATGATGTTGATAGGTATCCCCTTGTCCGTTCATGGTTGGTCTGTCATGTTTTGTCATGGTCTCATATAAGGTTTTGAGTGTGTGGCCATGTTTCTGTTTAACCCAGAGCCGGTTGAACTGGTTCCCTCAGAAACCATCCGAATCGTTTGCTTCTTGCGGCATCGCAAGTTTTGCCTCAGGCTTTGACAGCGAAAAGAGCTGCAATCAGAGGGAGTTGGACACATGTGAGGCAGAGGGTGCTCTACAGATGTTTCCAGGGCCGTCGAAACAAGCTTTGGAATTATGATGTTTGGTCATGGCCTTTGGCGCTACTACAAACTTAAAGGACTTCAACACCACTTATCTTGTGCGTTCTCATTTACCTGCTGCAAGATCTTGCGCGAAGAAGTGAATGTGGATTTGGCTCACTTTAGCTATGTATGAATCAATACTTTCATGTATGCTGTGTCGCAAGACACGGATAGACCATACAGCAATATATAGCATACAAAAACGATATATGCATCAGACGGGGTATAGGGTTGGATATGTAAATATGCATTTGCGCAGGCATGTTCCAACTTTCCATATCCGAATGATTCCGAAGTTAAAAATCCATATGCCACATGTCGATCCCCAGCGAAAACAATCGAACCAGGCGCAGCACCGCGTCGCCGCCGAGTCGCAGAGGGATTTGGAACGGCGTTTGGAACGCCAGGCGTGCACAGGGCCGCCGGTGGCGGGGGACGTGGGGTGACAGCATGGACGCAATGTTGTTGGCATGGCAGAAAGGTGCCTGATATGACGATGTTTCGATGTTTCTATCATGATTCCAGTCAGGCATGGCGTTTACACCATCATCATCATGATCATCGTCATCATGATGACCGTCCTCCTCCTCCTCCTCATCATCATCATCATCATCTATCAGCATCATCATCAGAACTTGTCCAACAGAACTTGTTATGCCCAAGTGGACCGGAAGTTCGCAGACCCCGATGCTTTCGCCCGAGTTGGTTGAGGATGAGAGAACTTCCAACATGTCCAAAATTTCACGCCAGCGGTCCTTACCTAAACATACTAAACTTCTCACATGTTGAGCATGATGATGACCTTGCATAATGATTGCAACGCATCATGACGAACTTGATGAGAATATCACCATAGTAGTGAAAAAGCAATTGACATGCAAATGATGATGATGTTTGTAGAACCATTTCCGCATACCATGCAACTCATCAATCATGCTAAAAAGTAGCACAAATTATCATGAACATATCCGGTACTTGTACATTGGAACCACCCGGAAACAATCAACACGGCTACAGGCCACAAATCCAAAAAGTCATGAACATCAATTTAAACATAAACAATAACTAGCTTTAAAAATCAAAACTTTAAACATAAACATAAGGATCCGATTGAACGTTTGCCACAGAATTCTGGGGGTCACTGAGTTGCCGAGGCGATCTGAAGCCTTTTCCGTAGCGCAAGTTCTGTGTGGATCCGAAGGCTGACCTCCATGTTGCCCAACGATGCCTTCAACAGGGAGGTGTCTGACCCGGGCCATTGCGCGCCATGGGTGCCAGACCCAGAGACATGAGAGGGTCGAGCGGCTGGGCCTTCATGTGCTCAAGGGCAAATTCTTTTTGCTAGACATGTTTTCGTGAATTTCGCGCAGTATGAACCGATTCCAACCAAATGGTGTTCATGGCCCGGTGACTCACTAGCAAGGTTTCGGCATTGGAGGTATAAAACATTTGAGCTGCTTCTAACAGATTCCCTGCTCGGGGAAAAAATGATAAAAATGACAATCCCTGCAAAGCTGTAGATACTTTAGGGTTCCACTGCCGAAACAGATCGACAGACCGTAGACTCAAGCAGCTTGAGGATGGTAGAGCCATTATGCTATCACCATCTCAGTCGCAGACAAAAGTGACCCGACCTTGCGGCTGGGACGCAGACTAGGAGATACCATGGCCATCAAGACATCCACCGGAAGACTTGCGCAGGGATGTCTAGCCTAATAGGAGGTGAAATCCTGTCCAAGGGCGCACGCAAAAAAGATGGATCCCTGAACCCTGGCGGAATCAGCTAAGCCAACCCCGCCAACCGGCGGCATCAGCCAGCCAGCCAGCCAGCCAGCCAGCCAGCGCGGCGGCTGGCGGAATCAGGCAGCCATGCCCCACACCACAGCCATCAGCCAACAACCGGCGGAATCAGTCAGCCAGCCAGCCAGCCAGCCAGCCACCCAGCCAGCCAGCGCGGCGGCCGGTGGAATCAGCCAGCCAACTCCAACAACCGGCGGAATCAGCCAGCCAGCCAGCCAGCGCGGCGGCCGGCGGAATCAGCCAGTGATGCCCCAAACCACCTGTCGGAGTCGGCGGCCGGCGGAATCAGCCACGTCCCCATCCGGCGGCCGGCGGAATCAGCCAAAACTACCGGCCGGCGGACGGCGGAATCAGCCAGAAACCTGTCCGGCGGCCGGCGGAAAACAGCTGCGCCCCCAAGATGCCCCACCTCTAAAGCAAGCTGCATCTATCAGTTTTGCAGAAGATGTGCACGTACTACACAGAAGACAGATCACTGGGCGACGAAGTCAAGCAATTTGGTCCTGGAACCTGGTTTCGGTTTCACTGGCCCACTTTGCTGGAGGGAAGATCGGCCAAGACAGCCTGAGCTGCAAGTTTCTTTCAGGTGTTTGCATGAAAGTGAAATTTCAGAGCTGAGAATTTGGTTAGATGTCAGACAACAACAGCTCTCTAGCTGCAGTTGGATGCAGATGTCGCGAAAGGATCCATCATCGCTCTGTTCATTGGCCAGTTTGTTACCACCACCAACCTGGATCCGTTAACGGCCATCCTCTTCGGACAGTTGGCTCGAAAGGTCGGGGAGCTATGGGGAGAGGGGCCAGCTGGGCACTGGGAATATGTTGAACTGTGCAGGTGGCCCGCCTGCAAACGGGTGAGAGTCAGGACCGAGCTCTGAAACTTACTCGCTGTTTGCTTCACGGTAGAGACAATTGAAGGCTTACTTTGTTTCCCCTGCATGGCAAACATTCCTTGTTCGATTCGTTTGATTGGTGACAGTGAAATTGGTGACGTGGCAGAGGGGGTGAGGAGACGATCCTAAGCAACGTGATGCTTTTGATGCCCTTCATCTCCTTGTGCTTGGGCCTTGCGCTGTACGTTGTTGGCAAGTTGAAGCTTGCCGCTTGGACATCTTGGACCGGGCATAGCCGGGCGGGCATAGCTGGGTGGGCGTAGCAGACACTTTTCCACTTGGCTCAAGCGTGTCCATTTTTCAAACTACTGATGCTAAACTATAGTGGATGGACCCTTGACAGAGTGGGCACTCTGATTTTAAGGGAAGGTTTTCGGCCATGTCCTGTTGGGAATGATGCCATGCCAGAAGGTTGATGAGCTTCCGGCACGTCACAAAGCAGCCAAGCTTCTGCAGGTAAAGCCAGGGAGATATTTTAATACGCGATATCTATTATTTTGTCAAATTTTCATGTAATTACTGGTAGTGAGTTCGGGAAACCTCATGTTCGAAAGAGTCCTCTGCACGCCATCAATTGCATCTGTGGGCTGTGTGGCAGCATACAGAGGCCATGATGCTCCGATTCATACCCTACACCGTGGTTGCGGGCTTCTTGGCGGGCAGTGGCATCCTGATCCTTCAGGCTGGGCCAGAGAGGGACGCATATTTGCAGAGTTGGCATGGACATTGTCTGCATCTCTTGGTGTTTCCACATGGGGTACACTGAGTGTAAAAGGATCATGCTTTTTGTTTGGTGGGCTTCTGCAACGTTTTTGATTGAAAGAAAAGACAAGAGCTACTGCCATAGATCTTACGCTTGGTGACGAGTGTCTTACGCGACCTCAATCGTTAAACTTTAACCTGGTACTAGTGGGTGTTCATGCCCCGCTCTTGGCTTTTCCTGTCAAGCTGCTCGAGGAATCCCTGTCATTAGCTGCTGGCATGGAGCTTTGGGTTTCTTGCCAGTCATTGAACCTACCGGTAACCTACCCAATGTTCAATTTGTGTAACAGGGTGCTTTGGATCTCCGTGTGATGTCAGATAATGCAGAAAGACGACAGCAAACTGCAGACTTCCGAACAAAAGACCAGCACAGAAGATGTGGCGTTGTGGGAATTGTTAGATGCAGCTCCAGCTTAGGACCTCCTTCGACAGTCGTTAGTTTCTTTCACAAATCTTGCGGGAGCCAGCAACCTCACTGGCAGCTGGGCTCAGCTCCTTTGCTTCAAGAGTATTGGGCTTCGGATGTGCCACAAAAAGAGATGGGAAATGATGCAAAGGATGAGGAAGGTTGATGTGCTGCAAACGAGCCTCCACCATACGCTATACGCTTGAGTGCATTGCCCCAGCAAACCCGGCTTTATATATAGTACACAACTGAAACTTAGAATGTGGTTTTGGAAACCGCCGCCCCACCGGAGAAGCCAAAACTCGCGTTTTGGGCACCT
>CAMXCT020001983.1:0-120606 GCA_947184155.2 Cladocopium goreaui
ACACACACACACACACAGACACACACACAGACACACACACACACACATGCGAAGCGACCAAAATTAAACGATGCCAGTGCTTCTTTCCACGTTGGGTCAAAGCTATGCGGCTACTGCAGCAAGATCGGAGAGCATCAGCTAACAACTAGCTGCCACGCAACTGGACTGCGTTTGTGGCCAAGTGCCACGCTGGCCAGGCAAAACGAGCGTCGATGTCGCCGAGTGGCACGTCTGCCATGCGAAGCGAAGGTGGATGTCACCAAGTGCCACGCCTGCCACGCAAAGTGCCGCGGTGTCACCGGCGACCAGCCGCCAAAGCGCCCCACCAGAGCCAGCCCAGTATGTGCGACGCCTGCCACGCAAAGAGAGTGTAGATGTCACCAAGTGCCACACCTGCCGCGGAAAAGGAAGGTGGATGTCGCCACGTGCCACGCCTGCCACGCAAAGAGAATGTAGATGTCACCAAGTGCCACACCTGCCACGCGAAACGAAGGTGAATGTCACCAAGTGCCACCCCTGCCATGCAAAGTGCCGCGGTGTCACCGGCGACCAGCAGCGCCCAAGCGCCCCACCAGAGCCAGCCCAGTGCCATAAGTGCCATGCCTGCCGGCCTGCCACACAAAGAGAATGTAGGTGTCACCAAGTGCCACACCTGCCACGCAAAACGAAGGTGGATGTCGCCAAGTGCCACGCCTGCCACGCAAAGTGCCGCGGCGTCACTGGCCTGAAGTCAAAAAGGAATGTCAAACAGCTTGTTCAATGGCAACAAATATGTGAGCAAAATGCTAAATAGACGTTAGAAATTATGACAGAGAGAATGCCTGCTTAAACATCAGAAAGAATGTCAAATAGAAATGCCGGAAGGACTGCCAAACAAATGCAAAATGGTATGCCAGACCATGTGTCAGCTAGAATGCCAACCAAACGTTGAATAGAGTGTCACATACTGTGTCGGATAAGACGCATGATAACGTGTCAGAAAAGATGCCAGAGAGTTGACTCTCCGAATAAATGTCAGTCAGATAGAATGATGAAGGCAAGCCTGAAACTTCTGCCAGAAACAATGTGAGAATGAAAATCACTAATGATGTCAATGTCAATATCATTATCAATACATGTTTACATACTGATAATTTATGACATTTAATAACTATAATAGGTGATGTCATATCAAATGCCCGAAAGAGTGCCAATAACAGCAGGAAACAGCAAAGAATTCTCAGTCAGCAACTCTCTGTCGCGGAATCTGGAGAACATCGAAAGCTTCCCAGCAGCACACCTACTAGACATGCAAGTCCCACGTCATCGAATGATTCGTGCACTGCCTCGCTGCTCCTTGTCTGGATCTCGCGCAGAATGACCCCTTCAAGGACATAGTGGATGACGTCTGAGCCTCAATACATTGGCATTGTGACGATCTGTTCACTTATGGGCTTTGTCCTGCGAAACTTTAGGCCCACACGGAGCTGGAACGCCTTTTGGGAGCCGTAGTACGGGAAGCAGGAGTAGGTCATGCCATTGATCGGGAGGCGAACTTCGAGAAAAGGTGATTCCTGCATGGCTTGAGATTTGTGATGAGTCGGCGATGAGCCTTTCACATTTTTGCTTTGATTGCTGCCGCCATTGCCAGAACAATCACATCAAACTCAGAGAGGCGAGCTCAAAATCCCGCTCCTTGTCATCGGATGATCACATCCAACCTGTGCTACACGCACCGTCCCGTAAACTACCACCGCGTCCTAGTTCACCTCCTCCAGGGTTTGTTGGCTTGTATTCACATCATCCACACACACATCAGCCCAATCCAGCAATCAGCCGCATGATGGAGCGCCTAACGCGGGGGTCAGGTGGCTCACACCCCCGGGCCCACATGCGTACGCCGCAACACCAACAACAACGACATTGCTTTCCACTGTTGCAACACCAGCAGAAGGTTGCAATACATACGCTTCTCCAGTGCCCGTTCATGTTCCAAAACAGCGAACCGATCCATATGTCTACATGCAAGCAACAACAAAAGCAGCTCCGCCACTTCCAGGGCCAGATTTGCACCGGGTCATTGGGGCACACCAGCTCAGATGTTGGAGTCACTTCGGCAAACAACTGACACTGCTGTCGAAACTCGTCGTCGCAAATTGCAAGACCGCAGCAGTGCAGGTCGCCAACAGCAGGTTACTCCTGCGCACAATGCGCCGTTACCACCACCACCGCCGCCGCCACCACCAGCCATTCCTATTCCAACAGCGACAGCAACGCAATCAACACCGCTCACAACACAGCTAACAGCTCACACTATAATGCCAACCAACAACACTCATCAGCAGTGCTTGCTTCATCACATGCACCGCAACAATTCTTACCACAGCGACTTGGGGTTGCTCAACAAGAAATTCCACCGTTGCAGCAAACAGTGCCAGCATTTTGGGTTTTGATGGGCAGACCGGTGCACCCAACACACAATTTTTTGGAACAGGGCCGGCAATCCGAAATTGGCAAATGATGGAGCAAGTTCCTTTGGTCGATGCTGAACAAGTTGCCTTTTATGAGGCACATCGTGATAAATTTCAAAGTTGGCCAAGCAAGCTCACTTTTTTGGCTCCTCCACAAGATGAATGGAGGCTGATGATGAATTCACTGTTTCAACTCTACACACAAGCACGAATTCCTAACCTTCCTGAATTCGAGAACAGATATGCCGCTGCTCTTTTTTGTTCTGTGGCCAAGAATCTTAGTGACATTGTGGAGCGAGTAGAGTTCAAAGTTTCTAAAACATCAGCTATGTGGATCTTTCATCTCTGTAAAGACACACCGCCGACAATGAACACGGTTTGGCGTTATTCGTGTTCATTCTTTCATGGAACTGAGACTGGTAGTCTGTGGCGGGTGATGTCTGAGAAGAACATCAAACCTGCATTGTCGGATGTAGATGCAGTCGGGTTTTATTGCCGGGTAGCGGTGTCGGACAATGATTGGGATATAAAACATGCTGTTCACCGAGTAATGACCAGTGGAAAATGGGTGACGCCTGCAATTATCGGCGGGACCGTCGAAATTACTTCACAACACGCCACTATGAATTCTGGTGGGGGATCGGAAGCTCAAGACCTTTGTAGATTGCGCGGGGTGGTTCACATGCGCCGTGACAAGAAATGGATTGTAAGAAGTGACCTTGCGCAAATCAATTGTCTCATCATTCCTTTGATGCGAAAAGCTCCAGTTTCTGATATTGATGCCCGAGGCAATAGGAGCTTTGGCAGTAACTTCAATCAACTTTTGGCAGGTCGGGTGTGAAACACCAAATCAGATCCGGTAGCTCTTTCCCTGTGGAAAACAGTGCATGTTCTCGCTGTGCCCCTTGAAGGTTTTCACAACGATGATCAATGATGATGATAATGATGATAATGATGATGATGGTGTCTAATGATGACTGATCGTTAGAGGGAAGGACTAATAACCAATGTGCTGTGCATTTTCTGGCAAGAACTCAGTTTGCTGTCCACCTTCTTGTTTGGTTTTTCCTGCACAATCATTTCTTTAATTCATGGCGATCTTGTCATTGACACCGGTACATACATAGATTGACTGCAACCTTGGGCCAACGCGTTGATTGCTTGAACTGTGCCGTAGCGGAACATCTCAAGTCTCAGGTGGTGACTAGTTAGAAAGGTTCAAACAGACGTATAGATTCATGGTGTGGCAACCATCTTGGAACAGATGGGACCAATCCTCCGGCTGGCGGGATTCCCACCAGAACAGGTATGAAGATTACACTAGCCAGGACAAGTCCAAACCTCTCTTTGACTCTTCCGACCCATGTCTTCCAAGCTCCTTCCTTCACTCCAGATGAACAGCACCTTGACACATCTCAGCCAGTTCCTCTGTACACCAGGTACCTCTCAGTGCCATCACACGGATGGGCCTCCAGGAATGGGCCCTTAGGCCATTATCCCAAGGGAAGTGCACGGGTGTCATTTTGACTCGGTCAGTTGCGGAGAGTGTCATGTGTGCTCGTTTTCTGCACCATCTTCGTGCCAAACAGTGGGATGTGGATTCCATGGCAGAGAAGGTGTTCAAGGAACAATTTCCAGAAACGCCGGTTCCAGGCAAACACCAGCAGGCAAAAGAGTTCATTGATCCTCTCTCGCAAAAAATGCTGCAAGCCTTGGAAGCATACGCAACTCCCAGGCAAGGAGACAAGAATGTTGAGGTACAAGATTTGAAAGAAAAGCTTCACAGTTGGGAGGAAAAAGGAGCAGCCAAGGGCCTTGAACTCACGCCGCAGAAGTCAGAACCAGCACCCAAGTCAGCAGCGCCAAGCTCTCAAAAGCGAACAAGCACAGGCAGCTCATCCGAGAATCCCAACAAACAACCTAGAACCATGGAAGTGACCGCTGAGTCGTTGACGCAGCCACAACAAACCATTTCTGCAGAGGCCCAAAAGACCATGACAGACATCAAGTCATGGTGTTCAGACATGCGTTCCCAATTCAATCCTGCACAGGCCAAGCAGTTCGACAAGTTTGCTGAAAAGGTAACAAAGTTGCTCGTCAATCACAAGAAGCATGAACTTCAGGCAGCAGCGGTCAAGTGGGGATTGCCTTTTCCGTTGAGCAACTCCCCACCAAAGACATTGACTCAGTTTCTCACTATCGCTGCCTTTTTGACTTGCTGACTAGTGTTGACATTGGACACCACTGGAGAAAAACAATGGGCAGCTGATCTTCAGGTTTTCCTGCAATTCTTAGCCTGGTCTACAATTTACATTCCTTTTTGCAACGAAGAAATTCTTGTTTGGGCACAAGGTCTCGCTATTATTGCTTTGACATATTATGCACCCTTTCCTGGGCTACGGGCAAGATTTTCAAGCAGAAGCCGACATCTTTGGGTATTAGCATTCATACTATACGTGGATTTTTTTCCACCAGTCGAATGTTGTTTATCTCAAAATTCCATTTCAGACGGGAAAACGGTTCGGTGTCCCAAATGCAAAGTGGTATATCGGAAGCACATCATGTGGCATTGTGAAGAGAGAATGGAATCGTCTCAC
The DNA here is from genome assembly GCA_947184155.2 of Cladocopium goreaui. NCBI lineage: Eukaryota > Dinophyceae > Suessiales > Symbiodiniaceae > Cladocopium > Cladocopium goreaui. Next base: position 5,048 of record CAMXCT020001983.1, read on the forward strand.
AAAAATACGGCAACTTGTAGAAAAACAGCCAATCAAAGCAGAATTGGCGGCGCAATTGTGGGCAAGCAACGGAAACTATGAGCAGTATGCCACACTTGTTTTTGTTGGCGCTGATTCATACAGACAAGCATGGGTCTTGGAACACGCCTACATTGGCCTTTGGCAACCACGTTTGAACCATCCGTACAGTACCAAGTTTCTGAAATACAAGTCTCACCAGTTGATTCCGACAAAGAAAGCGCAGACAACTTCACGAGTTTCACTAGGGTTTCGCCTGTTGCGCAAAGTTCGTATCCGTATGCATGCACAATATAAGACTAAACACGTTGCAGCGCTCACATCCCATCGTGGTTTTGACCTTCTATGGCAACTCAGCAGTGCTACCCGACAATCGTTTGATGCCCAACGGTTTTTGCGTTCAATTTTACCAATGATGAGGTGTATGCTCTTTGTCCCTTGTGCAATCATTTGGAGCAACCACATCGATCGCAGTGCATGGGAGAATTGCGCAAAATCATGCAGTTTCGCAACATGACTTTTCCATTGTCGGCATGTCCCCGGACCATTTCTGCCTTGTCACACCTGGAGGTTTTTGGTATGTGCAAAAAATGGTTACGTCAGTACATTCTGGAGCAGTCCTGGTGTATTTCTTTTCATCTTCCTTCTGGCAGTATTCGGGAAAGTGCGCATTCTAGTTTTCATCAGCTTCTGTGGAACCATAAAAATTTCAACCTGTGTGTCGTTGCATTCAAATTCGCAATCAGTTTTCGGGTCTCCCCACGACTGGTGGCCATGTTTTTGCTTCCGCAGAACAAATTGCAGCGCAGATTCCAGGTGACTGGGGGTTCACCTTTTGTACAACAGTCGAACTCCAGTTTTTCCCAATCAAGAGCAATATTTCCAAAAGACAGAGCAGCAGTTCATTCGTTGGTCAAAGTGACACGGGCTCCCCCTCCATTGGGTTTCAGAATTCCGTGTTTTTGTCAGTTCGCAGTGGCAATTGCACCTGGCACATGTAGAGCGGACTCGCACCGCGACGCCTACTCTAGCAGTTTGCTGACTATGAAGAAAGCGATGTTTTCGAAAAATCATGTGTTGAAAGATTTTGTGATACATTGCCAAGATCACCAGCCAGGTCATTTCATGATGTTTTGTCCATGCCTTTACTATGAATCTTCTGTTAGAACTTGGAACGCGCCGGATATCTTTGAACAACTGACAACTGGAAGGTTCGACCGAGTTTCACAGACAAACAACGCTGCAGGCAATTCCAGCCGGGGTGCGGAAAGAGTACCAGTGGGGACTTGATACTTCAGCCTCACTTCCATATGGATATGTGCTATTAAAGCGCAAAAAACAGTTTCTTGTCGGACGAACCATCGTCGCATACCGTGGCACAATTCTTGCAAAGTTACTTACCGGCGCTGCTTTGGTGTTGAAACAGCTTCTTACCATTGTTTGGGGGTTTAGCTTTGGGGGCAGCGCTACGCCCATCATGTGGCGGAAGATCCACAGAGTTTTTGCTGAAACACCCATCCAGGAATCACGTTTTTTTTTCACAACGACGATTTAGTTGGCTTTTTCAACCGTATTCCACAAGAACGGTTGCTTGCCATGGTAGAGGCTATGTTGCGTGAATTTCAATCGAAGCATCCTGCTCCTTGTGTAATGGTGGTGGATGTGCACGGCTCCATCAAGACTTCTGCTGTTCATTTGGGATTTTCAAAGCAAAGTTCGCATGCTAACTTCAAGCGACTATGGTTAGAACATCTGGTGCCGCTGGTGCAGCTTTCTTTTGAATGTGGTCGGTTTACTGCAGTTGGCAATACATACCGACAAATTCGTGGAACATGTATGGGAAACCAAATTAGCCCAATCCTTTCTGAAATAGCTGTCGCGGCTGTTGAAGTAGCATGGTCAAGGGCATGGTCCTCTCAATTTGTGGGACACAGGATTTTTCACTGTTGGCGATATGTAGACAACAGGGTTTTATTGATGTCGCAATCGAGCAAAGCACATAGTGCAGTTCAATCCTTTTTGCATTCGGATTTTTACGGACCGCCTGTTCAACTCGAATTGGTGGAAGATAACCGTTTTCTGGGTTTTGACGTGGTGCCAGAGTCCAGGCAAATCAAGTATATCCTTCCAAAGAACGATGGCAAATTCGGAACCCGTCCAGCTCTTGTTCACTGAATTTGTTAATGTCGGGATTGCATAGTCGTCTCGCTCTCATCATCAATCATCAAGTATACTTTCCCCTGTTATGGCATTGTTCCAATGACGCTGCAGTTGTGCAATTTCTTTGAGAAGCATGGCTATGACCCGAATGAGATTGAACATGTCAGACGTACTGCAATTTATTCTTTGAGACGTCAAGTCGTTCATCAATGTACCAAAGCAGCACCATGCCTTCTATGTCAATGAAAAAGGAGCGACCTTGTAAGGAAATTGTGTGTGTGTGTGTGTGTCAAACCCTGTCTACTAAGGGCAAAGAACGTTGTGAGATGTTCAGTTTTGTGTTTCTTACTTAAGCAGGGGGCCGCAGGCCTGTCTTTGACGCTGCGGCCAACGAAGACCGTCATTGACAGGTGTGTAAACGTACCTGCTAGGGATGCTCCTGGGCGCAATGGTCGCAGCTGGGGGTCCCACATGAATCCACCTTTAAATTCATGTATCAATGTTGGTTTATCAGGACGTTGGGCACATGATGCCCATGTATGGTTTTTCAGGACTTGCAGAATGAGACTTGATGACGCAGTAGGCGACCTCCTCACCAGTTGGGGACGGATACAAGTGTGTGTGTGTGTCTGTGTGTGTGAAACCCGTTATAACATACGGATATTTTACAATTTCGTACAACGAAGCAAGGAAGACAATATGTGGCGACAATAAGAACTGAATTTTAATTCAGACATGCAGGGGGCTGGAGTGTGAATCAGAAGTCTCCAGCCAACGAACACGCTTCTGATGTCACAGTGATATCAACCTGGGACGCTGGGTTGACGTACCTGCAATGTTGGTTCGAACTTTTGCACAAGCTGTTCTATTACTTTGTTTTTGAGTCCTTTGGCAAGAATCGATTGCCCGAATTTCACCGTTTGCAACCGTGCCCCATCGAAGGTGACTTAGGAAATCAGGCGACGGCAAGTTCTACTCTCATCATCATCAAATCAACCTAAGCAGTGTGTTTGGGTGAACTCACTGACTTGTGAGCACCGTCGATCTGCTTCGTGCGGGTCTAGATCTGGTCACCGGCCGCTCCGGTGGATAGTGGAATGTCCAATTGGGACAATCCGGATTCGACGTGGTTGTTATGTCAATCACAGGATTACTCCACTTTAGGAGCGAATTATGACAATTTGTCATACTTCAACGGATTAGTCCCAACGATGGACGGATTAGTCCCTTCGAAGGACCAGGATTAATCCCTATAGGGATGGATTAACCCTTCGGGGGGTCTCACCTGTTGTCTTACCCAGGTCCGATCCTTACAGAATCACAGCTTGCAGTTCAAAAAACGTTCTGATTCTTTCACAATTCTCGCTGTTTGACATTTTTGTGACCTTTATATGTTTGCTTTTGAATGTCATGAACAATGTACCCAATATGTTGGCTCTGAAGCGACAGTTGCTGCAAGATGTCATTGTTTTAAACCAACATCCTTCAATGTTACAGGTGGTTGTTGTCTGCTTCAATTTTATTGTTTTTCCTTTTTTCTCTTTTGCCTTCGTTTTCATATATGGACATTATCAACATTACCATGATACCGACCGGCGTAGTTCCGAAGTCCATGGGTCCCCCACCTCGTGATCCAATTCCTACTTGGGCCACACCAGCTAGCAGACGTACCACTGAAGATGTCAGTTTTCATTATCGGGGATTCACTGGCGAGTTTGAATTCAGAGTACCTCGCGGAGAGGCATCACTCATGGCACAACGTGTTATTCAGAATGATCAGGCTATTCAGATGCACAGTCTACAGGTTCAGGAACATCAATGCCAATTGGGAATACTTCAAGCTCAAAATCAATTTCATCAGCTTGGGATTATCTCTCAATTTGCCAATTTGACGCATGCAGGAAATCAAACAGGTTGGATACCTGGCTTACATTTGACCTTTCCCAATTCTTCGGGACAAATCGCGACATCAGTTACACCTGCTCTGACTGATCGGGTAACGGCCTCAGAACGGCCATCGAAACGATTTCGCAGTGAAAATGTATTGGAACCTCCAAGATCGGAACGTGGTCCGGATCCCCTGGACAAGTCTGGTACGATTCCACCTCAGCTCGGCACTTTCGTACATCAGTGGGGAACTCAGAACTTCCAAAGCGATGTCGCTCCTGAAGTTTCTGCAGAGACTCAAACAAAATCAGTATGTTTCAAAATTGGACGACAACCAGAAAAGTTTATCTCTTCCAGTGTACTACAGATTATGGAATTTAAGCATCCACAATTGGAACACCTCGGACACCATTTGTGGGTGTCGCATCCACTGGCACGTTTTTCGTCCAATCAATTTGATGCAATACGACATGGAACATTGAAGGAGTTGGATTGGTGTGGACTGTACAGCACTGTATTGCGTTTACACTCAGATTTATACCAAAATCCACATCGAATTGCTGGAGGATTTGAGATGGGCAGACTTATTGAAGAACCACGTCAACAAAAATGGATTCCAGACATGCATCATTTTTGTCGAGCCAACGGCTATCAAACCTTTGATGAAGCCAAACGAATGAGTGGTTTTTGGTATGAATATGTCATACATGATTTGCGCACATGCTTTCCATCAGCCTTCATGAACTCACGAGCTGCTCATGTGGAGGAAGGAATCCAAATTCTGATTGCATCCTTGATGCAATATCCAGCCAACTCTATTTTGATAGAGGAATTTCAGATATTGATGTCTTCCACACACACACCCTTGGCCATCCTAGCATCAGTGCAACCACCATATTTTCGAAGCACTCCCAAAGTCCAATTCAATCATCGTTTCCTTTTTGGCCATAACACTCAGGCTTTAGCTCTGTGTGACATTGTTCGGGAAGGATTTATTCGTCCTTCTAGTTGTGATCCCGCTGACAAATCATGGTTGCCACCTACTTCCTTTTATTGCCGAGCAGTCGTACCTAACCATGATGATTTTCACAAAAGTGATATGGAACGTTTGGTCAAGATGTGCGGAAAGTACGGCGGCGCCCTCAGTGATCGCCCTGTATGTATTCTTGGAGAAGCATTTTCAAGGCAGGAACATATTCGTACACCACAGGGTGGAGTTATGGCTGACCATATGATCACTATGGTAGCTGACTCAGCACATGGAGCGGACCAACGGTGGGCTTTCCGATCCCATCTTTCGAAGATCAAGTACGTCGCGGTGATCCTACATGAGAGCAAATTAAAATGATTAATCCATGGAGTATACATCTCCAGAAATCATGTCTTGGAGTCTTTATTTGGAGTATAAAAAAAAACAGTGCTGACTCAGATTTTTCGATTGTTAGCTTCGCGTGTGTGCATCGTTTTTCTGCCGTGTTCTTGTCCCCTTTTCTTTTTGCTTGTCCCCCTTTTCCTTTTGCTTGCCTCCTTCTTCCTTTTTCCTTGCTTCTTCTGCATGTTACCTTCCCGCGGTGTCCTTCTCTGTGTCTGCTTCTAAGTAATTTGTGCTCCGCAGCGTATTTATATAGGAGCTATGTTGCGTCAAAATTGCATCAATCGCCGACATATTTTCAGGAACGTTATGCTGATGAAGAATCTATGCGATCAGTTTTACATCACCGGTGTCTGTTCTGTTCGATGCATGTGGAACTTCATACTTCAGATTTTTCACAATGTGAATTTGACAATGAGAATTGACCTTGACCTTGTACAGCTCTACTGAGTTAACAGCATGTCAGTCCATTAAGTCACTGTGTCAGTGGCACTCATTTTCACACAAAGTTCTTCTGCGATTTTGTCTTTGACACTTCAGCAGGTTCAAGACATCAACTTATCGACTTTCCTACTCTTCCCCTCCTCAAATAGACATGGGACGAAATTCTCGATCTCGATCGACCAGACGAACACACCGAGAAACAGGAAGATGTAGATCATCTCGCCAGAGCCCCAGAGAACGATCTCCTCGTCGGAAGAATCGGGACGATTCACGTCATCGTTCTGAGCTCAAAAGATCGCAGACGGACCGACTTGAGATCCCGTCATCATGGAACAGCAGTGATACTCCTTGGGACACAAAAACAGAATATGGACTAAATCTTCCCAAGAGGGTTGAATCTACTCAATTTAGTCGTCGACAGAACCTTGCAGGACAAGAAATATCCCAAATTAAGCTTATCGATGTTGTTCAAAGTGGAATCAGCAATTGGGGCCTTCGCCTCGTGGCCAACGGTAGATTTGTTTCATGCGAGTTCTTTCGCAATCGACTGGAAGCTACTTTTGCCACTACACTTTTTCGAGAAATGTCAAAGCAGAAGGACACCTTGGACTTCCATCGACTGTTGGGAGCTTTCACACCACAGGGTCAAGATCCGCAAGAATGGGACACGAAGTTGACAAGTATCAAGGGATTGGTCCAGTCAACATTAGATCATTTTCGCACTCTCTGTCCTCAAGATTCACAGCAAGCCATACTAGAAGAACTAGAGAAACTCAAGGCTGAGAATGCTGCATTGAAAGCATCCCAAGCTCCAGATAGTGGTAATCCACCATCCCAACAGACGCAGCGGCCCCCAACAGGCCAACCCCAAATCAATGCGTTTTTCCCCAACAGTAGTACACCAGGAGGCCCATCCAGTCCTGCAGACCCTTTGATGTCCTATCGCCGCAAAGACGCCCAAGCCTTCTATGCAATCCAGGCACCTCAAACAGGAACTGAGGCAAAAGTCCGTGATTGGGTGAAGAAGAACGTTCCCAAGGAACGTCAGGGAGAATTGAACAAGTGTGTTGAAACTCTTCAAAACCATTTGAAACAATTCGATCAGGCGAATCAACCCAACCTGGAACCAATTTTAAGCGATTGGGGCTCTCCTCTTCCTTCTGTCGAAATGCAATGTTGATGCTCACATCAGATTGTTGGCAGCAGTTCAGCTGCTGCGAAACTGACAATTTGAATTTGCTACAGATCAAGTAAGCCCACCTACTAACGGTGGCTTGATAAAACCTTTTGACCAAGCACACACCCGAAAGGCACGACGTAAGATCGCACAATTTCGGGAGATTGCTCAATCCTTCATCTTTTTTGCTGCATGTCTTTTGCAATATACTCCACAACTGACTTGGCGACTTCAACGGATGTTGTTATGGTCTCTTAGTCAATGGACAGTTTTTGGAGTATGCTTGAATTCATGGACAAACAAGCGACGACGACTGATGACTATCCTTCAACATGCACGACTTCCGTTTAAATTCTCATGGACATGGTGGACACAAACATCAGTTATTTACATGCGTTTGGATCTCTGGGATGCTGATTTTTACATTGGAGCCACAGAACATTCTGTTTTTGACCGAGAACAGAGCCGTATGCGGAAATTTCGTCAACTTGGTAACCAACAACTTGCGTATTTCGAGCCTGCCCTAAAAGTTTGGTTCCACCTGAACAATTTCTACAGGTTTGGCTGTTTTCCTTTACAACAGCAAAACCTTGACAAATTGTATGCCATGGAAACGGCATTTCAGACGACGTACCGGCCTAAATACAATTGGCCATGGATCAAGCCTTTCTTACAGAAGTTCCATATTGGGAAGCAGCGGTTCGGGCCCTCAGTCTCCAAACCCTTTCTTGAAAAGACTCGAAAGTTTTGTCGTCGATATTTGAAGCGAACGGCTACAAATCAGCGGTGCGTTTTGGGCCTCAGATTTCATTCTGCGGATCGAATCTACACATTACTCACTCGTTTAGGCTCTGACACCATCGAAAAGTTTCATGTTTCCAAATTACTGCGTTCATCACAAACAGACATACAATATCTTTTCTTGCTTTGGAGACTTTCCCATCAATTGGGAGAACCTTTTCGTACACGCTGTCAATCACAACTTCGTTTGATCCTCAGATTTAAGGGAACGGAATCTCCGCCACCCAATGTGCCTATGCGACTTCAAGTTCTATCTGACGACATGAACGATGCGATAAAACAGTGGCTTCTGAATTTCACTTTTCATCATTCCATCAATTTCCCTCCGTTTCACAAAGTACGGGCACCATTTGTGCGCATCAAGAATCGGACGTTGGGACAAACATTTTTCAATTTTCGAAAAGTGTTGAAATGGTGGACACCTGAACAGCAACCTTTTTGTACATGCCACCTCTTTCCTTTGCATATTCGACAACGTGAACGAAAAACCGAACATATTTCTGTTTTTGCACAAGAATGCTTTCCTGATGAAGCATTTCTCCATCAACATATGGCTGAAGAGATTTCACCATCATGGAGACACTTCTTTCACCATAACACGTATCAATTCGAACAGTGGCTGCATCGATGGAAGCTATCACATTCACTGATCCAATATTGGCAAGCTTTCATCCTGACACAGTGGAAGATCTATAAACAGAATTCTCTCGGACAGACCCAGAAACAGATTCAGCGACTTCAACATCGCTTACGTTCTTTTGTAGTCTCGCCCTCAGATCATTTTCCGCATTCCTTGACATTACACTGTCCTGCTCAGTGGCAATATTTGATGAACCGAACGTTCCTGGATACTTCGGTATTTCTTCGCTGCCAAGCGTATCCTATTCCGTTATTGAAGCACATTCAACAAAATATCCCTGACTGGATTATGCAACACTACAAATGGGGCTTCAAATTTGGATCCACTCTCAGCACCGCATACATTCTCCCAAAACCATCCAAGTTATTTCAAAAAGCAAGACCAATTGTGGATTATTCTCGAGCATGGTGTCGACCAATTGGAAGTGTACTAGCAACAGCGTTATATGAAATTTTGCAAGTTGTATCTTCTGATCTCCTATCTGTTACGGATATCAAGTCGGTGCTACATGCAATTGCCAAGTTGTTTTCCCACCAAGACTACGCTTATGGTGAACTCACTGTGGAACAAGAAGACATTGCTGGGTTTTACAATCAAGTTGATCATTCTCGTATGTTACAGGCTGTTCAATTTGCTGTGTGTCGGTTTTGTGAACTTCAAGGACAAACATTTGACTCTTTTCTCAACATTCATCAAGAGACTACGGAACGCACTTTACGAATTTTTCGTGGATTTTGGCGGTCACATAGCCACAAATACCGACCAATTTGTCTTGCCCATATACAACCGCTCAGCCAATACCTTTTGAATCATAGTTATTTCAGTATTGGAGGCACAGTATTCCAACAGCGTCGTGGTGCAAGTATGGGTTCCCAATGGGCACCCATTTTCTGTTCAGCAGTTGCATTACTCAGAGAATGGATTTTTCATTCCTATTTTCAGGTCTTTCGCACAAACATGAATTTTCATCATCGGTATGTCGACAACCGCTTGATTCTAGCAACAGACATCGATCGCGCCAGTCTGGACTTTGACCTATTTTGGAGACTGGATTTCTATACAAATCCCATCCTTTTGGAACCAGTACCTGGTGATGAAGCCCTGGGATACAAAATTGATTGCCTACAACATACCATTACTTTGCAGTTACCATGGAACAAACCCTTGAGACACAGCTCTGGCTGTGGTGTCTCACGTACCGCCCTCAGTGGTCTTATTGCTCGTATTCGACTCATTCTCACGGGCGTGTATCCACAACATCTTCATCTACCTCAAATTCAAGATCTCATTGGACTGATATCATCTCGAGACTCTGCTCTTGTGACCACAGATTCCGCACGCAAGACCATAATGACTGTTATCCACCAAGTCCATCCACATTTACAAGCGCGTGATGTTTTCAGATTCGCTTAACAAAAAGGAGTGAACAGCTTACTCAATCATTCTTAACTTGTCGCACTCTGTTGTTTTTTGCCAAATAGAGATACGCATGAGAATGTGATTTGTGTGTAGTAACTTATTCATGGCTGCATCAGTTCAAACCTTTCAATGTTGGGTTCAAGTCTGTCGCCATTTACAGACCATCGGATTTACCTCTACTCTACACTGGTTCTACTAACATGAATTGATCTCTTTTGCCCTTGTCCACAACAGCTGTCACAATTTCTCCATGTTAGACGTCGATTGTATAGTGCTCTGAGTGGTGTCGGGACCTCAGTTACCCCCAATCATGCTTTAGGTTTCAGAGTTCTAAATGCCTCAAGATTTTTGACACAGAAGATTTTTCGACAAAATATTCGACATAATCACCTGACCAGAGTTATCAGCCCGGACCTCGGACGCTTTCGTTCACTGAATTGAATCCACCACGATCAATGGTCGGCGGCCTAGTCTTATGAAATACCGAAATCCAGACAGCGTGTTCACTCCTCTGTTAGTGTCTCGTAACATTTCAGGACAGCGATTCTGTTATTTGAGTGACAATGTGCGTCTGTCATTTTAACTAATTAATTTCTTTATAAGAGTATTCGACATAACAACCTGACGAGAGTTATCAGCCCGGACCTCACATGCTTTCGCTCACTGAACTGAATTCACCACAAACAATGGTTGGCGGCTTAGTCTCATGAAGTACCGCATTTCACACAGAGTTTTCGCTCCTCCATTAGTGTTTTGTGAAGTTTCAGGACTGCCATTCTGTCACTTGAACGACAGTGTGAGCTTGCCATTTCAACTACTCATGTAATTTCGTCATCGCCCTACGGGGCTTGTGTGTGTGTGAAACCCGCTATAACATACGGATATTTTACAATTTCGTACAACGAAGCAAGGAAGACAATATGTGGCGACAATAAGAACTGAATTTTGATTCAGACATGCAGGGGGCTGGAGTGTGAATCAGAAGTCTCCAGCCAACGAAGACGCTTCTGATGTCACAGTGATATCAACCTGGGACGCTGGGTTGACGTACCTGCAATGTTGGTTCGAACTTTTGCACAAGCTGTTCTATTACCTTGTTTTTGAGTCCTTTGGCAAGAATCGATTGCCCGAATTTCACCGTTTGCAACCGTGCCCCATCGAAGGTGACTTAGGAAATCAGGCGACGGCAAGTTCTACTCTCATCATCATCAAATCAACCTAAGCAGTGTGTGTGTGTGGTGTGTGAAAGATGGTTGGAGGCGGCGAAGCGGGAGGCGGCGGAGGAGGCGCGGGATACAGAAACAAAAACAAGAACCCCACACAAAGTTGTGGGGAAAAAACATCAATAAACATCAAAAAACCATCCATTCCAGTTCCAGAACACGTAGCCTTTGTTTGCTGCGGTATGAGCAGGCCGGCCTTCCACTGACCGATTGAAAATCCCTACAGTAGACATCTACGGTAGTTGTCCCTCAATTCACGAGAATCTGAAGCTATGCACTCCAAATCTCAACATCATGCGCATGTGGCGCGGAAGTAAGACACTGCAGTGGAGAAACTCAGCTGGAGTTGGAAGACGTCGATGCAGTTTGGATCTGAAGTGTCAAACGGGTTCTCCAAGATGATGGTGATGGCCTTGTGCTGAGGTGGGAAGTTTCCAGGCGCCATCCACCGCGGGAGTTTCCAGGCCAATTCATCAGGATGTATCAGGCACATCTAGGATCAGTTAGCGAGTAAGATTGTCCAACCACTCCCAAATAATCCAAAATCATCCTAAACGCTTCTCAACCTCTACTTTGGAATCGCCACTTGAACTGATCGTTTCAGCTGTTTTCGAAGGCCCCAGTATCCCCCAACCGAGCGCACAGCACTGGACGCCGCAGGGCGCCTCCAATGTCCAGATGAAGAACAGCTGAACAAAGGTGAAGATAAAGGCACCGGAGGCCCAATCCTTTGATGCCCGTGGTGGGATCTCAAGGAGGGCAGGAGGCCATCAAGACATGGTGGACTCTTGGATTCCAGTGTGGGTGAACACCGAGCCTTTTGGCAAAGGTGTTCACGACATGTCACGACATCTGATCCATGTTCAGTAGGACTTTTAAAGTCACAAGTCCCAAGTATGTGCTACGGTTGGTACCACGCTGAAGGATCCTAAAGGCACAAAGATCACAAAGGCACAATCTCCCCAGTGACTTTCCTAATTGACTCCGACATCCCACAAGGAACGCGTACCTGGAGCCTGGAAGCACCCGCACCAATGTCTGCCGTGCAGCGGACCAACGAACCATCATGAACGGCATCAGTATCTCAGATCGGGACCCATCAAAGCCGCAATGTTTGCTCTAGCTGACAGTACTTCAGTGGTGGAATCAACTGGCTTGAAATAGGCAGAAAGGAACTGAAAGGAACTGGAATTGAATGACCTGCTTGCATTGAAATATTAAAGCTCATAAAAGCATCGAGAAATCTGGCTCTATCCTTTGCTGCCAGGATCTGAAAGGCACTGTCACTTTGATCGCTTTGACTGTATCGTATCTAATCCCAATTCATTTTGTCACCTGTAGTAATTACCCAAATTGAACACCCGTTTCCAATGGTTTTTGATGTTTGATTTACAGTGAATGGATGTAATGGCCACAACCTAGTCGAAAAAGGGCAGTAAGAGAATCGTACCATTTCACTGCACTCTTGAGGAAAGTGTCATGACCCAAAAATCCCACACATGAGATCATGAGATATGACCCTGTAGGAGCACCGGCCGCAGTGCTGCTTTGCTACCGTCAAAAGTCATGAAGTCTTGCACGCTCAGGTGTGGAAAGTCAAAGAAATTGCACCAATTACTTTACTTAAACACCTGATCACTTGAGAATAAATTGAATCAACATGAATCAACATAATGAGCGCCCCAAACAAGACGAGCAGACGAGGAGTTAGCTTTTTACTAAAGCAAGACGCTGAATAGAGGATCAAGAGCCATTTGCAGGTCTGCGCGTAGGGGAAGTTGAACTGTGTCGTGGCATGCCTTGAGTCCAGACGTGATCCCCCGCTGATCCCGGTGCACCAGAAATCCAAATCATCCCTCATTGATCTCCCTGAGGCTACCTGAAAAGCATAATAATATCATACATCGATATACATATGTAGACATACACGGTATATATATATATATATATGTATATATATATATGTATATATATATGTATATATATATATACCGTGTATGTATGTATATATATATATACGTAGAGATATATACATAGTTAGATATATCTATCTGATAGATCATAGTCATAATCCAAGAATTCTACACTGAAAGATGTCCAATCAGCTCCGTCTCCATCCGCAATTCCATCCAATTCACATTGCCGAGGCTCTTCTTGGCATCACCAAATTTGCCCATTCCCGAGGATAGCTCTGCCAGGGTGCGGGAGACCATGGGAGGAGGCACGCCAAAAATGCTATCGTTCTGCGCATCAACGATCACCTGGGTGACTGCCCAGCGGAACTCCGCAGCAAATCATGAAAAATCCACAACGGATGTTTGAGATCAGTGGGGCTCAAAAAGGCTTCAATCAATTTCATACATCTTCATACAGGTTGTCCAGTATGCTGCAGTATGCTTGATAAAATCCAAGCCTGCTGGATCCAGTGGTAACACAGATCTACCTGAGCAGCAGTCAGCATGGAGGCTGAAGTATGCGATACTTTCTTCACAAATTCTTGAGTTCGAACATTGTTGCATCTGAATGGCACCAGAAAATACAAGAAGGTGTGCGGATTCAGGTGATTTTCTATGATTTTCTTACATGGGGATGTGTTGTGAATCAGTTCTTACAAATTGCGGAAGAGAACTGAATGACTCAATGACTCAATGACCATCTTCAGGAAGAGGTTCACAATGCCTAGCTGCGCGTTGGTTTGATCCATCCAGCATAGCTAGGGACTTCTCGTCAATGCCACCAGAGTTCAGGGTCAGCAGCCCCCAGACCTGATGAGACTTTCGAGGAGAGAGCTCCTGCAGCTCATTTTCACGGGTGGATCGTTGGCGTTCAGATTTCAACATTTTGGGGGCGCATCAAGTGAAAGGTTTGTGGCACGTTCGCAGATTTTGTGAAAGCCGTGAAAGCATGTGAAAGCTACGTTACAATACCTAAATTCCCAACAGCAGGGCCTGTTGGGTTTCAATCTCTAGGGCTGGGGCTGGCTCGCGGGGACTTGCAGCCTTCAAAATCCGGAATGGAACCCTGGAACCCTGGAACCCTGGAACCCTGGAACCCTGGAACCCTGGAACCCTGGAACCCTGGAACCCTGAAACCTTGGAACCCCGGAACCCTGGAACCTGGAACCCTGGAACCCTGAAACCTTGGAACCCCGGAACCCTGGAACCCCGGAACCCTGGAACCCTGAAACCCTGGAACCTTGGAACCCTGCGACCGTGGAACCCTGAAACCTTGGAACCTTGGCACCCTGGAACCCTCAAGGATTCTGGAACCCTGCTACCTTGGAACCCTGGAACCTTGGAACCCTGCAACCCTGCACACCTGGCACCCTGCTAAGATCCTGGAACCCTGAAACTCTGGAACCCTTGGAACCGTTGGAACCCTTGGAACCCTGGAAACCTTGGAACCCTGAAACTGTGGGACCCTGGTACCCTGGAACCCTGGAACCCTGAAACCTTGGAACCCTGGAACCCTGGAACCCTGGAACCCCGGAACCCTGGAACCCTGAAACCCTGGAACCTTGGAACCCTGGAACCCTGGAACCCTGAAACCTTGGAACCTTGGCACACAGGAACCCTCAAGGATTCTGGAACCCTGCTACCTTGGAACCCTGGAACCTTGGAACCCTGCAACCCTGCACACCTGGCACCCTGCTGGGATCCTGGAACCCTGAACCCTGGAACCCTTGGAACCCTTGGAACCCTTGGAACCCTGGAAACCTTGGAGCCCTGAAACCGTGGGACCCTGGTACCCTGGAACCTTGGAACCCTTGAAACCCTAAAACTTCCAAACCCTAAACTCTATGCGCGCTGCGCGCGCTGCATGCAATAAAGTAAACCCTAAAACTTCCAAACCCTAAACCCTAATGCGCGGTGCGCGCGCTGTGTCCCAGAGAAGTAAACTCTAAAATTTCCAAACCCTAAACCATCGTGTTATGCAACTTCCAAACCCTAAAGTTTAACCCGCGGTGTGCGCGCTGCATGCAATAAAATAAACTCTAAAACTTCCGAACCCTAAACCCTAATGCGTGCTGTGCGCGCTGCGTGCCAGAGATAAACCCTAAAACCTTCAAACCCTAAGCCCTAAACACTAATGCGCGCTGCGCGCGCTTTGTGCAATAGAAATAAACATGGGGCTTTTGAATGTCATCATGAATTGGCCTGCGTTTACAGGTAAGCTTTCTTTGATGCAGCAGTTGTTGCGCTTGGAGCATGCCTTTGCAGAGTACGAGAAGCTTGGGACAAAACTCAATGAAGATCTCAAGACGGCCATTTTGATGAGGTCATTGACTGGACAGCTGAAGGTATGGCTACAACTTCAGGTCAATGAATCAACCACATATGCAAAGGTACGTGAGATGGTGTTGCTCTACGATTCGAGCACTACAAAATGGTCTGAGCAGATGGTGCTGGGTACAGACAGTGCAATGAGTGCTGCTGAAGGTCCAGTTCCAATGGAAATAGACCGTGTGCAGTCCAAGGGCAAATCAAAAGGTTCAAAGGGAAAATCAAAAGACAATTCAAAGGGAAAGTCAAAAGGAAAAGGAAAGAACAAAGATGGAAAAGGAAAAGGAAAGCCTTCAGATCAGAATCAGAAGGGTTCAAAGGGAAACGTCAGTTTGCAAAACGATCGATCCAAGGGCAAAGGAAAAGGAGACTCAAGAGCATGTTACGTATGTGGACGCACTGGTCAAATGGCTAAAGACTGCTGGCATTCTGGTCAGGTGAGACAGGTTGGTTCAGAAGCAGCTGCAGGTTCCACGGCAGTTCAGGGATCACCATCTTCTTCACTTGGTGGGATGTCCAGTGTTTCTCAACAACAGCATCCAGTGCCTCCATCGTCGTCGACTCAGCACAAAGTTGCTAGGATTTGTGAGTTGCCAACTGGTTCAAGTGACAATGGATTGGTGTTTGACATGCGTGATTCAAGCCCTGCCAGTTTTCATGGAAGTGTTCATGCAATTTAACATTACATTGGTGACTCTTTGAAGGACGCTTGTGATGAAAGTTTTTTCAGTGGTGCTGTGCGTACGATTTCACATGACAGCATGGCCAGTGAGCGTTTGGAAGAGCTGCATGATATCTTGTTGGACAGCGGGGCAGACGCCTCAATTTTTCCATCTAGCCTGTTGGAGAAAGGAGCACCTGCTGTAGCCTCAGTTGGACGCCTGGTTGATGCACAGGGAGTTGAAATTCCAATTGAAGCCACAAAGGACATGGAGATAGCTTTGAGGGACATGACTGGACGTGTCATTTTGCTGCGTGAAACGGTTGCGATTTCAGACAGGGTGTCTCAACCAATATTGAGTTTTGGAAAGATGCTTGAAAACGGTTGGGGCATTGATGGCGGCCAACAAATGCTTGTTCACAGCATAGCAGGCGCGGCAGTTCCCTTAGAGTTGCAGAACAAATCAATGGTTGTGCATGGCAGCATCAGAGTCTTGACTGAACATTGCATTTCTCCAGGCAGTTTTCATGTCAGGGCTATCCAGGCAGAAATTGATGAGAGCATCGTCAATGGCTCAGTAGGCTGGCAGTTGGATTCAAACGGTTGTGGCATTGGGCGTCACTATGCAGATCACCATCAAGATCCATTGCTTGTAAGACCAGATTTGAATGGACGTTTTTACAGGACAACGTTGGTTGAAGGAAACAACAAAAGGTGGTATGTGATGGAACTCTGTGAAATGCTTGAGGGACTTGTGCAGTTGGATGCTCAGTTTCATGACATGGTTGGACGTAGAAACATTATCACGATCATCACAGAATCAGAGAAGGATCCACGTGCAATGGGATTTTCATTGGTTGATGAGCCAGATGAAGTTTTTCCTGTTGAAGCAGATGCAGACCATGACATTGAAGTGATGGATGCTGAGCCTCCCATTGAAGGGAGAGATGTTCCTGAAGGTCAAATTGTGGTGCAGCCGATTGCAGAGGATGAAGTTTGCGTAAATGGAACTGTTCTCAGGGAATGCAGTTCGCTAGCCACTCTACGAGCTGGGTGCTCATTCTATGGGATTTCAAGCTCAGGGTCAAAGCAGAAGTGTTTCAAACGTTTGATTGAACATTCAAAGAAACTTGAGTTGGAATCAGTGATGGCGGCAGCAAAAGAGGCATTTGAACAGCAGGAACGACA
The DNA here is from genome assembly GCA_947184155.2 of Cladocopium goreaui. NCBI lineage: Eukaryota > Dinophyceae > Suessiales > Symbiodiniaceae > Cladocopium > Cladocopium goreaui. The sequence goes on from CAMXCT020001983.1 coordinate 22,321, forward strand.
TCCACTTTTACCAGTTTCTGCAGAAGTGCCTAGTGAGTATGAGCAGTCACAACATAGGTTGACACATGTGCCATACAAGCAGTGGTGCCCTTCATGTCTTGCGCACAGGGCACGTTCTGATCGCCATGAACGTTCAGGTGAGTCGCATGCAGGAGCAGTGCACACCATATCCTTTGACTACTTCTTCACAAAATCTGATGGTCAGGCTGGTGATTCAGGCAATCCCGATACAATAACTGCACTGGTAGTGGTGGACAGCCATACAGGATTTGTGTCATGCATCCCTTTGGAAGGGAAATCTCAGCTGGATCATGCAAACAAGGAGATCATCAAGTTTGTGCAAATGTTAGGGCATTCAGAAGTGATTTTGCATTGCGACAATGAACCTTCAATACTGCAATTGAAGCGATTGGTGCTAAAGACACGTCAAGGTATGGACCTTAAGACACGTGAAAGTAGCTCTGTGGCATATGACAAAGGTGGCAACAGCCTTGCAGAGAATGCTGTTGGCAGAGTCAGAGCTTTGGCATGTACGTTGATGCACCATGTTCATGGAAGACTTGGAATTCAGCTGGAGACATCGAGCGCAATTTGGAGTTGGGCCCTGAGACATTCAGCATGGCTTATTTCAAGGTTTTCAGTTATCAGAGGTGCCACACCTTATGAACTGGCTTTTGGTCGTACATATGCTGGTGAGTTGTGCGAGTTTGGGGAGCCAATTTTTGGCTACGTGATTCCAACCACAAAAGCGACTGCCAAATGGAAGAGGATGTTATTTCTTGGGAAAGCTGACATTCAAAACAGCTATGTGGCATTTGATGGACAATCAATTCTCCTTACGAGAAGCGTGCGAAGAATCAACACTGAATGGAGAAGTCACATGGCGTATTATTTGCATTGTCGGTGTTTTTCATGGCAGTACAAAGCTGGGTTTGGAGCAAGAATCTTGCCAACTATGAGAAAACCAGTGCCCAAGTCAGTTGCGTTTGAGGTGCCTCTGGGACCAATTGAAGAAAGTGCATTGCATGACAAAGATGCTGAAGCAGTGATTCAATATGCAATTGATGAACAGAAAGCGCAGGAGGAGCAGTTGCACATGTCAGCCAATGACCCACTCAGTTTGGCTTTGCGAGAGAAACTTGGTGGAGTTGCAGGTGAACTGGAAGGTATGCAGGTTGTGGATGATGATGGTCCTGCATTACCTAGTGGACCAATCCATGTGACAGCAGAGAATCCACCTTTGACCAATACTGGAGATGATATGTCAGGGGATCCAGGTCTTGCAGTGCCGGTGACACCGCCCAGGGACTATATAGAGATTGAAAGCCCTCGAGAGCCAGCAACATCTCGAGCAGCAGAACCCTTAGATGAGGACTCTTCAAAGAGGCAACGTTTGGATGAAGCAAAGAGACAGCGCATTGCCAGGTTACAAGCTGAATACGAGCAGAGATTGTGTGCTGTCAAGATTGCCTACAAAGAGTACTTCACTATGGATGATTATGAGACAGATTTGAATCTTGAACAATCAGCTGAAGAGGATGAAGACTGGGTTGGTGAAGATGCGGTTTTGCTGACTGGAATTCCAGAGTATTTGTGGTCAGACGCTCCAGTAGATCAACCCGCGCCTGGTAGTCCAGAAAAATGGATTGATGACCTTGCAGATAAGGTGGAGATTGACCGTTTGTGCAGCATGCAAGTCTTGGTGCCACAATCCGAGTTCCAAGGCGAAATCACAGGTTCTTTGACTACAAAGATGGTCAGGGATTGGCGTTTGAAGTCTTATGGAGAAGGTGAAGGTGAAAGGAAAAGATGGATGCGCAGATCCAGACTGGTGGCGCGTGAATTTGCAACAACGAAAAGATTGGACACTTTCAGTCCTGCCACTGGAACCCATACAGCAAACCTTCTGCAGTTGAAATATCTTGGAATGAAAAGCAAGATTTGTGAGACAGCATGCAAGGAGGATTACGATGTTGTTATGGGAAGCTTGGATGTGCGTGATGCCTTTCTGCAGGTTGAACAAGATGATCCGGTGCGTGTGGTTTTGCAGGGACAGCCTTTCATCATAAAGAGAAATCTCCCAGGCCAACGTCTTGGAGCAAAACAGTGGTTTTTGTGTTTGAAATCATTCTTGATGGAAAGCATGAATTTTGAGTTTTGCCCGGAGCAACCATGCTTGGCAAGGACACCTGAGGCCTCGATCATGATACATGTCGATGATATCCTTTTTCTGGGATTGAAATCTTTCTGGAACAACGTTTTTCTGAAGAAGATGAAAGAGAGATTTTCAGTGAGTCATGATGAGCTGAAAGGCCCAGGATCAAGCATCGCCTTTTTGAGGAGGAAAATTATGGAGGTTGAAGATGGCCTAGTTTTAGCCCCGGGTACAACGGTGGACAAGGTGGTTTCTTTGTTTGAGAGGATGTTTGGATCGGCACGATCACAGAAAGTGCCATGCGATGCAAGTATCCAGTTGCCTGACAATTCTCAAAGACTTTCAGAGAAAGACTCCAAGGGATACCGCTCAGTTGTGGGCCTATGTCTGTATGTAGGCCGTGAAAGGCCAGATTTGATGTATACCATAAAGGAGCTGGCGTCATACATGAGTGCTCCCACTTTGACTTCACTTGCACGCCTACGCAAGATGGTAGGCTTCATGAAATCTGTGGGGGACATTGGTTTGCACCTGCCATTTCCTGAAGATGGTCAAGGAAAGGTTATTTCTGGTGGACAACACCGATGGGTACTTGAGAGCTTCAGCGATGCCGATTGGAGTGCAAACAAGCAGACACGTCGCTCAACATCATGTGGGATACATTTCATCAATGGATGTTTCATGTATTCAAGCAGCCGAAGTCAACGAGTTGTATCACTTAGCTCATGTGAAAGTGAACTTCATAGTTTGGTTAGCTGCGTTTGCGATGGGATTTCATCAAGGCATGTGCTGCTTTTGGTTTGGATGAACAGTTGGAACATTTTCAGTTTACCGACTCGAGCTCAGCAAGGCAATTGGCAAGCAGGCAAGGGTCAGGTAAGGTGAGGCATCTGTCGGGAAAACTGTTATGGATACAGGAGAAGACAGCTGACAATACCTTCAAACTTCGACAGGTTCCAACTACTCTCAACGTGGCAGACATCGGGACAAAAGCTTTGAGCAGACAGAGGTTGTTCTATTTGTTGTATGAATGTGAACTGGTTTTCATTGCAGACTTTTCAAGGGTTGGAGCAAATGAGCATGCAATTCAAGATGAGAGGAGATTGAATTCCCAACAATTGAAAAGAATTTCCAAAGCCATTTTACGCATGAGTATTGCCATGGGAGTTGCTGGGGGTCTTGAGTCAGCAGGACCGGTTGCGGCAATGGCGCAGTCAAGTTGCGCAAACATGGGCAATGAGACCAAGGACACATCATGGTTTTCATTTGCAATTGCGGTTTTGGTGATTTGCATGGGTACTGTGTTTTCAAAGCTGGCATTCAGAGCATGGAAGTGGATTGAAGAGAAAATCAAGAAACTGGAGAACCAAGTGCTGGGAGTTTCAAACGAGTTGGAGCAAGCCCAGATCCAGTTAGCCGATCACTATGAGTATGCAGCTGATTTGAATGGAAGAATAGAAGATTGCAACGCTTTGGCAACAGATGCGTCAAACAGAATTGACACGGTGATGGCTAGACAGACTGGTTTTGAACAGGAAACTATAGAAGGTTTCAATGCTCTGGAGGAAACCTCAAATTGCGTGAGGTATGGACTGATGGAGATAGGTGGTTGGTTTTGTCAGGAACGCTAAACTGACAGCCGAGCAGTATCGACACATGCTAACGCAAGAAAGAGGAAACCTGGTGCTTTGGAATCATAGAAACCGTGCAGATTCAACTGACCCAATTGTACATCAGCAAGAAGATCACGAAGGAGGAGAAGAAGAAAGTCCGACAACAGATGTGGAGGACAACCAATCCAATAGACCTACTGGAATGGAAGCCCTCTTACAGAACATGAGGGTAGATCAAAATCAAGCTCTTGCAGCAGAACGCTGGCAGGAGGCCAACATGATTCAGCAGGCAATTTGTCTGGTGCTAGATTCCACTCTAACAGAGGGATTCAGTACAAGAATTTCAAATGAGATCAGAAACATATTCCAGAGGCTATATCGTTTTCACTGTAACAGAGGAGATGATGAACGTCGAGACAGGTTTAGGCTCTATGTTGAAGACATGCAGAGCTTGATGATTTGAAAGATTGTATTCGAAAACGTTTTCACTGGATGATGCAGAGTCAGACAGCAGAGCTGAAATTTGCGTTGAGAGGTGAAAATTTTGGAGTTGTGGAATGAGCCACGCTCAAACCACAAAGGAGGAGTGTGGAAAGTTGTGGAGCCCACTCACATGTGCCAGGATGACACGCACAAATCGATAAGAGAGTTGCATTTGTCATTTCACTTCATAGACTGACATGAACAGCATGTGCAGTTGAAACTTGTGAGACCCTTTTGGCACGAGTGAAAATAGACTGCAGCGTTTTCGCCTGAGTCTTTGCATAATTAAAAGGTACCCATGCCCCTGAATTCAGGGAACCATGCCTGACTAGCCTTCACAATTAAAAGGTACCCACTGGAACCATGCCTGACTAGCCTTAATGACTTAAAAGGTAACTACACCTGACTTAATACCTGATTTACTGGTTTTGCCTGATTTTGGAAAAACGCAGGGCCGGAATTTTGCAGGGCGCGGGCCGGAATTTGCCGGGCCCGGGCCGGAATTTGCCGGGCTGGGATTTTGGGGTTGTGCCTAAATAGGATTTTTGCAAAAATCGTGCATGACTGAAGGGAACCATGCCTGACTAAACATCATACCAATCATCCCAAAAGAATCCAATAATTCCAGCAAGTGATGCCTGACCAATCCCTGCGTCATAATAAACCGTCTGCCCCTCCCCACCCAATAATGAACACACGGAATAGTTTTTTGTATTTAGTGGGTATTTAGTATGAGGGTGCGAAACTTCCCCCTTGGTTAAAAAAAATACTTTACTTCGTGTGATCCCCACCGTGACATTTTTACATTTTCTTACTGGCAAATCTTCTGGCATTCTATCTGGCATATCTTCTGGCATTCTATCTGGCAAATCTTCTGGCATTCTATCTGGCATATCTTCTGGCATTCTATCTGACATATCTTCTGGCACTTCTATCTGGCATATCTTCTGGCATATATTCTGACATATCTTCTGGCATTCTATCTGGCATATCTTCTGGTATATCTTCTGGCATATCTTCTGGCAAATCTTCTGGCATTCTATCTGGCATATCTTCTGGCATATCTTCTGGCATATTATCTGGCAAATCTTCTGGGATTCTATCTGGCATATCTTCTGGCATATGTTCTGGCATATCTTCTGGCATTCTATCTGGCATAGCTTCTGGCATATTATCTGGCAAATCTTCTGGGATTCTATCTGGCATATCTTGTGTCATTCTATCTGACATTTTATCTGGCATACCTTCTGGCATTCTATCTGGCATATCTCATGGCATTTTATCTGGCATATCTTCTGGCATTCTATTCTGACATTCCATCTGGCATATCTTCTGGCATTCTATCTGGCATATCTCATGAGGTCCGGCAGGGAACACTTGGCGTGGATACTCGCGGTTGAGGTCCGGCAGGGAACACTGGGCGTGGATGGTCGTGGTTGAGGTCCGGCAGGGAACACTGGGCGGGGATGGTCGTGGTTGAGGTCCGGCAGGGAACACTGGGCGTGGATGGTCGTGGTTGAGGTCCGACAGAGAACACTGTGCGTGGATGGTCGTGGTTGAGGTCCGACAGAGACCACTGTGCGTCGAGGGTCGCAGTTGGACGAGGAGGACGAGGAGGACGACGAGGACGACAAGGACGACAAGGATGACAAGGAGGACGAGGAGGACGAGGAGGAGAGGAGGAGGAGGAGGAGGACGAGGCAGGCGGAGGCAACTGACATAAAATCTAACAACCCTCACCTGGCAGGTGGGGAACTAAATTGGAAAACATTTTTTAAATAACATCTAACTAAAATATTGCCAAAATTGGATTCCGAAGCTTCCCCCTGACATTAAATTGAAAACATTCGTTTTAAAAAATGAACTTAATATTTCAAAACCGATTGAATTCCTATTCAAAATCTAACTCAAATCTTGCCAAATTGGATTTCGAAGCTTCCCCTTATATTAAATTGAAAACCTTACTAATCCCCACCTCCTTTTACTAAACGTACCCTAAATACTAAAATATTACATTGATTCCTTTTACTAGGGTCCGCGTTAAATTTTGGGAAATTTCAGGCTGGCCAGTTTGACTTTTAATTGATACCTTTTCAAAAACAAATTAAACATGAAGGTCCCATTTCAGGATTTCACCACCAAAAAATAAAAACTAGTCAGCCCCGGTGATTTTTTAAAACTAGGGTCTTTTAAGGTCGAAAAAATAAGTATTTTATATTACAACGTTTATATAATATTGGGGGAAAACTTCGAAATCCACTTTTTGGCATTGCCTGGCAATATTTTTGCTGGATGTCAAAAGGAAATCTAATCGATTCTTGAAATCGAAAAAACATAGTTTTTTTTTTATTAGTGTTTTTAATTTAATCTTAGGGGAAAACTTCGAAATCCAATTTTTAGCAATATCTTAATTATATGTTAAACAGAAAACTAATCGATTTTGAAACAGTTTTTTTTTAAAATATATTAGGGCTGGTAATTTAATATTAGAGGAAACATTTCGAAATCCGGTTTTTGTTTTTATTTTTGTTACTACAATTTAAAAGGAAATCGAATCGATTTCAAAAAAGAAAAAATAATATTTTATATTAGGGTTTTTTAATGTAATATTAGGGGAAAACTTCAAAATCCAATTTTTGACCATATTCTAATTAGATTTCAAAAGGAAATCTAATGAATTTTGATATAGAAAAAATAGTCTTTGATATGAGGGTTTAATATGAGGGGAAAGCTTCGAAATCCAATTTCTGGCAATATCTTAATTTGAATTTACAAGGAAATCTAATCGATTCTGAAATAGAACAAATTTAGTTTTTTATATTGGAATTTTTCATGCAAGATTAGGGGAAGCATCGAAATCCAATTTTTGAACATATTTTAATAATTGGATTTTAATTTGATATTAGGGGAAAGCTTCAAAATCATTTTTTTGTTTTTTTCAATAGATTTCAAAAGGAAATCTAATCGATTTTGAAACAAGAAAAAAAACAAAATGATATTAGGGTTTAATATAAGGGAAAAACTTCGACATCCAATTTTTTGGCCATATTTTATTTAATTTTTAAAAGGAAATCTAATCGATTTCGAAATAGAAAAACATACATAGTTTTTTTTATGTTGGGGGTTTTTATTTGATATTAAGCTTCGGAATCCACTTGTTTGCCATATTTTAATTGGATTTAAAAAGAAAGAAATCTGATCGATTTTGAAATAGAAATATGTGTATATATATATATTGTGTGTTTTTTTTATCAGTATTAGGGGGAAGCTTCGTACCCTAATACTAAAGACCCCCCCAATACTAAAAACTCCTCCAGGTGTTTGTTATTTGGGTGGGTGGGTGAAGGGGCGACTGTTTAGCAACAGGGGGAAGGGATTAAACCGTTTTTTGTTTCTAATTTCAAAATCCATGAAAATAATCTTTAAATAGAATACTGCCAAGAATAGGATTTCGAAGCTTTCGCCTAGTATCAAATAAAACACCAACACCTGAATTAAAAAAACTAAAATTGACGATTTTAAAGGACGGACCCCAATAAAAGACACCCCGGTGTTGACTAGTTTTTTATTCTTTGGGGGTGAAACCCTCACATGGTACCTTCATTTTTAAAATTGTTTTCTCAACGGGATCAATTAAAAATCAGATTAACCAATTTGACATTTCCCAAAATTGGAAATCGCACCTAGTTTTTGTCATTTGGGGGTATTTTTCGTAATAGGGAGAAAGGATTAGCAAAAGAATGCCTGATCAAAATGATGCCGATTCTGTGTGTTACAATCTTTTTGCCCACTACAGTGTCTACAGGGTTACAAGGGATGCCGTGCCAGCTAGAGTCCCAAGTCCATTCAACCAACACCCTAATCGATGAAGTTGGACTTGTTGAAATGGAAGTGGGACTGGACCAGTTGACATGGGGCGATGCTGACCTTCAACGGGAGCTTCGGCGCCTGAAGGACAACAGTTTGAAAATTCCGAACCTGAAATATATTTTCAAAATTGCCTTACTAAGAGTGATCCCCACCCTGACACACTATTCTGACATAGTTTCTGACATATCATCTGGACGTATATGTGGCATATATGTTCTGACATACTATCTTACATTCTTTTCTGAGATTCTATTTGACATTCTTTCTGGCATCCTATCTGGCATCTATTCTGACATACTTTCTGGAATATACTATATTCTGATCCTGCCTTGCCATGAGTTTGGGCTGGGAGTGCTTTTATTTGCGTGGATCAATGCCAATGGCTTGAATATCCACCAAATGTTGGTTTCACATGTTTGCACCCAATGATTGCCATTACCATTGATACTCCAAAATGGCCAGGTCCTGAATTTGAGAGTAGGTCCTGAAAAGTTTTCTGGGTACTGAAAAAACAGGACTTTGGCACAGGGTCTGAAAAAAGACGTAGGTCGTAGGTGGAAGATTCAGGTATGCTGTTGGGTTGCAAAGCTGGGTTAATACACCTAATATATCCTCATATATCCTAATATTGTGTAATTCCATGCGGAATCTCGACATCGATTCCAACGGCTGATGCTGATGGATACACCTGACTGGTCTCAACACATTCAAAAAGGATAGAGGCGCATCGCATTTCCTGCTCAAAGCAACCAAATAACATACTCGCATTATGCCGTCAAACATCGTCAAATCAATTTGCATCGAACATTGTTGAACATGGACCCGAGAATTCGTTTCCAGCCTAACCAAGCCCCGTGCAAATACTTGTTTTCTATCTGGGTTTTCTTATGCTTCTCCTGCAGTGCGCAAGCGCTCAGCATGCTGTACAACCGGATGACCTTGTGCAAGAACACCTCCAGCTGTGAAGGATGGCCACGATCCAGCAGTACATCAGTCAAAGGACAAGGATGGACAAGGCAAATTCAACCTTTGTGTCTGATTGTCAATGAGAATCTTAATACAATCGATTTCCTTCTTCAGCCATGAGAGTTCCTGGGCAGGAATGGCATCCTGTAGAAAGTTTCTAGCTTTTGAATCTTCATGACCTTTCCAACTTTTGTGCTGCAGAAACCCTTACCTGTGTTACCTCAAAGTATACGTAGCATATTGTTCTCCACGTGCTCTATCCGACGATTGGAACCTTCAATCCAGCATACCATGGCGTTGCGATATGCTATCATATGCTACGACAAGGTTCGTAATGTTATATCTAAATCCAAAAGAACATGTCCACGAGCCACCACGAGCCACCTAAACACCTTGGACTGTCAAAACTCGCCGTCATCCCGCTTAAGATCTTAAAAATGCCTGCCTTTGTATGACAACGATTCTTTCAATACAACAGTTCAGTCCAGTTCACTCCAGTTCACTCCAGTTGAATCGTCCCAAATGGAGGTTTCCAAAAATGGAAAAGCCCAATGAAAAGCCCTTAAAATCAGTGGATTACCATATTAAACCATATTAAACCATATTAAACCATTGGTTTAACCATTGGTTTAACCATTGGTTTAACCATTGGTTTACCGTACGGTTTACCCATTGTGTTGGTCACCTTGGATCGGGTGAATCCCCGATCCCGTGACGCCTCCACTTGCTCCTCTGGCTGCTTGGAGCCACGGCAGAAGCTGACAGCTGAGGCAGCAGAACCGGACCAGTCGCCCAGGAAGGCGTTCGCCGTGGTATAGGCCGACCTCGAAATATCTCGAAATGCTCCACTGATCTACAGATATCTACAGTGGTTGTGAGGTGTGAATATATTTTTCAGCAAGGTTTAGTGAAAGTTTAGTGAGTTTGATGCACAACCTTGAAAATCTTCCAAGCTTCATTTGTTTTTGCTGGAGGTACAATCTCACAGTCTCTTGATGCTGACTGCAATTGCAAATCATCGAATTCTCACTCGTGAACATACATACCATCGGGCATTCTGAATATTCTGATTCCGAATGAATCCTAAATTTTAAAAAAATCGTCCATTTTAGTCCTATTTTAGCGAAATCAGGTCGATGCAAACTCTTAGCTCTGAGATGCTCTGAGCCATGACATCTCACCATCCCCTGTCGCCCAAGATCTTCCAAGCAGCCAATATGTGGAGTACGCAGCAGAGAGCCGGAAGACAATGACGAAAGACACGAAGCCGCTGAAACCTACCGATCGGATCTAACAAACATAAATTGGGGAAGAATCAGGAAGATTCACCGGCTCATAGTAGGGATATCGACGATATGGATGACTGAAATTATATGAAATTATCATAAAAGAAGGCAGCCATAAGGTTTGCTAATGGTACCAGTTTTAAGCCAACAATAGCCAACATGTCCTTGCAACAGTGACTCTTGAGATACCTGCGAATGCGATCAACCGTGTAAGAAGTGTACTGTATGCCACTGTATGCCAGTGTACTGCAGGGCAGGTTGGTTTCACAGCAAGTCACTTTTTCGCGTGGTGCTTATAAGGCTTAGCGGCCACTCCAAGGTGCTCCATCCACAAGGAAGTAGAAGCCTGTGACGAAGTCCTGAAGAAATTTGAAGAGAAATGAACTGAGGAAACATCATCTCTTTGTGCTTGGTTCCTCCGATCATCTTTCCGCACTCATGTAGTTCGATTCTGACGTTTTCCGTAACACCTCAGGACTTAGGAAGGTGTGAAGGCATCAGCTTGAAGAAACATGCCCTCTTCCCTGCATCTTGCAAGTTGCCTTTCCATCGAAAGCCCCTTAGGCCCTAACTCTACAACCCCCAAAAAAACTATCCCCTACTGCACTGGGGGCTTATTACACCGCCTGTATTGTTTGGGTTCCCCGGGTGGGTAACCTGTGATTTCCATGTCCTTCTTCCCTTCGCCAAAGACAGCTTCAATGTGTAGAATCTTCAGAACCAGTGCCAAGACAGAGATGGGAAAGACGATATAGAAACCTCACTTCAAAGATATCCAAAGCAAATGCCAATCCTGCCAATCCTGCTGTAGCTGATAGTGCAAAAGATGGCAGAGCGAAGTGCTGTAGAACTCCACTCATGCCCTGAAGCTTACGTACATTTTGACACACAAGCGAGAACAACAAGCAACTTCGTAGTAACCTGTGGACCAAAGGCTTTGGTTCCCGTGCCGTTTGAAAGGTTTATGATACTAGATTTTGCACCGAAGGCAAGACATCTATTCTGGTCTTTTGGACAGTTTTCGAACTGTGCCCACATCTAAAACAGGTCGAAATGCCGAACATACAAAGAATGCTGCAAATTGCAAGCAGCTTCAAATTCCATACTTGCTGTGAAGGGTCGCCAGCAACCCCTGGGCCCTCTGGGTTTCCGGACAGTGAGGGAAAACGCTGCCAGTCAACTGGAATGCCAGGAACCAGCTGGGCTGCCTCAATGTCACTGCTCCAGTCTCGTCAAGTGAGAAAACTGGCAACCGGGAAAAATCATGAAAAATCTAATACAGTAATGTTTGAAAACGGCGAGTACAACTTTGCAGATCTTTGCAGTGCTACAGTAAAGTCTTCATTGGTTCAATCACTGAGCTCTTGCATGCTCAACATCTCAACCAAGTGCCTCTTCATTTGGAAGGATTCTAGATCTGGGCCATGATAGAAATGTAGATGTAGGCTGTGGGAGCTGCATAAGTGTCCCCAATGTCACACCAAGCTGCCCCTTTTTTGCGCCATAGTCGATCATGGTGGCAGTCAGACAAACTAGTGGCTGGAAAGTTTGCTACGGTTCAAAAACAGAAAGCCAAACCCATATTTCAGTTTGTATTTGTTTGCATTTTTGTGGCCATTCCGAAAACCGTCGAACCTCCTCTGGGTGGAGTGCTTGTTCTGCAAAAAACTCTCTTTCAACCATTGAGAACGTTGGGCATCCTTCTTGTCAATGATGATAGTTGCAGAGAGGGTGCTAGGTGGCAGCTCTAGGCAAGGAGCTGCTTTGGCTTGAGCAAAGTTTGCAGTTCAAATCTTGGCGTGCCTTTTTCGGCAAAGAAAACCGATGGAGTTAGGGTAATTCTCAGGGCCATGGATTGGACTTGCATCTCCTTGAACGTTTACTAACTAGAGTGCAGTAAATCATGACTAGACTCCTCAAGCCCTTGGCAGCTGTGTAAGCCCGTGGCAGCTGTGTTAGCCCAACTTCTCAAGTGGAAGCAAATACATATGAGATACATATTGACATATTGATATTGATGTTGGATGATGTTGATAGTTCATGATAGTTTTTAGTACCAATTCCAACATATTCCAACATTAATATAGTCCAACCAATTGCTCTACCATTTGCTGCGCCACCTTCGTTTCTGCCACAGTGGCCTCTGGCCAGTCATCACCTGAGTGGAGCTGAAAACAGCTTGGCTTCCAATTCGTGATGTCTGCGCCCCGGCTGACAGCTGTGAACTGCGGTTTTCTCCAAACTGACACCTGATGAACTCCGTGGCCCCGTGGACCTCACTTGCCCTCTGCTGGTTTTGAAATCTTTCGGACATGGTAATGGCTTCAAGGCCCCATGTGTGCTGCACCTGAGGATAAAAACTCAGCCAGATCTCCACCTGTTGAAACGATAGGACAGCACCAGTGATCACTAGTGTGCATCTGGTACCACCTATTATGTGTATATATATATAACATTATATTACTTATTAATGCTGCCTCAGATTCCAACTTCAGTTCGGACCTTAGGAACCTGTGTCCAGATTGGCACTTCTTTGATTTTCACTGATCCATCAGAGACAAAGTAGCCTCATTGAGAGGACAGTTGCTCTCCGCATCCGATTCCAAAGAATCCACTCTCCCCTCCTGCCTTGAACTACCGTGGCTTCAGGTTCTTTCTCCTTATGATTTGTCACAGCAAAGGGGACAAATGGATTCCAAGAAGCTAGTCTTGGCTTGCAGACTCCCACTTTGATATTCAGTGCATGTCATTCCTTTGCAAGGTGCGTGCTATTTAATCGCCACGGTTTCCACAAAGGTGTTATAATATCACAAAGATTCACAAAGCAACTAAAACTAGCACCACTGTCAAACATTAATCTGGAAACGTCTGGGCTGGCTCAGTCTCTCAACCAATTCACCATCTTAGGCAGCCTAGTCTAGGGCCATACAAGCTTGAATATTGAATAGCAGCTCGAAGAGGATAATGTTAGCATGTCATAATACCAAACAGGGACCCTCTCAAAATGGTCTGCGAAACTATCCTACAAACCCACGCAAGGGCACCCACACACACAATGGCAGCATTAATGTCAAACGACCATCTCAGCGCCTTCCCAAACAATGGGTGCATGTTGAGCAGACCCAAGTACCCCCCTTGCCCCCAAACAATGATGAAATTGTAAATTTCTGCATATCGAAGGCAATTTGTCAAGCAGCCAGTGTTTAGTCCAGTGTTTAGTGTTTGCAGTTCACAGCATCTGGTGTACTGATTATCAATGTTGTTGGAACAAGTCCGTAGTTGAGAAAATTGCAGCAGATCCAGGCCACAAAATCCACAATATTACAGCATTTGTCATCCTCGACCGGGTCAACGACTTGTGTTTTTTAGGTGCGTATGACAGCAACAACAGTACATTCTGTTTAGATCTGTTTAGGACGATCGTGGGTCCAACATGGTCCAACCCTGATTTTGTCTATGTTTCTCTGTTTGCGTCAGGCCACCTCAGGATTGCTGGAAATTACACGGTGTTTCTTCGAAGTAGTGGACGTGCTGTAGCTCTTGGGATTGAATGGATGACATGGTCATGGCATTTTGGGGAGTCAATTGGAGGATTGGACTGGACCCACACCAGATGCACTCAGCTTGGTGGTCCAACTTTGTTAAAAACCGCACCAGAATATTTAGCAGGTGCACCACGCAGGAGATGGATGACGTTACATTGGCGCTTGTAGGATCTTGTAGGCTCTTCTGGTCCACCACTTGACAAGCAGTACATCTCAACCGAATCAAAACTTCAAAATCCACAAGAGCACACCTCAGGTAGTACTGAGTCTGTCTAACTGTTAGCTGTGCTTAATCGATTTCGTTTGGATTGCCTCCCTCTGACCCTCCCAACCAACATTTCAACTGGGCTGCTGGAGACTGCCCACTTCCAGCACTCGTGGCCAAAGTTCTGGCAGCTTCTCCTTGCGGATTGTCCGGGCCATAGACATTTTGCCTCTTTGCCTCTTTGAGATTCTTTGAGCCATGTTGAATCAGCTTTGTTCGACATTGGCAGTTGGCAGGAGAAAAAACATGGATGACAACCAGTTTCATACAAGTTTCAGATGTCCAGATCTGGACCTCAGCATCCGCGAGAGTTTTTCCATGTTTTTTTCTCTATGCTTCGAGCAAATTCCATCGCAACGCGCTGACAAGCTCTTCATTTTTGCGCACTACCCACAAAATCAACGGGTGAAGCAGTGAAGCAACAAATTGCTGGCTCATGCTAACTCATCTTCCTGTAATACGCCCTGGGCAAAACACACACACACACACATTCGGCAAAATCATCCTGGAACATCTTCCATTGCTCCGGCGCTCATCCTCAGAGTCAGGTTTTGCATCAGGGTCCGACATCATGGGGCCACAAAGCAGGTCCTTGCTACGAATCCCCGGCAGTTGAACAGGTTGACAACGGAATCACCACTAAGGCCCGTGATCAAACTACCAAATTACACAGTGTGAAAAGTTTGGATGTAGCCTTTGCCAGAAAACAATTTCTTGGCTTTCTTGGCCAAAACTGTTCTTCCTGTACCATCTGTACCCATGTACAACACAATTACGTCATGTCGGAAGAGGTTCCCACCTCTTTGCTCAGCGTCAAATCAAGCCATCAAACGGTGGCTCTGCTTCTACATGGCGACGAACG
Organism: Cladocopium goreaui; assembly: GCA_947184155.2. Lineage (NCBI taxonomy): Eukaryota > Dinophyceae > Suessiales > Symbiodiniaceae > Cladocopium > Cladocopium goreaui. The sequence goes on from CAMXCT020001983.1 coordinate 37,366, forward strand.
ACATTCAACTGCCTGAATAGGACTCTTACAGAGTATCCAAATAGTCACATGCCACCAACAGGATACCCATGGTACATCCAACACTATTCAACGCCTACGAAAAGCTGCGGACATGGACTAGACTATCTCGCTAGGGTGAAAACCTGCCTATGTGATGCACTGTCTTCACTGAAAGTGTGTTGCAAGTCTTATCAACTATGTGACTACCTGTTGTCAGTATGCTGTGTGAGAGGGAGTGTTGTGCTCTGACACGTCGTCGTGTCAGCAAGGCACAGCAACGTCTTTGGGAACCAACAGTGCAGAGAATAGATTCCCGCCCCAAAACTGCATGTCTAATGTACGGTTCTTACGAAAGTCAAGCAACTGACAACAAACTAAGGGCATCACAAAAGCAAGGCTGGATAAACTTGTAGACATCCCCAAAAGTCTAGAGAATGGCCAAACAACTTCTAGCAGTGCATGCATAGGATGTTCATTTCTTCGAGTGTTGACAATGTTGATAATGTATAATAATGCCGACAAGTTAATTCAAACATATCTTCTTACTATACATATTTTATTCAGCTTTGGCCATCGTTGACGCGTAAAGTGAGCTACAAGGGTGTCATCCCCAGGTATCTCCAATGGAATTTCTTGCTGCCCTTCCAACACTGCAGCTGCCATCGGCTGTGGGTGCACCCGAACGGCTCGCCGGAAGAAGCCCTGTGGACTCTGATCTGCACCTGACGAGTTGCCGAAGGGAAACAAAATCGAAACTGGTTGGCCCATCATGGCCCACCATGGCTCACCTGTAGCATCAATGCCTTCCCTTTCGAAGAGGCCCATCGCAAGCTGTGACCTCTTGCCACTGCCGGATGGATGGATGTGGTTGGCTGGTTTGATCTCCCTTTCATCTCCCACTTACAGTAGTTCCATGTAGTTCCCACCCAATGCATCAACCATAACAAGCTGGACCTGACACAGACAAAGTTCCACACTCTCAGGCGCCGACAATGCTGAAAGGGCATCCTGCACGATCCAAGGTTTTGGCCCCAGAAAGCATCGAATCAGGCCCCAAATTCCGGTCAAAGCCGAAACCCATCCAGGCATTGTCGAGTGACATACAATATCGGAATTCGGAAGCTGACACTGCATTTTTTTCAAGTTTGCCATCATCTTTAAGGATATATCTTATTATTGTTAATTATCATTATTATCATTATTATTATCATTATGATTGTTATCTTCACACTTGAGAGCAGGCGGAGGCGGACGAAAGGTAGTGTAGTGGGAGAGGAGTGGTGTCAAAATGCTGCGCCCCTAAGATGATACACCAAAAACGTTTTTGCGCAGTCCAAGATGATTTTATCCAGAGCATGACTGCATGATACGGTGTCTTGTGCAGCGTGAAATGATGCACGAAAAGGGGTTTATTTAAAACCCCTTTTTCAGACCCCTTGCAGCAACTGTTATTGAGGCTGAAGCATACCAATTATGCTGGACTACAGGGACATCTCCCTCATGGAAAGTGTGCCTCTAATGTGGGGGCCCGTGACCGCGTCACCCGTGGGAATTGAACCCATGACCATTTTCGGGGGGGGGGGCCCCCCCCCTTATAATTGATATCCAATACATAACGGCGAGAATTCCATGAATTCCGTGGGCTGGCCCCCCAATACCCCCTAAGCTTGTGCTGAAGCACGGAGAACTCAGGTAGCTGACGCTACCTTTCGTGATTAAATCACCATTCCTGCTTAATCAGCGCCAAGCGCTTCCATCAAGGTATGTCAATGGTCAATGTGTTTTGTCCTTCAATTCCGACCATCCAGGTGCATCTGCGTCTTTTGTGCCTGGCTGCGGCAAAAGGTTCGTTGGCGAACGAGCCATCCAGGACCAGCCATGTTTCACGTCTTTGGATCATCGACCCAAAGCTATCAAAGCCAGATCTATCAGAATCTATCATTGACAGGTTGTGCGATATATAGGTATATATAAGATGCATTTATTTGCATTGCATATCTATATCTATATCTATATCTATATATATATATGTGCCGTGGTTGGAACAGATTGGAACCATTTAGAACCGGCAACACCATCCGAGTATGACCTGCCATCCCCGGTGCGGCTGCCTCGCCATGGCCAATTGCCACTGTCAGCCACCTGTCTCCATGACCTTAGAAGGACATCCAGCCACTGAGTCACTGGGAAGGATGACAACCCCTTTTTGTTATGGAAAATAAAAGATCTTTGAAACCACCAACCAGATAAACTAACAAAAAGTATACAAAAACCACCGAAATCTGATGAAACAACGTGAAACAACGTGAACCAACGTGAAACAGGTCCTGTTGCTGCCAATGCCAACATGCATCATCCTTTCTGACGATACTTGCACGGTGCTGCACCGACACTGTCCTTGTTAGTTTGGTTGAACATCTGCGATGTTTAGGTCTACAAGTCTCCTCCTTGAACATGTTGAAGGTGTCAATACATGCCGATGTTTGTTGTGATGTGATTGTGTTTGGTTGAACTGCGCATGTTGGTCTCTTGGTGCCACACGGAACTCCAGGGCCTCGTTCGGGTTGGAGGTTTGGAGGATTTGTCTGTGCTGGACCCAGCAAGATCCAAACTGAATCTGTCTGGCTATCCCTGGATGATTATGAATGATATATGAATGATTTACAATGATCTGATTTTGCACCATATGGATGCCAAGTATGACCCAAACATCGGGTGATGGACTCGCACTGAAATCGTCTGGGCAGCTTCGGCTTCATCAACTCTACTTAGGGATGCCGGGTCTCCTGGCACATGCACAGCGGCAGCAGTTCCGACAAGGACGTGAGTGCTGTCAGCACCTGGCCAAAGTGCAACACCAAGAGCGAGAAGGCCCGGGCATGCAGCATTCGACGCGACAGGGTTTGTCCAGCTGGAATAGCCCAACATCATAATGATCATAATGGTTTGTCAACGTTTTCCATCATTTTCCTATTGTAGCCTCTTGCGAATTTGTGCTGAGTTCTTGAGTTCGCTTTGCTGCGTTTGATTACTATGATGAGTCATGATTCATCTTTGTTACACGATCTGGTCGTCCAGCTCATTCCCCACAAAGCGTTTGATTTCCCAACAATGCAGTGATTGTTGCGTTGACTGGGCTGCATCCTGAAGGAACCTCACCAAACATAAAACAATGGAGGCTGTGAAACAGTGAGAGTCACCGCTCTGGTGATCTCTGGTGTCGGTGGGCTTTTCGGTGGGGCTTGCCGGTGGGGCTTGCACTGCTGAAACGCCACATACACATTATCATCCAATAGCTCATCACTCAGCACACAGTGTCCACAATTGGTTTCACAATTGGCTCAAAGTAACTGTCATAACAATCTATCATCAATGTATCATCAATCTATCATATAATCTATCTCTGAATCTATCATAATAGATTATCATCTATAGAGTATATAACAATGTATGAATATATTATGATAGATCACTGTATAGAGTCATAACAATCACCATCTGGACATATCTCGACATCGCGTCTGGCAAGGCGTCTGCGCACCTGCTGCAAGCCATCGGCCTCGAAACTAGGCAGCTGGAAGCGCAAGTGGCGCAAGGCCTTGGTGTCGCAACAGGTCACATCATGTCACATCTATTTTTTTAAAAAAAGTATAACACAATTTTAAACAATAGAAAAATATAGAAAAATAATGAACCATATTATGTATATATACTGTATATATATATATAAGGCATCTGTCAGAGATTCCGATGATGACCGTCACATTTCAGATCTTTGGAAACATTTAGCAAAACGTATCAAAACATGCCAAACATTGTTCGGACATGTTCGGACTGTCCAGGTAAAGAGATGCAAAGAGGACCTTTCGATACCTGGAGGACCTCGACCTTTTCCCCTCGATGTGGACACTGCTTTGCTGTGCTAAGAACGGCCGGATGAGGATCCCATGTCCGCGACGCCACCTTGGGCTATGACCTGTCTCAGGCCTTGCCCCCGGGGCTCCTGGCAAGGAATGGACCCTTGTGCGCCTTGTGGTGAGAATGAAGGAATCATATGGAATCATGAGAAACATCATATGGAAACCACAAGGAATGACAAGACACAACAAGAAACTCGGAAGACTATTGAAGCAATGGCAGGACAAGGAATCAATAGCAAGGACGTGCAGAGACTATTAGAATGTGAGAACGGATGATTTCTAAATGATTTCAATATATTTCGATATGGGTCAACATGTTTCGATATGTTTCAATCAAGTTGGCAACGAGGTGATACAGCCTCTCCAGGTGTGGGTGCCACCATTTCAGCACTCTCCTCACGGGACTCCAGGCCAGTGTTGGTCTGAGTATTCCCCAACTTTAAAGGGTGGATATGGTTGTACAAGGGGACCCAAGCTTGATCTGTACCCAACTCGGGTGATGATCAAGAAACATCGGGCCTTGACCCAAATGATACGAAATGTGATTCAGTATCATGTACTTCAATAATAATGAATTTGGATACTAACCATCACAGAACCAATGTGTTGGCTCCCTTCACCAGCCTCCGAGACATGATCTTTCCATATGAATTTAGCCACCTGCAATGTCGGCACCATTTGGCAGCCATGCGGTCTTTTTTCTGCCTTTTAGCATCCTTTGAGACGGCTGCATCATGGGACCTTGCACTCCCCTGCAAGGATGGTCTGACCTGAGAGTTCACAGGTTGAACCGTTGAATACGTCCCCTGCAAGGATGGTCTGACCTGAGAGTTCACAGGTTGAACCGTTGAATCTTGCGTCGTATCTATAGACCATAGTGACACCAAGCAAAGTCAGCAAGATCAAAAAGGTGGGATTCCTCTCAGTGCCAAGTTTCCGAATGTTAAGGTGAGACACAGAAATTTCCCTCGCGTAAGGTATCAACTATCCCTTTCATTTTTCTGACCAGGGTCTCCCTTGATGAATGCGCGACTTCAACTGCATGTACACAGCACCAAGTGTCCCCACAGACCTGGATGAACACAACGGCTTAAACCTGCGGTGCCATCTTCTACAGTCTTCACTTGTCTTCTCATGTGAAAGATGTTGGAACATGCCCTTTTAGCTATGAGTTCACTGAGCAGTTTTTTCAGTCTTTTGTTTAGTCACACACACATTGGCAGCTTGCAAACAGAGAAAACTCGCAAGACTGGCGACTGGCCACATGTTTCTTCCACGGAGATGTTGAAAAGAGAACTTGAACTCAGGAGGGGTGTCTGCAATACAGCATGCCCCAAAGAAATTCTCCAATCCGATGAGGTGCGTCTAGATTCGCTTGCCGAATGCTAGGTAGTACTAGTATGGGGTGATGGTAGGGTGTGATATTGACCCTTGACACAGTGCAGCACGTCAAACCTGCACAAAAAAACAAGGATGATATATCCTGGGATTCCAGTTCCAAGAACCAAGACCATGAACAACATCATCGATCATGCCTTATCATAGTGCTTCTCGTGTCGGGAGGCACGAAAGCTCAGGAACGTGTCCAACAGCTGAACGAAATGGAGTGGACTAAGACAGATCCGAAACAGGAACTCCTGCCTTTAATGAAACAGAATGAATGATTATAATAATTATACAATCAATCATATACAATCCATGTACTGCAGTTCCTCGTGGGATAATGTTACGCTCTGTTCTTCTTGGTCTCGCGTGCAGCATGCATTATGCTTTTGGGTCAATAGAAACAGTCCCAGGCCATCCAGAACCCGACACCACGAAACATCACAAAACGGAAAAACATAAATTGAAAACCCTTTGATTTTAAGGAAGGGTCACAAAAAAAAAAAACAAAACAAATTACAGTAAACCAAAAAATAGGTCCGGGTCTATAGGGTACAGACAGACAGGATCAAAATCCGAAATCGTAGTTGTAAACGTCACAACAGGTCAACAAAATAGAGCCCAAGTGTTTCTCCGGACCCCGGTGTACCAAAAAGAGTCCTGAATGGTTTCAGGGACGGACACGTGAGAACCCGACACCACGAAACTGAAGAAACCCGCGCAGGAATGAGTCAACTCACAGCAAGGGTCTCTCAGCAACAAACGATTCAAGCAGCCCTGCTGTGCTGTGCGATAAACTTTAGGAGAATGAGCTTGCAAATCACTGACGATCAGGATTGGGCATCTTGTTTACAACCAACAGCTGATGCTCAAAGCTTCCCAAAGATTGCCAGGTATAAACAACCTGTTCCAACGCCTTTGAGAAGCAAAATTGGAGATGGGTAGAGAACTATCTCTTGATGATTAAACCTTTTTGGTACCCTGGGTGCTGGATTCTCTTCTGGGGGGAGATAGATGATCGTAGATGATGAACAGCACCTCAGGACCAACAGCTCTGACAATTGGCAGTACAATGGCGCTGACATCTGTTCTTTCAATTGGTCAAAATTGTCTGCCCACATCTGGCCTCAGACTAACACGAACTTACATCAATTACCAGTATCATCCCGTATCTTTAGAAAATCCTAGACTATTTCCTGGAACTCGAAACTCACTCTCCCAGGGCACTGAAAGTAGCCCCTCAAAAGACAAAACCGGCGATGCCCGGGCAAAGGCCCTCAAGGCGAGTTTCCTCGGTGAACTTCAACCCGATCTGACCTAACAGGACCTAGCAGGACCTAGCAGGAACGAACAGGACCTAAGGACCCAATATATCCAACATGTGTGTTATTGTGTGTTCTTACTGTTGTTCTTATTCACGTTGCCAGGAGAATTGAAATGACTTGGCCAACTCCGCATGGACCGGGATTTCTGTTTTCTGCTGAAACTGGTTATCTAATGCTCGCAGCTCTTCAACAGATCTTGAAAGAAAAAAACCTTCATCCTGCATCCTGACACCACCTGGTCACCACCTGGCTCACGAAAAAAAAATACAGTGAAGATCACCAAAATTCTTGGCTTGTTGATGGGCAACGAAATGAGAAGTCTGCAACACAGATAATTACATCCTAATACAGTGTGGTGCCGTCGTACTGGCCATACTAAACTGGAACAGGGCCTCCTTTGAATGAAGTGCTAACTCATTCAGTCAAGACTCGGGCATGATGCCAAATCACACGACCCTGCTCCTCGGCTGTTCCAGCTGTTTTTTTTTGCATGATTCAACCCACAACAGGCTGCTTCGTGTCCAAACACCAAATAAATCCAGATACCAGGTCAAGGCAACGTCGATTCATCAATGATGCTCAAAGGAAAGTGGCTGACTGACCTGATCATGTCTGAATTGTTTTGCGAACCAACAGAGCCGCTTCCGACATCTTCCGACTGTCTAGAACTGAAGGACCTACAAAGATGGTAAACTGCCTTATTCCAATCGGAGGCACAGATTCCCAAGTTATGTCAATGTGCCTTTACAAAAAATGCGAGGCCACTTCGCGGAGTTGATTTTCCTTTTCTTGGATGTCAACACGGTTAAAGCCGAGCATCCAAGGTAATCTTTCCAAGAAGATTTTTCTGGTCCACCTTGGCTCTGGCCGGAATTGAGATACTGCAACTTCGACACCAGTGCCCTGGTAGTCTGGAGTAGGTGTCTTTCGCACAGTCAGGACACATCACCCAACCAAGACTTCACTCCCAGTTCCAGTCCAAACGACCAAACCAACTATACACTAGCGTTACTGTTTTTTTCCTGGTTCCATCTTTCTTAGTTGCGGAATTTCGAAATAGATGTGATGGCAAACAGAATCTTGAACGACAAGGAAAAGTGAAAAGTGGCGCCGAATCACCGAATCGGTGCCTGCTACTTGGACACACGCATACAAACACCAAGAAAGCACATTACCCTCTGGTAAACTAACATAGCTATGGAAAGATCCACCCATTTTTAATGGGAAAATTCACTATTTCTATGGTCATGTTCAATAGCAAACTGTTAGTCATTACCAGAGGGTACACAAACATGAAATGTCAGTTCTGCTCTCGAGTTACACAGGTCCAGGTCTCGTCATTCTGGTGCCAGCCATCCTCGGAGCGAGTTTCATCATATTTCGCAAGGTTTGTTGCTGCAACTGGCATCTTCTTTTCTAAATCCTGTATGATAAACATATCATATTATGTGTATATATATATATATATCATGCATTAGAATGATTATCATCAGTACATATAACTGAGTGCTTAAGGTAAAACTATCAAATTAAAAGGTATGCGTAACTGAAGCCACAATTTGTGCAGTTGGACCAAGTTGAAACCGGTTGCATTACGCAACATCCCGCAATCCTGACCCATCGCCCAGTCCTTCACATCTGCCGCTGACTTCAATACAACCATTATGTGCAACCATCTTTTTGACATCGGCCACTACCACTGTGGAAAGGTGCCACTTCACAGTCCCGGTGCAATTCTGTTCAACGAATTAGTTACACCTTCCAATGCCTTTCAAGATTTAAAAGTGCATCAAATATCATCCAAACATGTGAATTTCAAGCCCTTTCTCAGGTAAACAATAATGGATTCATGATAAGCCCCATCATATATATATATACGTATATACATATCATCCATAAACCATGTCATCATAATATGTCATAATATAATATTATCCACTTATATATATATATAGTATATCAACCGTATCTCCATATTTTGATGGTTAGACTCCCTTGAGCCAAGCCGCGGGCCCTGGACCCCAACGCTTCGCAGCAGAGAGCAGCTTGATGATGCGTGCTGCGTCCGCACCACTTTGGCCTCAAGGTTATGCCCCAAGATCCAAGTTACTCAAGTTACCTCAGTTATCAGATTTCTATAGATTTCTATAGATTTACATATAGACTATTTATATCTATTTATAATTATATATGTATGTATGTGTAGATAGATTGATTTTCATCGGTTTTATCAACTGAAGAGATATTCTCCACCATGAAGCCTACAAAACCTAGAAATAGATAGAACTAGAAGATCATAAAAAATAAACCAACTGAGCTAACTATGGACCATTCGGATGTCGCTGATGCATCCGGGAGGTCAAATGGGGTGCCAGTTTGAGTCATTGAGCGCCTGAAAAGTTGAGCTGTATCATCACTAATATCACTATCATTCACTATCCATATCTGATGCCATATCCATCACCCCGGTGAATCCGGCAACTCCAGGCCTATGAGGTGGGAGTTGAAGAGCGCGAGCCAATTCATACTGGAGGACATAAAGTACCTCGCACTCCGGAGATGATCCAGTGTGATCCAATGTGCCCATGAAATTTTGAAATGTTCACACTTCACAGAAACACATAGAAACATATAGAAACACAGCTTGTGAGGACCCAAGTTGGTCTTTGAATTTGCAATTTTCCTATAGAAAAAATCCTTTCCACCAACGAGCTGAAAGCTCAAGCTGAATACCTTCATGCAAGGTTCATATTTGGCCAACTCATGCAGGCGGTGCAGGTGCTAACACTATGCACTATGCACCATCCCATCAGCTCAGGAACGAAGGGCCGAGGCACTCTCCCAACTTCAACTCGTGCTGAGGCATCTCTGCAATCAACTCCTTATTGCTGCAAACTCTAGGGAAGTGGATAAATCCGTTCACAGGAAGCACATAATTTGAGCCGTTTGAGGTGACTGGTACATCAGGCTACATCTGTATGCCTCGAAATAGAACTGGCATATAACTTCCACTTGGGGGATCAACTCATGTTAGCAACTGGTCATTTAAGTCTGGTTGCAACCGACATCGAGGTTTCCCAAAATGGGGGGTGCCCCTAAATCATCCCAAATTAGACCATTTTAGAACCCCCTATCTTTATATATATATACACATGTGTATATATATACAGGGCACCCGCAGCTTGGGTAAGACATTTCGCGCTGACGCTGACGACGCATTGTGACGACACATTGGCGATGCCCCCGGCCCCCCTGACGACGCATTCTGACGACACATTCCCTGACGACACGTTGCCCCCTGACGACGCATTACCCCCTGACGACGCATTGTGACGACACATTCCCTGACGACGCATTGCCCCCTGACGAAGCATTACCCCCTGACGACGCATTCTGACGACACATTCCCTGACGACGCATTGCCCCCTGACGACGCATTGCCCCCTGACGACGCGTTGTGACGACACATTCCCTGACGACGCATTACTCCCTGACGACGCATTACCCCCTGACGACGCATTGTGACGACGCATTCCCTGCCCCCTGACGACGCATTACCCGCTGACGACGCAATGTGACGACGCATTCCCTGACGACGCATTGCCCCCTGACGACGCATTAAACCCCGACGACGCATTGTGACGACACATTCCCTGACGACGCATTGCCCCCTGACGACGCATTACCCCCTGACGACGCATTGTGACGACACATTCCCTGACGACGCATTGCCCCCTGACGACGCATTACCCGCTGACGACGCCTTGTGACGACACATTCCCTGACGACGCATTGCCCCCTGACGACGCATTGTGACGACACATTCCCTGACGACGCATTGCCCCCTGACAACGCATTATCCCCCTGATGACGCATTGTGTGTATATTATTGCCTGACGACACATTGCCTGTTGACAGGCTAGGCATGACGAGTAAGGGCGCAGGCGTACTGTATTCTTTGTATGTGGGAAGATAAATAGAGGAATGTAGAGGAAGAGGAGCCGGAGGGCAGATAGGGATTTGGCCTGACCACCAAGGCTAGGTTATGTCGAAATATAAAGCGTAGAGGTAATTATCAAGATCGTGTGGCGTGCTTTTGCAACCTCAGTTGAAGATCCTTGAGGCAAGGATCAATCATTAAGTTGAAGTAGTAGAACCTTCTTATCTTATTACCAAACCCAAACGAAGAGAGCGCCGGAGTGTTCCAGGAGAAAGCTCAGGAAGTTCAATGAAAAAGTATTGAGCGTGTAGCATTGAGAACATGCGGGAGTTGAGCGCGTAACATCAAGAGCCTGCTGGAAGTTCCAAGGCTAAAAGCATAGCACAGGAGGCTAGCATCAAGAGAACGCTGGCAGTTTCAAGAGGAAGTCAAGAGCGTAGCACCAAGAGCGTGTTGGAAGTTCCAAGAGAAACCTAAACGAGCAATACCAGGAGAGCGTGTTGAAGGACCAAGAAAAACCTAAGAGTCTAGCATCCAGAACGTGTTGGAGGTCAGAGCGTAGCATCAAGCGAAGAACAAAAGAGCGTAGCAACTAGAGCGTCCTGGCGTGTTCCAGAACAAAGCTAAGAGCGTAGCAGGAAGAGCGTGACTTTCTCCAGACCGCAGCGTCAAGAGGCGGAGCGTAGCACCAACAAGAGCGCGTTGGAAGTTCCAAGAAAAGTTATAATTAAGAGCGTATCATCACGATTGTGGTGGACCGTAGCGTCAACAGCATCTTGGACTGTTCCAAGACGAGGTTCAGCGCGTAGCATCAAGAGAGTGTCAGAGCCGGAGCCAAGAACGTAGCATCAAGAGCGTGTTTTAATTCAATGCGTCACAAAAAGAAGCAAAAATAGCGCGCCATGCTTCAAGAGAAGCCAAGGGCGTAGCGTCAAGAGCGTGCTGGCACGTCCCAGGACAAGGCAAAGAGAAAGTGTTGGAAGATAAAACACACCAAGAGCGTGTTGGAAGTTCCAATAGACAGCTAAGAGCGTAGCATCAAGAGCTTGCCGGACTGGCCCAGGAGAAAGCTAAGAGATGCTCAGAGCGTAGCAGCAAAAGCGTGTCGGAAAACCCAAGATTAAGCCAAGAGCGTAGCACCAAGGGCTTGTTCGAACTTCCAAGAGAAAATTAGCATAGCATTCAAGAGGCGACTGTCTCCAGAGCGTAGCGTCAAGGGCGTGCTGAAACGCCTCAGGTGAAGGCCAAGAGCGTAGCATCAAAAGAATTTTCAAAATCTCAAAGAGCAAGCCCAGAGGCTATAGCATCCAGAGCATTTCGTTTGTTACTCTCTTCCCTTTCGTTTTGTCTTCCCTTCTGTTCCCTACGTCGCTCCTTTCGTTTTAACTTCTGCTCCGTTCGTTACTTCCTCCCCATTGTTTCATCTTATTCGTTCACCTCTTTCTCTCATTTAAAGGCGTTCATTTCGCGAAGTCCGTCGTTTCGCTCAAATCTTCTGTCCTGTTCTTCCTGCTCTTCCTTTCCTGTCAACTCGTCCTTTTCATTGTGTCCGTCTTTTTGTTGCAACTCTTCCCTTCCATTCGTTGCTTCCTTCCTTTCGTTTCAACTCTTTGTAATCCCGTTCGCTGCTTCTTTCGTTTCAACTCTTCCCTTCTGTTCCCTATACGTCGTTCCTTCCGCTTTAAATCGGTTTAACTCTTCCCTTCCGTTCGCTACTTCCCCCCCTCGTTTCAACGCTTCCATCCTGTTCATTTACCTCTTCCTTTCATGTCAACGCGTTCATGTCGCTATTTCCTTCCTTTTTTCAAGTCTTACATGCGGTTTGTTTATCTCTTCCTTTTTTCCAAGTCGTTCATTTCGTTACCTCATGTTACCTCCTTCGTTATAGTCATCATGATCGGTGTTGGGGTCCATAAACCAACCCGTCAAACCGTGACCATGGTTCCGCCAGTTCCTGGAACTGGGGGCCCAGTTCCTAACATGACAGGCCCTTGTAGGGAAAATATGCAAGTGAACCAAACAAAGACGTCCGTTATACGGTGAAAACCCACCATGGACAAAAAAAATGTCCCTACGGTTTGCCAAAATAAAAACTAGACCTGGACCTTCCAAAGTACAGAAAATTCTGTATGATTGGGATTTCTGCACTTTTGGGCCGGTTGAAACGTTTAATCTTAAATGTAAACGGTTTCAACAAAAAGTGAACTCTTTACAGCAGTTCTGACTGCCACCTTAGATATGGCACCGGTGGTTAAAATATCTTGCCGCAATGGGTCCCTCATAATGCACCGATTCGAATTGCTGGTGATAATGTCCATGCTTTCCTAAATTTGCAGAGTTTGTGTTGGTGATTGGAGCCCCCAAAGATTCAAAGCCTCAAACATGCAGGAATACTAAGCTATATTTGAAAATAGTTAGTTTGAAGCATGCTTAGTTTGCAGAAATAACAGTTTTCATTCCAACAAGCTGCGATTTGATGCGATTTGTCACATGCATGAACCGCAGCAGTTAAGAAATCCCGATTTGCGTACTTTTGCGGATATTTGCGTATTTTTGCGGGAAATTTGCGTACTTTTTGCGGGAAAACTGTCGACATTTTTGTTGAATTCAGAACAGTTTTGGAACTTCCTGCAGACATTTCTTCAAAAAAAACATGGGCGTTCTGTTTTTTACAAATTCAATGTCTATAGCGGTCTGGTGTCTCCCATCCAACAAAGATTGCTTTTAGCGTGGCACCAAAGCCTTCTTTGAGCAACTTAGTTGTTTTGTCATATTCTTCACCAATCTTCACCAACCGGTAGATTTGTTTTTCTTTCCGTCTGCTAAGCAGGTCCACTTTGTTTGTCAACATGCAGAAACTCCCATCTAGCATGCCAAGATACGTCAAGTCAGCTTCATTCTTGCAATTTCATGTTGTTCTAGTGTGTTTCTGAACGATTGGTCCAATTTGAACTATTTGCGGCATTTGCGGTTTTTTGCGGTCATTTGTGGCCAAAAGCCCAAAAGTACAGAAATTATTGAACTTTGGAAGGTCTAGGGATGCATATATGACATGCATGTAGGCTTTGAGTGTATGCATGCTTTTCTCCCAAGTCGTTGGTGAAAAAGTCGTCTTCGGGAGGCAATTCGTCTTTGGGGAATTCGTCTTCGGGGGGCAATTCGTCTTCGGGGGGCAATTCGTCTTCGGGGAATTCGTCTTCGGGAGCAATTCGTCTTCGGGGAATTCGTCTTCGGAATTCGTCTTCGGGGGGGAATTCGTCTTCGGGGGGCAATTCGTCTTCGGGGAATTCGTCTTCGGAATTCGTCTTCGGGGTGGAATTCGTCTTTGGGGGGCAATTCGTCTTCGGGGAATTCGTCTTCGCAGTTCGTCTTCGGGGGGGAAGTCGTCCTCGGGGGGCAATTCGTCTTCGGGGAATTCGTCTTCGCAATTCGTCTTCGGGGGGGAAGTCGTCTTCGGGGGGCAATTCGTCTTCGGGCAATTCGTCTTCGCAATTCGTCTTCGGGGGGGAATTCGTCTTCGGGGGGCAATTCGTCTTCGGGGAATTCGTCTTCGGAATCCGTCTTCGGGTGGGAATTCGTCTTCGGGGGGCAATTCGTCTTCGGGGAATTCGTCTTCGTAATTCGTCTTCGGGTGGGAATTCGTCTTCGGGGGGGAATTCGTCTTCGGAGAATTCGTCTTCGTAATTCGTCTTCGGAATTCGTCTTCGTCTGCGGGTGGAAATGTCTTACCCGCACAGCGGGCGCAATGCATATATATATATTATTTATTAATCAAGAAATAAGCCGAGCTGAGGTGGTTGGTCTGCTGGCAAGCTTCATCCCATTCGGCCTGAGCTGTGGAACAAAAAATGGTGATAACTTGACGAAAACCGACATCGTGAAGGGGGTTGACTATGCTTAACTTGAGGTCCAAACCAAAGCTAAACAACCTAAACATAACTTATATTAAATGACTCTAAACCAACCATAAACCAACTCTAAATAAACCCTAAACCACAAGATAGGTCAAGCATGACAGGCTATCAACTGTCACAGACCATTTGCCAAGTCGACCCCCCTGAAGGTTGCCCAAGCTGGCTTCGTTTTGACTCTGGTAAACTTCTACAGGACTTGGGGTGGTAACCCTGCACACCTGTAACTCGATCTCCTCATCTGTGCGCGGTGCTTCAACTGTTGCGGTCACCCGGACACGATCGCAATCCTGGGCAGGAGGATCCCACAGCCATCCTTTTCCATCTAGGGCTCGGATGGCCCAATCTCAGTATCAGCATCCCACTGCATTTCGTACTGTAGGCCTCTCTGAAGGTAAATCGTTCCACAACCATCCTGACAGGGGAAAAAAAAACATCGTCAACTGTCGTTCCCTACTCCCTACCAAATAAAATCCAATAAACACATGGAGCAAACAATGCCAAACATCCCTGCAAATGAGAAAGATATGTAAAGATGATACATGGATGACACAGTACCTACAACATCCAACATGTCTGATTGCACACTGCCTCCTCGCGTGGAGAAACCCCCACCTAAGGTCTGCAAACACAGGGTTTTATCTTGAACCAGTTGCTTTGCAAAACAACAACAAAACACAACAATGCAACCCTTCAACCAGTGTTCAAATTCAAAACTGAAACAAGAATGATGTTGGCTTTGCCATTGGAGTTCTGGCATTGGAGCATGGCTTCCAATGATCTTCAATCCATTTCAATCCCAAAAGCCACTTGAAACGGCATTTTGCATCATTTTGCGATATTGAACCGATATTGTATGAGTCAATGAGTGCGATGCGAAGCAGTTCACAGATCCGCTGCCAAGCGACAGCATTTTCTCTTTGCCCTTTGGCGGTGTCACTGCACTCACGGTTCCTGAGGTGCCGACTTCATCCCTTTGCGATTGGTTGGTCCCAGTGTGGACGGCTCAATATGGTAATAAAGTTCCGCAAGTTGGATGAACTGATAGGGATGTTGCATGATGTTACATGATGTTGCGTCATCCTGACCTAAGGCCCGTGTGTAGATGTCTGAAAACTCATCACTTTGTGCGATTGTCATTTTGGAAGATTCAGGATCCTTTCTTGTTATCGATCTTGGATCAAGTAACCAAGGTTGACCAATTGGGGACCAATAGTAGTGACAATCTTTCAACCAATAGTAATAACATTTTTTTGTAACCGAAGGTCATCATTCATCATCTTTCAAGATCCTTGAAGGATATGGATAATTATCCGATATCCCTTCCAGGCGAGGCACGCAGTCCCAGGATTGACTCAATGACCCAACGAAGCTTTGAGCTGTTCAAAGGGCACACCTGGCGGCACGTCTTTGAAAAGATGAGAATTTGGAGCATGGAGCTATCTGATACGATCAACACTAAGTTATGCATGATGCATATATTATTCATGAATAATATATCTATATCTATATACCTATATCTTCGAAAGGGCATTTATTAATGCCTTTTACAGAATATCAGCCTTTTGATTCAAAAGGCACTTCTAACGCCTGCGGGCGTTTCCTCCAATACGGGCGGATTTTCCAAGAAATCCATGTTTGAAGGTGGTTTTGGAATGGCTCAAATCATAGTTTTCGCCGCTCTATATCCTGCCCATGCTGAGCAGGTGCCAACCCCCATGCTGTGCATGCACTGCATGCAGTTCCCAGTGTCAAGAGTTAGCCAGTCTCTGTGAGTCAAACCTTCATGGAGCTTTTGGGATCAAAAATTTAGGAAAGATTAGTGACTGGGACTGGGCATCATGGCCCATTTGTTTATCAGTGTCTCTAAGACAACAATGGCAACTTTGAAGCAGCAAGGCCAGGGGTTGAATTGGTTTGTTCCTCTTGTATGTTGGTTGTGAAGTAAGTATGGCAAAAACCCAATGCTGGACATAGTTACCTAGTGTTGGCCCCACTATCTGCGGAAGGCCTCTTGGAAATGCCAAACCAGTGGTGGCATCAAGTGCAGCAAGTCATTTTCAGCGGCAGCTCTGAGGTTTCTCGTCAAATGGTGAAACACAATTAGGAGTTGACTGAAGGTTCCACTGGTTTCAGATTGTTTTTTCTAGTAACCCCCTGCAACCTATTGTATTTTTTTGAGGTGCTCATTTCTGACTATCGTGCTGGCGTCATCTCTGAGAACTACAGACTTGGTGGTGTCAGCTACTACTTAGCCGGTGTTGCCAAGAACTACACGAAAATGTGTGCATCTTGTTAGCAGCAAGAAAGCGTCCATAAAATTCCAACATTCCAACTGCATACAACGCTCATTTATCCATGATCATTCGAGATGATTTTACCAGTTTCTGATTGAGGTTTATTCAGAACACCCCCCCAATCCATTGATCTAAGGCCACGTGAATTTCACAGCCGCTGAGAATCGCTCACTTGCCTTAGGAGACCAGGTAGGCAAGTCTCACTACAAGAACTACAAAGGTAGGTTTAAAACTACTTGGGGAGCGGGGAAAAGTACCTGTGCCCAGCAACACCTACAGAACATATCAGAAAATAACCCTTTTGCTTGTGGCACCATCAGAGACCCACGCAGGCGGCCTTTGGGATGGAGTGATCGCCCAATGCTGGAACTTTGGACAAGTGCCCCAGGGTTCAGGGTTGCAGCGTTTCCCCACAAGATTTCTGAGTTATTCTGAGTTTGGAATTTGGAATGGTCCTTAAGAGATTTATCGGATACACCATACTTGCATTGTTGCTTTCGGCTTAAACAGGGTTGCTTTTTCTAGTGGTCTCTTTGGCTTTTACTGGCCCCTTCCATTCACCGGTCATGGCTGAGATCCCTGACGAGATGGAAGCTCCCCCGCAGTCCTTGGATGGATTGGGGAAAACATGGGAAAGGGATGACATCATCAGGCATGGTGCCTTGAAGCGGGGAAGTTTGTTGGCATGGCCCGACCCAAAGCTCACCGGTGTGATTTCGTTCCAGACCATAGCTTATAATGCTCGTCTCATAGAAGTGCTCTTGTCCATCCATTGCCCGAGAACTAGCTCCCCAAAGACTGTGAACATTGACAAGCTACGCTATGAGGTAGGGGGTCCAAAGTTGAAACTTTTGGTTTAAGTGTTGAATCCACCAAGAAACAGTACAATGGTATCTTACTTTCGGAGTCTGGGGTTTCAGGTTCAAGTCTTTCGTTCGCTGACCAACATGCCCTATGACATCGTCAGGGTTAACTGCGATGCTGAATCGATCAAAGGGTTTGTCACATACCTCAAGCGACGTCACACAGGTGCAACCCGACGGGATCCTTACCCCTATTTGTATGAAATTTTATTGTTCATAGATGAATCTATTGGCGGATGTGCCAATAAGATATAATATAGGGTATTTCACACTAGTTTGGAGTTTGGTGTTCTTAGTGTCATTTGATTGGGGCTAACAATTATGTACAAGTAATTTTGTGATCAACCATGGAGGTCAATTATGTACAATTATGTACAAGTAATTTTATTTATCATACATGGGGCTGATTTTGGGACTTATTTGGACCGTTTATCTAGCAATCAACAATCAGGACCCGGCAATTGGAGTCCTGTACAAGACCATTTCTGCCTCGTGGGCAGTGACAGCAAACCCAAAGAGGGGGAAATCGTCAGAACAACAGGAAGTACCAACCGCTGAGGTTGCTGCCCATGATGGTTATCAACAGCCACCTGGTGATGATGACACTCATGAAAGGGGTGATGATGCTTGCAAGAGTCGCTGTGGGGGTTTAGATCCTATGGGGGACGTGGAGTTGGCAGCTAGCTTGGGTGTGAACTTGCGTGCACCACCTGTTGTTCCAGTACGGGATTCCCAAATACCACCGGACTCTATGGAGCAGCAAGAATCTACAAACCCGTTGGCAGAACCCTTGGGAGGTGAAGCAGCAGTTCCACACAACGAAGGGCCTTCAAATCCTACCTCTCCTGATGTGAAGGTCGTGGAGGTTGTGGATTTGGATTCTCAAGATTCGGAAGTGACCCCAACGGAGATTGAGGTCACACCTCCAAAATCTACGGTTTCTTCTGGTGCTGCTGACGTGCTTGAGTCAAAGGAAGTGGGCTGTGAGAAGGCTACAGGTTGTGGTGCCAAAGGTTTGGATTCTACCACTGCAAGTCTGAGCAATGTGCGGGAAAGGATTGCTGCACTACAGTTGCTAGATTGAATCATTCTGAACAACAATAGTTTTTTGTTTGTAGGCCGGTACCAAGTAATTTTGAGGTCCTATAGGATTGCCGACAACATGTCCCCAAGTATCCACAGGTTATCACAGGTTTGCTCTTTGCCAGCCACTGCTGCCTCCAGGAAAGCGCTTTTGCAACGACAAGTCCAAAGCGCGGCCCGACCTTTGCCTGAGAGGAACCTGCCTGCAGTTCCAGCAGTACAAGTTGACATCGCTGACACCCAACCTGTAGACATGTCACCTGTTGCCAAGCAATGGCAAGAGTATGAACCAGTGAACGAAGGGGTTCCACATGAAAGCCAGGGTGAACCTACAAGGTTGTCTCGGAGGTTGGCATCTTCGAATTTGTGTGGCTCCACTTCGTCACCAAAGGAGTTTGTCCCCGAGGTTCCTGACACCTACCTGGACTCTGAACCTGACACCGCTATGGAAGTGTCTGACACGCCCTGTGTTGACAAGTCTGTTGTGCCCGTTGGTGGTGGGGACGAGAATCCTAGCAGGAAGGAAGACGAATTGGAGACTTTGCAATACACAGAGGATGGCCAAACCAGTGCTGAGAAAATGGATGATCTCGAGCCAGACTTGTTCCATACAAATGTTCAAGTTAGGCGGGTGGATCAATTCGCTGAGAGAGATCAGATGATTGCAGACAGGAAGAACAAAGAACCTGATGAAGATGAGGATTCTGACGAGCCAGTGAAACCCAAAAGGAAGCTGACAGCTGCAGCTAAGAAGAAAGCTGCTGCCAAGGCCAAGGCCAAGGCGAAGCGAGACACAAAAGCTTCGTTGGAAAAAGCAAAGGCAAAGCTCCTGGCAGCTACCAAAGAGAAGGAAAAGGCGGAGAAGGCTGCAGCACAAGCTGAAGCAAAAGCATTGGCAAAAGCCAGCGACAAGAGGAAGAAACGTCAGGGATCAGCAGGTGAGTCGGGAAAACTCAACAGGAAACGTGGCAAGGCAGTGGAGGAAAAGGAGCACGAAGAGCAGGCAACAGGATCTGATGCCATGCCGGCTGGTGTGGTTCCGGCTGCCGAAGATGAGGAGGTGCCTGACATGCCTGATGTTGACAAAGCCAGCAACCAGGCTGTTGCACCCGAGTCTGAGGATCTCGAGAAGAAGACGTTTGCCAGGCGAAACCGACCATCGAGGAGTGAGCCAGCCAAAAAAATTGATGCCATTCGGGATACCTTCAACCACGATGTGAAGAGTCGTGTCCGTTGTTTTGCGAAAGTGGAGGCCTTTAATGGTTTACAAAATTTCCCCCCTCGGATATCAACAGCTAGATTGTTTAAAACAACCTACTTGTTAAAACAATGTTGGGTTTGATTACTTTCCTTTTTCGTTGGCCATAACCTTTCCTGCCAGGTGATGTTCTGGAACTTCTGCGTGCAGAAGCTGAAGGAAGCCAACACTTATCCTAGCAACCTGAGGTTCTTCTTCGAGGGTTGTGTGGAAGCATTCTTTGACCAAGAGTCCGTTAAGAGCTTCTCACTTTGGTGAAGGAAAGTTTTCTTTAGGTCTAGGCTGTGTTCCTAATGGGATGGTATAGCCAAGTCCTAAATGTATGATATTATATTATATGATATTAATAATCTTATTATCTTATATGATACGAACCAACTTACCCATTACCCAGGTCTCTCCGCTTTACCCAGCAACCTTTCACATCCAAGGTTCCATGGTTGAGGCCATTTGAGATGCGATCGTAGTGATCGCTGAGGGTTTGCTTGCCTAGGCACGTTGGCAGCCAGGAGTGGGCTGGGCCCAACATAAAGATCACAAAGGATATCAAATGATTTGAAACTTATTTCTCAATTGTTTGATTCATTGTTGCCCATGCTATGATCCAACCCATGGCTTGAAATACCAACGATGTTGCAAGTGGGGCGTCAAGTGCCGCTGCTCCAACCGGATCTTAAACCTAGCAGCTAGGAACACACCTGCTGGGAATGATCGACTGGAAAAAAAGAGAGTCGGTACATCATCTGTCTCAACTGCTTCACCTTTCTTGACTATATCTTGTCAACACTCTAGCTGTTTCCATCTTTCCCACATCTTTCCCACTAAATGTAATGTTCCATACACGACTTCCAAAATGAGCTGTCCCCGTTCTCCAGGTACATGGGCAAACGCCCCGCATGCTTGGGTTCCTACATCAAGCACTACGTTGTGACGGACAACACCCGTGGGCCTGGCCAGTTTGCAGCAGAATTCGAAGGACAATCTTGATGGCAGTCAGGAGTACACACCCAGATTGTTTGATGTTGAATTTCATAGGTTGATCCAAGAACTTTAGGCTTCCAGGGAATTCCAGGGTGCCACAGGCCATATCCTAAAATGGATCAGCCAAAACTTGATTTCCATGATGCTCCCCCGATGGCGCCAAAGCTTGATAAGATCCTCCGCCGTCTGATTTGGCTTGGTGCACCCAAAGTGCCTAAGTCTATACTTTTGTGGTCCCAGTGTTGACTCCAATCGCCCATGTTTAGACAAAGAAGTGCTGGAAACAAATCATTGCAGGTGATGTTATTTCCGTTATTAACCCCATTCTTTTGGAAAAAAAAAGGTCTTAACAATTACTTTACTTCGAGTGATCCCCACCATGACATTTATACGTTTTAATATTGGCAAATCTTCTGACATTCTATCTGGCATATCTTCTGGCATATCTTCTGGCATATCTTCTGGCATATCTTCTGGCATATCTTCTGACATTCGATCTGGCATTCGATCTGGCATATCTTCTGGCACTCTACCTGGCATATCTTCTGGCATATCTTCTGGCATATCTTCTGACGTCCTGTCTGGCATTCTATCTGGCAAATCTTCTGGCATTCTATCTGGCAAACATTCTGGCATTCTATCTGGCATTCTATCTGGCATATCTTCTGACAAATATTCTGATATATCTTCTGGCATTCTATCTGGCGTATCTTCTGGCATATCTTCTGGCATATATTCTGACATATCTTCTGGCATTCTATCTGGCATTCTATCTGGCATATCTTCTGGCATATCTTCTGGCATTCTATCTGGCATATCTTCTGGCATATGTTCTAGCATATCTTCTGGCATATCTTCTGGCATTCTATCTGGCATTCTATCTGGCATATTATCTGGCATATCTTCTGGTATTCTATCTGGCATTCTATCCGGCAAATCTTCTGGCATTCTATCTGGCCGTTGAGGTCCAGCGGTGCACACTGAGCTGGGAAGGTCCCAGGTTGAGGTCCAGCGGTGCACACTGAGCTGGGAAGGTCCCAGGTTGATGTCCCAGTGCACACTGAGCTGGGAAGTTGGCAAAGAGCTTGGCGAAGAGAGTTGGCAAAGAGCTTGGCGAAGAGTTGGCAAGGCGGAAGATGCAGACATGGTCGAGGAGAAACTAGAGGAGGAGGAGGAGGACGAGGACGAGGAGGAGGACAGCTAGCCGAGGAGGAGAACAACTCTGATAAAATCTAACAACCCTCACCTGGCAGGTGGGGAACAGTATCCCTCGGTACTTTGGTTTCTTTTTTTTATGGCTACCTCACCTTAGGTATTCTTGATCACTATTCTCCTGATCGGCCACTTGAACTTGGTTGAGCTCAAGGACGATTACACAATCCTTGAGTTTTACGCAGGCCAAAGGCGTGCCGCACGACTTGGAACACAACTTGGCCAGTCATGTGCTGCAATGGACATCCTCTACGATGCGGAGGGGAATAATAAAACAAGAAACAACAGCATGGACATCAATACTTCTGCAGGGTTCACGTTCCCCACATGAATTAATTATGTTGTTTCTTTTCGGAGTTGTCCATGTGAATACCCATCATATACTCGGATTTGGCATGGTTTTAGAAGACCCCAAACTACTTGGTCCACCTGTTTCCCCTTCCGCTCAGGTTAGCCTGCATCTTGGTCATGCAGTCCAAATGGGAAGATGTCCTGGCACTCTTTGGGATTTGCTGCTCAACATTTGTAGCTATCTCGAGGGGTAGCAGCCACCGAAGTGTTTTCTTACCACAAGGATGCCCTGTTTCATTGGCAAACTACCGGGCAAACAAGGGGACCTCAAGGCAAGGTGTGAATACAACAAGTTATAGGTGTGTTTAAATTTTAAGTTTATGGGATGGCTTCTAGTCAGTGTAAATCTGTGGCTTTGGGGTCCAAAACTGGGCAAGTAATAGTGAAATTGCCACCTCCAATACCTTTCCAATCCTTTCATCCTGGAGGTGCATGTTGATTGTCCTGCTTTGCATAGCCTGTGGAGGGGTACCAATCATTGAAAACCCTGGTTCCACATTGGTGCATCATCACCGAAGATTCCAGCACCTGGTGACCTTGCTCCGTGCCAAAGGTATCCGTTTGTTGGCAAAACTGCAAAACTGTGTTTTTTTTTACCCACCAAAGCTAGGATATAGTTGTTTCACATCATGAACGAGTAAAGGATTTCCTATGGGTTTAGATCATCAGTAGAACATCTTGGACAGATCCGGAAACACCCAGTTGTCCTGCCATTCGAGGTTTCTTTCGCCAATGTTTCTGGATGAAACACTTTGGCCACAAGTGCCTGAAACGGACGATTGTGTGGAGCACATCCAAGGCAATCAGGCTGTTGAACTTTGGCCCCATCAAGAAGAACACCCATAAATCTTTAGTCCCCACCACTCGCAAGTACAAAGATCGTGATGGGAAGACTCGATACACTGGAGCGGGGGCATCCCTGAAAAAAACGCAGTTTCTCAGCTAATAATCAGCTTACTGTACTTGAGATTATTTGAGATTGAATCATTTTGATTTACAGTTTTGGTTTCCGTCCTCGTCCTTCGAACTGGGGTCCCAGCGCTTGCCTGCTGAGGTTGTATCCACCTCGTTTCGTGGGCAAGATCTTGGAGCAGCAAAGGGTCTTCCATGAGGAGAAACCATCCCTGCCAGAGGCCTCTACCACTTGATCTACTTGTAATTGGAAAGGGTAGTATTTGAAGAAGAGGGTGTAACTGTTCTGCTTGAAGAGGGTCCAACTATCTTCTGTATTTAATTAACACTAAGTCACTGCTGGCAGGCCCCGGTGAGTGGCCATGTGGTACAGCTTCTGAGTGAGATGGAAATGGGCGACACATGGGATGATGCCGAAATGTTTTATATCTACCGGTATATCCGGGGATCAACGAAGTTGTGCCTACCTGAGGCGTACAAGAACTTGGTTTTTTTTGGCCCCAGCTGCTCGACATTTGCAAGCTGAAGGCATACAAATTCAAATGGGAACAATTTGTAATCTGCAGTGCTTCCAAAGATCAAAGATGGATTTCCCTCTTTACTTGGCACGGAAAAAGAGGCTAAGTCGCTTTTTGGGTAGGTCCAAACGGCTGAACTGTCACCTTGATTCTGTTTTTTTTCAGAAAAATGGTGTTTTTGGCAAAATTCATTCGGGCGTATTTTGGCGTATTTCGGGCGTAACATCCCGTAACTCGGGCGTAAATAACCGAACGCTCACCATGGATGATATTTTTTGATGAAATTTAAGTTTTTTTTGGCGCTGAGTTTGCAATTCAGAACCCTCAACTATTGAGAAATTTGGCTGCAAGAGAACCTTTTAAAGGCCATCTCATGAGTTTTATTAGCAAGGCCTGGTCATCAGAGACTTTGGGCCGCGGACTGAATTTGGTCCGCTCCACCTCCATGTCGTTGGCCAATGATCCTGATGCAGCTGAAATGATGGCTGAATTGGCCCGCCTTCAGGAGAACCGTTTGTTTCAAAGCCTTTTTGACCAAAGCCTATCATGTACTGAGTGTTATTGTAAAAGATATATCACCCCAAATATTACACCAATGCTCATCGATAACACGTTGAAAAATACCATTACATTGAAATTTCTTCAAAATAGCCTGCACATCGAGCAACCATAGAGCCCTACCATTGAGAAGGGAATGCTTTTCATGATTGGTTTGCCGTAGGAGTTGGAGAAGGAACTTGAAGCTTCAGCTGGGTGTCCATCAGGCTGGGTTGCCCTGGTGAGCTTTTTATCAGAAATGCCACGTTATCCATATCTTGGGATTCTTTTGCATCAACATTCTGACTTACGATGCTTTGTTAATACCTTGTTCGTACTGTGGAAATGTTCAACATTTTACAACTCAGATTTTAGCACCAGATTCATGAGGTTCCCAAGCGTAACCCCGTTCTCAAAATCCAATCCACAAGACCCAAAAAAAACATCACCGCTAGGTCGTGTGCCTGCAGCAGAAGTTGCCTCTGATCCTGCGCCGGTTGAGGCTGCAAATCCCGGGACGAATGGTGTGGATCTTCAAGACACCATTCCAGCTAGCTTGGAAGAGGTTGAGAAAAAACACCCCTCAATTTTTGCAGGGGAAACGACTAGTGAGAATGATGATGGTTCCAACAAAATTTCAGAACAAGAGCCTGGAGTTACAACCCATGGGCATGACCAAAAGGAGCCAGAGGTGGCATCTTCTGTGGACAAGACTCATGAGGCTGTTGACGTGCCACAGTCCCCATCCCCTCAAGACATGGATACTGACAAGAATATGCCATCCCAGCCAGAGACGCCACTGGCAAGCCCAGGGGACAAAGGTGTTCCCACACAGCCACAACAAAGGCACCGTGAGGGTCAGAAGCGGCCCTTTGACGAAGTTGAGGATGAATTCTTGACAGAATCAAAACCACCTCCTGAGTTGAGTAAAGCTGCTATCTGCAATCGTCTCCGCAGGGTGTTCTCACTGAGAAAGGATGGTAGCCGTCAAGTGGATGAACGTTGGGTTGAAGCATGGAATGACATCAATGGTGGCGGTCGGGATGATGTTCTACAAATGTTTGAAAAACTGGCATACGACCGGGACAGGGTGGAACTCAAATTATGATGGAACTTGTGTGGCAACACTTCATGGTTGTTCTTTTGGGGAAGCTGGAACTAAATTTCTGGGATAAGGATAGCCACTAAATAGTATTTCCTTGAATGATGTTATTTGGTGATTCTTGGTCCCAACAACTTAGAGTATGAAAAGCTAGCCAGGATTTTGATTCTAAGCACCCAGAACCTTACTTAAGACTTAAGGTTGCTCCACCAAACCAAAAATTACTTTACTTCGAGCGATCCCCACCATGAAATTTATACGTTTTAATATTGGCAAATCTTCTGACATTCTATCTGGCATATCTTCTGGCATATCTTCTGACATTCGATCTGGCATTCGATCTGGCATATCTTCTGGCACTCTACCTGGCATATCTTCTGGCATATGTTCTGGCATATCTTCTGGCATATCTTCTGACGTCCTATCTGGCATTCTATCTGGCAAATCTTCTGGCATTCTCTCTGGCAAGCATTCTGGCACTTTATCCGGCATACCTTCTGGCATTCTATCTGACATTCTATCTGGCATACCTTCTGGCATTCTATCTGGCATATCTTCTGGCATATGTTCTGGCATATCTTCTGGCATATCTTCTGGCATTCTATCTGGCATATCTTCTGGCATATGTTCTGGCATATATTCTCGCATATCTTCTGGCATTCTATCTGGGATTCTATTTGGCATATCTTCTGGCATATTATCTGGCAAATCTTCTGGCATTCTATCTGGCAAATCTTCTGGCATTCTATCTGGCCGTTGAGGTCCAGCGGTGCACACTGAGCTGGGAAGGTCCCAGGTTGAGGTCCAGCGGTGCACACTGAGCTGGGAAGGTCCCAGGTTGAGGCCCAGCGGTGCACACTGAGCTGGGAAGGTCCGAGGTTGAGGTCCAGCGGTGCACACTGAGCTGGGCAGGTCCCAGGTTGAGGTCCCAGTGCACACTGAGCTGGGAAGTGAAGAGTTGGCAAGGCGGAAGTGGAGGTGGAAGTTGATGCAGACATGGTCGAGGAGAAACTAGAGGAGGAGGAGGAGGACGAGGAGGAGGACAGCTAGCCGAGGAGGAGAACAACTCTGATAAAATCTAACAACCCTCACCTGGCAGGTGGGGAACAATGCCCCATGCAAAAGGAATGACAAACCATGGTGATTGTTTAGCTTTTTTCTGGCAAACCCCTGCACATTCCTGGAGGGGATTCTGTTTTAGCAAACTGGCTCAATAGTTTCTTTTCCCAAAAAAGTGATACTAAAAGCACTAAATCCCTGAAGGACCGTTTCATCAAGCGGTGCAGAAGCATCACCGAGCGAGTGAGCGAAGAAGTTTCAGAAGTTGAGGGGGAATGGCTTTCCATCGCAGACATGGAAAAACTTAACTTTTCTGAGTTCCTAGGTCGAAATTCATGTGATATATTTGATTCGTTTTGAGATTTGCAACAGAAAACATGATGAACAACTATGGCAAGTACTCATCCAATGGTTCTTGTTTCACTGCGCTTATGTAAGGACAAAGCAGAAAGGTGTGGTCCGATACTGCCAGAAAAGGCCTCATTTGCAGAGGCTGGTAACTGTTGGAAACCACTGCAGGGAAACAAATCCAACACAGTTGTTGTTATCACTACTCTGCTACTCTTCCATTTGCAGGATCCCCAACTTGGCTGCTTAATCCCTTGCCGTCAGGATGAGCAAGTATGGGGAAGGTATGCTATACTGGACTGAAGTTCATTCCCGGGGGCTCCTGAAGTGCCTTGTCATGACCTACCAAAACCCCGAAGAACATGTTGTGTCCAACACCGGAGTTATGACATGTTATAATGTTGGACTACATCTCATCCTTCATTTACTTGACGCCCAGGAAAACAAAACGACGCATCACGCAGGAAATGGAGGAATGGGATGAGGATGTTGAGGAGGGTGACAACCGTTCAGAGCCAGAGCTTGAGTGGGGGTTCATGGCTGACAAAACTGAGTCCAAACCAGGCCATTCCAACGTTGTTCTGTCAGCCATTACTCTTAAAAAAATAATGTGTTGTTTTTCTGCACCTTAGCCCATGCTACCCCTAAAGGTCCTCTCCATCCTGTTGACAGGTCTTTCGCTGAAAGATGTGGAGGACAAGGACCTGGAAGCGGTTCACGTGGAAACCGATGATGTGAAAAAGGAGATTCAAAGGTTGAACTACCCAGAGGTAGAGGGTGACCTAGCACCTAGTGCCATAGTTCCTAAGGCCTGCCAATCGATACAAAAGCAAGTGTCGAAGCTAGAGAGTTTGCTCGGCAACTTCCTGGGTGGCAAAGAGCTTTCCATGTTGCAGAACCGGATTCTAGTCTAAATCCAGGTTGGGAGGCAATGATTTTTGGAACCAAAAATATTAGATTCATGATGACTTAGAATTACAACTGCCTGGAATGAAGTTGAAACCAATCCTTTCTGGTGCCTCCCGTTTTCCCATCTTAGGATGACTGCTAAGCTGAAGTCTGCTGTGGAAGAGCTGTCGAAGCTCGATGAGATTCTGATTGACCAACATGGTCAGGGAGTGCTGGATGGCTTCGACTACAAGCTCCTAGATATTCTGGATGGAAGTTTGGGACAATAAGTTCCGAGAAGGTAAACACCCATTAAATAAATACATGTAAATTACATACATGTTTCCAACATAACCATGTGGCAATCCTGAATGCTAATGGGTAAAACGATGGTGTCAGTGAGGGAGGACTAACAATTTCCGACTTTGTGACTTTGTGGTTGGTTTTCGAATATATTTTTGCTGATCAGAGATTGGGGTTCCTTCCCTCTGGAGAACTCGGTGGCAGGGGCCCAATGCGCTGAAAGTGTGATGTCCTTCGGGTTTGGGTTCAAAGTTGACATCCCCAAAACAGTATTTAGAGCCCTGAATGATGTAACTCTTCAGTGATTCTTTTGGGAGCCATCTTCTTAGGGTCTATAGGTCTTTGTCACCAGTTCACCTCGTCAAATAGATAACTGGTACCTATTCTACTTCCCCGAATGCTTTTGTTGTGATGGTATGGTGTTTGGATTGTTTGGGGAATGTATTGAAAGTATTTGCTAGTATCCGGTCCCTCCATGTTTTGGGCTTGCATGCCCTACTTTAGTCCACCCCAAGAATGACTAAGAGGAATGGGTTTGATTGGATTTCCCTGCTCTCGCCATTAAACTGAGACGATTGACTTGTATTTGTTGAACACCAGAAACATGTTGATCATAGAGCCTTGTCAAACCAATGAACGCGCACTATTTTTGAAAAGACGTGGGTTTAACGGTTACCCCACATAATTATTATCACAGTTATAGTGTCTATCATAGAGCTGTAATATGCTGTAAATATATAGATAATTATAGCTAAGTTCAGCCCTCAAGCCATGAGGTTGCAGCAGGACATCAGCCAAAAATTAGCAGAAGGCAGGAGGAAGTTCCAGCCTTATGGTGCCAAAGATGTTGAAATACTGTCTTTGTGAGTTGCTTCATTCAGAAAAATCAAAAAAGGCAAACGAATAGAACAAGATCAGAAAGCTTTAAACAGTCTTAGGTTGGCAGAGTCGATGTCTGTCTACCACTTTGCCAAGTTCGGGGCTAAGCAGTTTCCAACAGTGACTTCCCAATGAAGCCCATGCCGCATCTTCTCGCCCCAGGTCGAGAGCCCCGGCGCCCGAGAAGAAGGTGAAGGAATCCAAGGAATCGCGTGAGCCTAAGCTTCCAGGCAAAGCCAAGGCGAAGGCAAAGGCGACCTCCTCAAATAAAAAAACCAGTTGATTGCCTTGTTGCTCGAAAACCAGCAACCAAATCTTTTGGGGCGAGTGATGGCCAGCTTGGTGCCTGTTCAAAGGATTTACTCGACAATGGTCCCTGGATACTTTATAATATTTTGATATTACACCAGCTGATTCCAATTTCATTTGACTTCTGTTTTGTTTCGGGGTATCTTGTGGTCACGCTTGCATTTCTGCAGATCTGGAGATCCAGGTCAGTACATTATCATAGATCGTGATAGATTGCAACTTCACACCGGAGAGTTGGATTGCCAATTTGATGGTTCTTTACATCTACTGGCACGTGCAAAGGGAAACGAAGATCAAAGTTCCCAACCATGGATGCATTGGAAAAAAATGATTTGCAGCCAGATTGTCCCAACACAATAGCGTTCATTGGAAAGGTTGTCAGAAATATTGGATTGGCCAGTCATTACTTTTAGCCTCCCATGCCAGGTTCAAGCGGTTCAACCACCACTGGCGATGAGTTTCTAGCTCATCTTGCTGAGACTCTGGGTGATGGAGTAGGGGCCTCATCTATCCTTTTTTGTTCCAGGAGGTAAAAAGAAAATTGATCAAAACAGACTCCATTGGGACTTGAATATCATTCAGAATCATTCATCTCTGTAAAGAATATATATCCCCCATCTTCTTAGCATGTCCTTGGCCTGTCCCACCATGCAGACTGCTCAGGCCACGGCTGAGAGCGCAGAAAGGTCGCTGAAGGCTTCGGCCGGTCAGCCCACCCATGCACCTGGTGCAACAAATGCATCCAGGAACATGCATGCAAAGTTCGCCAAACTGGGGTATTCTTTGCCCATTGAGATAGAGTGCACTGAGCATGTATGTACCTCTGAAGATGTGCAGACTTTGCAAAACTTTACTACGTATCATGTTAAGCCACGATCTTGGATACGGCACTGGATGACTCATGCCCCAGAACTTTTGGGTGGATGCTCTGGGCCCGCAAGTGACAACTTTGAAGCGTTTTGGCGAACCTATCAAGTACAACATCCGAACCATGTGGTTTTTGAGACCCATTCCCACCAGTTGGAAAAAGTAGTACCCCTTCTGCTTCATGGAGATGAAGGACGAACTGTTAAAAGGACGAACTACCTTGTAATGTCAATGGAGTCTCCATTGGGTTCAGTGAATGATCCCAACATCAGATGTGCATGTTCTGAAGAGATGGCTGGCCGGAAGGATTTGCCATCCTATGGGAATGATTTGGGAACCCTCTCTCCAAAGACTCTTGAAATTGCGAGGAAGCAGCTTACAAACTACAAAGGCCATTCGTACCTCTCAAAGTGGCTTCTTTTCGGGGTTGGTGGCTGGATTTACAAGAAACAACCACACATCATGGACGAGTTGCTTCAGATAGCTACAGCTGATCTCCAACAATTGTTTTACAATGGTGTTGAACTTTCAAATGGTGAAAGGGTTTTCGGTGCGGTCATCGGTGTGAAGGGAGACATGGCTTTTCATAAGCAAACAATGCGTTTGTTGAGATCTTACTACAACTGTGGCCAAAAGGTGAACATCCCACTTTGCCATCATTGTTTGGCTGGAAATGATCAATACAAATTTGAAGATTTTGGAGAAGATCCATCTTGGGTGGCAAGCATGTACATGGAACGGCCCTGGCCAGTGGATAACCCACCACCATTGTCAAACATACCGTATGACAACACTTGTCCAGAACAGGCGCTACAGGGTGACATCTTTCACATCCACAAGCTGGGGGCGGCCCGTGACGTCATTGGTGGCGTGCTGATCATTTTACTACGTCTGGGCTTCATGGACCATGAAGGCTCTACCAAAAACATGACTGACAGATTTACCAGAGCGCACAGCTATTTTGCAATGTGGTGCAGTAGCAATGGCAAGACACCTGGGCTTAGAAGCTTCAGCAAAGCCTATTTCAACCTCAAAACCCTCGTCTCTGCTCCATGGGTCAACGCGAAGGGCTCTGATTCGACGTTATTACTGGAGTGGCTTGACTTCACCTTGCGATTGAATTTGCAACACCCTTCTGTCGAGGGCCATACACAGTTATTGCGACACATGCTGCAGCTTGTTGAGTCGAGCTTGGCTGTGAGAATGGTCCATACTCACCGCCTCTGGTTAGAAAGAGATTGTGCAAGACGACTGTATGTGAAGCTTATGACTGTGCTCAGGGCCTACTCAGTCATGGCCCAAAGTGCCATGAGATTGAAAATACGTGCTTTTGTCTTAAAACCGAAGCACCACTCCCTGCACCACATAGCATGGTTTTTGAAGACAGAGCTGAGAAAAGGAGCGGCCCTAATCTACAATCCGCAGGGGTACGCATGTGAGATGAACGAGGATTTTGTAGGCCGCATCTCGCGGCTATCAAGGCGAGTGGGATTTCGTCTTTGTGACAAACGTGTTTTTGAAAGAGTGTTCTTGAAGGTCACGGCCTTATTAAGAAGGAGGAAAGAGCTGAGACAAAGCCGCTCCCGCTCTTCCCGTGTGAAGGGGAAATTTAGGAAGTGAACATCATGTCAAACATAAAGCCCCAGCACTTCTTAGATTTACTTCGGGGTGATCTCTATTGATAGCTACTCCAAACCTTAAAGATATTAAAGAACTAAATGTTTGTATCCCATGTCCATCTCCTTCCCACTGCCCTGGTGGCCGAGCCTTGTCAGCAACCGCCACGGATCGGAATGATCTAAAAAGAGAGAGGCCACTGCGTGGATGTCGGTGGATGAGGGTGTTAATCTATGGTGGCTATCAAACATGTGTTAAGTGGTATTAATCAGTGTTCAACAAGGTGGAAGTTGCATGTATAACATGTCAAGAATGTTATTATGATAGATTTGGTCAAAAATGGCAATGTCACCAAAAGGCGGAAATCTAGACTCAAGGCGTATTTCCCAGGCTCGGGCAGAAAAAACAGCCCAAACAGCAAGAGGCAGAAAATAAAGCCTGCGGAAGATTCAGGTATATATATATATATTGTCTATGTATAAATATCATGTATTTCATACATACGTGCTAATACATGAAACGGGATCACGATGGAATGACAATTAACGAAATGACTGAATGACCATGGAACGACCAAGCATTAAAAACGGAAATAGGCATGAATCTCTACAATTAAAGGTCAGCAAGGGCAGCATTGACGCTCGAACTACACACCATGTTGATTCACATAAAATAAAAATATAAAAACACCGTGAACGCCCAACGGATCAAAGGTCCTCCTCAAAAATCCTTTCGGCACCTCCTCTTTGTGTTCCTCCCACCATTGGTACACGGATGTCCTGGCACATCGCAGCACCGGAGCAGGATGCCATTTCTCATCGACTTGTTGCATGTAGACAGCCACGAGATTACCTACCCTCTGGAAATCAAGAAACCCCTCCGAAGTCACAATCTTTGACCGGTAAATCCTCTACACCATGGGGGCATTTTCCATTGTGAACACTGGATAACACTGGATAACACTGGAGGATGTTTGAGATATTTGAATAACACAGGCAGAAAACGCAACTGGAGAACTCCAAATCCACGGCATGGACCCATCAGGCCATCCTGGTGAAGTCATCACCCAGCAGTTCTCGCAATGTCTTTCGCAACTGGACAGAATCTTCCAGTGGCCAAAATTCCAAACCTGCTCTGCTACCATTCCACGAGAAAGTGACAAGTGAAAACGTGAGAAAGTGACTGTTGGGTGGAAGTAACAAGTACCCACCGATGCAGATTTAGCTGGCTTGTTCCGTGTCATTCAGATCGCCAGTAACATCATGGATGTGAGCTAAAATTTGGCTTCTATACGAATTTCTTGGTCAGTGCATGCCTACAAGCACCTGCCGCCTGCCCGTTCGTCTCAACCAAACCAGGCAGCCATTGATTTCCAAGCAAACTTCTTGCTGATCGCTGTCACCCTTTTGATGCGACAAGGTGAAGGAGGCCTTTCCGGCAAAATCACTGGATTGAGATCTAAGTATTGCAACAAAGGTGTCTGGTCTGATTTTTGATGATTCCATCAATGTTTCTGGGCACCGGTGGAGTGCTATTGCTATGTGCTTCAAGAACTTGAACAACTACTCTTGGAAGCTGTCGGAGGAGAAATTGACCGTGCAATGCCGGCACTGCCAAGAGACTGCTGGTTTTTGTGCTAAGTTCCATACGGCAGATAAGGTGATTGATAGCAATGGGCTATGGTCTTTCAATCATATATCGCAATTAATCATTCTGTAGCATCCAACACACCCACCTCTTGTATGAACAACAAAGAGTTGAAAATTCGAGCACGCACACCTCATCCTTCAGAAGGACGTCATAGACGATTCGAGAACCTGACAGCAACCCTTCCATCAACTGCCAGGAAAATTGAACTGCAAGTTGGCTGCTTTGTGATTGTGACCCCTGGAGAGATTCTGAAGTTTCCACAGTCCAAAATGCAGTGTTGCCAACGCAAACGAAAGATTGGACTGTCAGGCAAAAGGTCAAAGTATGTCAAAATCAGTTTAAATCACCTCTTGCAGCCTAGCTTCGAGTGGCAATGGTTGCTTGCACGGAATTTAGAAGTTGCACCTTGCCGCAAGTCCCATTTGTCGCAAGTTGTCGCATGGTCCAGCAATGTGCTGCAAGAATCTTTCAGTCAAGCATCAAGACATCTGCAACCATTTCATTGCATAAACACCACCTGCTGTGCTGTTGATTTTTTGTTATATATAATATGATATTATATATATATACACATTAATATGATTTAATATGTATTCCAATTATATCCCATTATGGTATCCATTGATATCCATTGTATTTTCCATTGTATCTTCCATTAATATCACCCCACCAGGGCCACCTGCAAAGTCACGGACGAAGGCTGATTCTCTATGATCCTCGGGTCATCAATCATCCCAGGTTGGCAAACCCTATCTTGATCCGTGCATATCCGTCCCATGTATCATGATGATATCATGATGTAAGTATGTATCATTGAATCATTGTGTTATATATATATATAACTATCTGGTAAAATAATGTAAAACCCTAAACCCAACATAAGCCATGGTGGAATCTGGAAGACATCCGGTTTGTCTTTGTATGTCTTTGTTTGGCCAGGTGAGCCGCCCATCTCCAGAACATCATTCAGGGTTCAGGATCCTGTAGAGATAAAAACATGAGAAACAGAAAAAACAAACAGCAGCCACAGATTATTCTGAAACGTGTCATTTCATGCCAATAAGTTGTTCAGAGGTCAGACTCTGACCACAATGTATTTCCTCAGAACACTTGCTTGACTTCCATAATTTACAGTACACTCTATCGATTCGCGCTGAAGCGTGGCAAACCTGACAAAAGAAGATAAGAGGTTTCCTGTTTGACCCAAGACTTCAAGCTCAGAGCAAGTATTCATGGGACATCATGGGACTATCCCAGTGCTCCAAGTGGCTGTGTTGCGACTTGCACGTCTGGGAGGTGTGCCTCCAAACCGCGAAGAAAACCTGGTGCACCGACGGTGTGCTCTTTACAAAATGATTCCGGGTAGCAAAACCAAGAAAACTATTTACAAAAATGATTCTGGGGCCTCTGCGTTAGGGAAGTTTCATGATTTTCCCAAATGGTAGGTACACCTGAGCAAGAGCTTCTAAGACTTGAGATTATCCCTTTCACATTTGCCCGCTACTTCGTGTAAGTTTCTCGGAACTTTCGCAAAAGTCTGACTATAAGCTATCTGAGCATACTCATTTTCACTCATGAATACAAATCATTAGTGTACTCATATATACTTCCTGGTAATCCAGGTTAATCCATTTTGAGATATATTGAGATCCTCATTCCAAGCCAGTTCCCCAGGCAAGCCATGGCAGCCATGGCCTTCGACAAAATCACAGGCTGTCAAGGCCACTTGGCTGCCCTCACGGCGGTCTTGTCATTGCATGGGATTCCGGAGAATTTTCATGGGATTTCACGGACGTGTCAAAAATTGCCCCAAGCTTTAGAGACTGTAGAGACTGTAGAGATCCATAAAGAATTTCAAAGAATCCAGAATCTAGAGAAACAATGAGAAACAGAAAGTTGTGGTAATTGCCAGTGTTTCTGACTGTTGTAAACCACCTGCGACTGTCTCAAACTAAGGAATTACATGGAATTACATATCTGCAAACAACCATAAGTTACAAGCATCAGGTCAGAGTTGTGAGTTCCGGTCACAGTTCGGCCCTCACACTGCAGTCCCCGCCTTCCAGTGCCACTTTCGGACCTCCGGCAGCGCTTCCTTCAACGAGGGATCCATCGCCAAGGCCCTGGCGCGGAAGCTTTGGAGCGACTCCTTCAGCGACCTGGGCGGAGCGACAAGGACCTGGGACCATGGTGATCTCTATGGGATCTGGGGCAGGAATTCGCTATGCGAATTAGATGGAATTGGCCAAAATATGCCAAAATGAAAGTTTGCTAAATGGTGCTAAATGATGTCAAATGTGAGTCTTGAAACTGATGCTGGGCATTGCTTGGTACTGCTAGTGTTTCTGTTCCGCGAAGCTGCTGCTTGGGTGCTTGGGACCAAAACCGTTTTAGGTGAAAGCCACTGTCTGAGAACATCTAAGACATCCTAAGACTATCCGTCACTGTTTTCCACCTACAGTAGGTGTCCGTGTTGACCGAAATTGAATTGTTGCATGAGAGATTCCGACTGTTACTGCACTTGAAAATTGCTTGCCTGGAGTCAACCGCATCCCTACATTTGATGAATTCGGCTTTGCTGCCAAAGTTGCTGTTGTCCATCTGTGTCTGACTTATAGCGGTACAGGATGCTTCAAGAGCCATGTTGGGGGGGAGTGTGCGTTGGATGGCCAACGAAAAAAGTGGAACGCTCGACGCCAAACAATGAATTGTATTGCTTGGCGATTCTTTGATGCCTTGATAAAAGAAGGAAGCAACTCTCCAATGATCGTGGCAATGACATTCATGGGCGCTTGAAAACTTGCACTAGAATATACAGTAATGTCGTACATCTTTGTGGTCCATACCATGTGTAACTGCATCGATCGAGAATTTCGCAGTCCAGCCAAAGCACATTGATGCGGTGCTGGCCGTGCTGGTAGTGCTTGCAGTGGCCTGACGGTTTCATGGCAGATGTGAGTTGAGGAGGTGAGGCCCGGTGATGGCTGGATGTCGTGAGACCGTTCGACCACCTTTTTTCTCCAAGGCCAAGTGCCCTGTAGATCTCAGCGTGCATCGGCGCTTGTCTTAAACGATCTGTACTACCTCTACCGCGTCACCATTCAAAGCTCCGCATTTGCCGCTAAACATAGGTCTCCCATCCACAGTGTAGATCTTGATGTTGTGAATGACGTACTGACACTGCGAATTCGGGTTGTTAAATGCTTTGCAGCCTGTCCACCCCCCGTCACCACCATGGCCGTTCCAAATGTCTGAAAGGAATGTGTAAGGAAAACTTTGGCCCCGGCCTTTGGTTGGGGAAACCCTGCTCATGAAGTCCTCGTAGAAGGCTGAATCACGACAATTGGTTCTTCCGAAGTCACAAATTTGGGTCCTAAGCGTTCCTCCAGCGACAAGACTGGCAGAGCTATCTATCATCATGATCATGTGCTTCGGACCACCTAGGTCGCTTGGGTTGCCAATCGGCATCTCATGGCCACCAGTGGCAAAGTTGGTGTAGAGCGAGCCAACTGGACAAGCTTCAACAAGGTCAACCTCTCCAGAAGTAGGTCCGGGCGAGTCCCAGGGCTGAGGCGATATCCAAAGAGGTGCAGCCCAAATAGATCCGCAACTCTTCACGTCAAAGTCAAACTCGATCCGCAGCACGCGCCGGAAATCCATGACGCAGCTGCTTGCAAGCCACGCAAAACATCCAATTCTGTTCGGAGCCGACGCTAAATCAACATAGAGAGAGGTGTAGTCAGGCTGGCCGTTGGAGTCGATGCACATGCTCCCGATGTCACCTCGAACTGGCATGTCACAGGACGGAAAGGTTCCAGCACCTGTCTCCCACAGCCAATTGGCATCTCCAACTCGCGTTGAAGCGCAGCCCACTTCCGCAAACGGAGTCAAAGTGAGATTCTGCGCAATCGCCGAGGAGATCAGGAACAGGAATGACCTCATTCTGAATTGACGGTGTGACAAACGCACCGATTAAGCAAAAAAGTCTTGAGCATCTTGAGCCAAATACGTTCCAAAATGGTTTCAAGCGCATGAAAATGTCAAGCATGTTCAACAGGCAATAAAGTAAGATCTAGTATGTTTGTATATTTTTGTATAAGTTGCATTGTGGCTATCAACTCAAGATGAACCAAACAACCCAAATCGTCACACCAACACCAAGTGCTGTCGCATTCCACCTGTTCGTCCGTCATAGGTCGTTCTGCGTACCTTGGCAGAGCGAGCAACCGACGAATTCCAGGCTGGCCCCAAACACCATTTCTCAGGCGAGGTCAGTATATTCTAAGTTTGGGCACATCCTAGGCTTGAGAGCAAAATCACTCTAATGGCCACAGTAATCCCACGAATTCTGTCTGCAGGCATGGCCGCCAAGTACTACAAATGCCAAGCAACATGACTCAAATGACATGCTGCAATTTTCACTGGGTGCTCTGTAATTTTAAAGGATTTGAATGGCGCAAAACCAACCAGAAGAAACATGAAGAAACATCTTAAAAGTCGCTGCATCTTGCTGCAACCTTTTCAGTCTCTACAAAGTCCCAGGTGCGGCAGCACATTCGCGATCTCGGAGTCAATGGTGGGCGAGCAGCACCACATGGCGTCTGCGATGGTCGACTTCTGCCGAGCGTCGCGGCGTCGCTGAAACTTCAAACAGCTTCGGGGAAGGCACCATGGTGTCAGCCTGGTGGCCAGGAAGCCCGGTCGTGGATTGCAGCAACAGAAGAACCATAAATAAACAGAATAAAGAGACGACATAATTTTAAAAAAAAAACATCTGATGATTTGCCGCGGATGGCCCAACATCTCTCGGCTTTACTCATTACTTTGTGCTGTGATGGCAAGATGAAGTAAAATGAAGATATTGAGTTGATTTGAGTTGTATTGATGTTGGTAATTGGTAAGTATATTGGTCCACTAATCATACATAAATACTGAGACTTCTCCGCATATCAAACTCCACCAGCCGCCCTCATGCCTCAGGTGAAGGAAGAGATCTGCGCCAGTGTGGAAAGAAAACAGATCCATATCCATAAATTCATCTGGATTAGCGGTTGGGATGCTATAATGATCTATAATGATCTATAATGTATAGTGCTGTTCACTTCTCATCAAACAAATCGTCATTTCATCATTTCGGCATCATTTTGGCATCATATTTGGGACCTCCTCCTCTGTTGACCATCTCCACCTGACCCTCCATATCCCATCACTATTCACCTCCCCAGAACTGCAGGCATCACTGTCCTCTTTGGCCTTGCAGCGTGACACTGCACCCTTTTGTATCAAAGGGGGATGTGCTTCATGCCTCCTGTCACTATGGTTCAGGTGGACCTACAGTATGAATGAGTGCATGATACATGTTATTATATACGTATATATCAACATACATGCAGTGTGCGTGTGTGGCAGGTCCGTATATGTTGTCTCAGAAGTATGTGTTGCCAAAACAATTTTGGGTTTTCTTTGTGGGGTACCGCTTCTTTGTGTCTCACAAGGGCAATCTAGTGGCACGACATCCAAGCTCTAAAACCAGTGGTGACGTGGCGATGATGACATTTTCAGAAGTGCTGAATCAAATTTAAAAAATGCTGGATACATCTGGATACTGCATTTTTTCATCTTGACTCATTTGACATGTGTTCATATTTGTTCATATTTGTTCGGCTATCGGGTGAACAATTGGAAGTTCGCTTCACAGCCCCAGTCCCACTCAGTCCCCAGCCTTTCCCGCCTCCAGTTCTCCGTGGCTGACCTCCCCAGAGGAGGCAGGCGGTCCAAATTCGCGAACTTCACCTGACAGAAGGGTGGAGTGGGTTCCAATGATGGCCAGCTAAGTTCTGTATATTTTTCTGTATAGTTAGTATAGTTATATTATGTTATATGATGTTATAATATGTTGTTATATTATAATTAATACACATCCATATTGCACACATATCCTACATCATCCTACATCTTCGGCTCACTGGCTCTGCTTGGAGTTGGTGATCTCATGTCATGACTCTAAATGCTGGTGACTCCAGCTAACTGTTCATGGCAACGACGGTTCTCACCGAATCTGCCAAGTGTATAGACTTGGTATCTTTATGTATCTTTATGTATCTTTAATATTATTTAATCTATTTTATACAAGGTCATCGGTCCTGACAGCGAAGGTGATACCAATGGTGTGTTGTATTGTGTTGTCTTTGCCAAGCATGCTGTACATTTGTACAGAGCGCCAACTGCTGTCAAGTGACTACACTTCGTCGACAAAAGTAAAGAGCCCTTGAGTTAAATGTCATCAAATCTCAGCAGCCTTTTGTGTTAATCGGAGATTGTCGGAGCATAGATGTACACTCACACCTACAAAATCTACAAAGAATCACCAGCATTCACTCGCCACGCCTTCTGAACCACTCAATTCGCCTGTCCAAATACGGGCACGACTTGCCATGCGGCCTAGATTTCTGCGTTGTTTTTCTGAATTCGTCCAAGTTCTGCAGAAGTGACGACTTCGTTGCTGTTGGTCAAACCAACGAATATAATCTCTGCGCAAACCGCACAAATGCCACAAATGCTATTTTCATGTGCCTGGTGCTTCTCTGTTCGACCTTGGTCCAATCCCAGAATTCGGTGAGAGTTCGGGGAGCGCATGGAAGCGCAGCCCCGTGCTGTTTGGGAACGGATAAAATTGGTCTCTTCGTGGTGGAAAATGGATACACATGGATACACTATGATTCTATGATTCTGTGATACACTGCTGGAAACCAATCCAATTGGTTCCACATTCAAGAGGCAAAAATCGCAAAATGACAAACATATGCACAGCGGGTACCACGTGCCACACCAAGCTCCAGACTGGACCTCTCCAAGTGATGATGCAGGCGGAGCACGGCGTGGCAAACTCAACGTGACCTGAATTGCGGAACCCGCTTGAAACTGGTTTGGCATGGCATATATGGCATGGCAGGTCTGTGAATATTGCCAGTCACAAGAAGTCTCTTGGGCCACTTCGGAGATTGTCAACTGACATAGCAGCTTGCATGTGCTTCAGGGGTCGCATCACTTCTTTACTAATCTCAATCTCTCTTGCTTCATGCATTGATTCAGTTCAATCTACAATGCAAAGTGCATGCATTCGGCAATCTCCAAATGTGAATTCCAAAGATCTACAACAAATCCTGAGTTTCAAGTCTCAAACTACGAGTACCGTTGTCTTTAAGTTGTCTTTGGACTTGTCCCAATCTCAGGTTCTTGAGGACTAGCGAAAATGAGGTCGACAACAAGATCACTACCGGTGCACACCTCGCCGGGTGAAGATCCGATCGTGCCGACGCACTCACCCGGGGAGGCCTGCCAAAGAAAACTGTCAACATTTGTTGATTTTGTTTCCAACATTTGTGGCGCGCCCCTCTTGGTATTTGTATTGCATATGGCTTTGATTCGTTGAACACACAGAAGTATTTGCGCAATGATCCGCAACAGAGCGACGAGATCTGAGCACCTGAACTCCGAATCTACGGCTGACCTTGGAGGATGCAGTGAAGGTTGCATGGAGCCCAAACCGGCTTCGTTGAGGTCAGTGTCAGCCATCAGAAATCACAATTTCTCTGTGTGTCCCCTATCAAATCATATCAATTGAGGCATCATGCATCCCAAATCTGCCAAATCCTCCCAAACCACCGAGCTCATGTTTCTTATGATGTCTCAGCTTGCATCGAGATCTCTGTGGCTGTCAGGCTCTCAGCGCTTTGTGCTGCAAGCAGTTCTGACTCTTTGGCCACAAGGGGTAAAAGGATACCTCAGCTTGCAGAGGCCAGGGCTGGTTTGATGACCTTTCATTGCCTATGAGCCTTCAAGAGTATCCAGATGCGATTTCTCTGGATTGGTCATTGAACGGAGATTGAGGTTGCTACAGCAAGCCGTGTTTGATTGGCATATTGGATGTCAACAATCGACAGCTAAGAAATGTATCGCCAGGACCTGAGGCTTGCAGCATTCGTATCCTCTTCATCCTCTACCAAGGTACACATGATTGGTATGGAGCAGGTTTGGAAGCACCTGAGATCCAAGATGACCAAAGCGCAGGTGGGTCCTCTACAATTATATTCTGGATGATCATGCGATCATGCATTGGCAGGCCAAACACAAGACAGGACACGCGGTGATGATAAAAGTCACGCCAAAGCCAGTGTGGTCCTTGGTGCAATGGGTGTAGTTAGGACCAGGTCAGAGATGTCTGCGGAACCACAGTCGTGATTGCGAGTCACGTTGCTGTGTGAAATGAGTGCCAAGGGTCAAGGATACCAAAACATCAACCAACATATTGCAACGTGTTGCGTGTTGTCCGAGAAACTGTCCTGCACAAATGGTCACCGACAAGAGCTATCTCCGAGCCGTACAAAGGTGGGTTGAAATAGAAAAAGAAGCCAGCTGAAGCCTTCCTGCTGGGCTAATCAGCCTGAATCTGGTTCTGCTCTTTGTCTTGCCGCTGTGTCTACTGTTCACATGCGAATGGAGGCCGTCCCAAACCTTACCCCCTTTAGATGCTCGCCAAGTTTCGATCAGCCAACCACCCACTGCAGCACTGCCCGACCATCCGACCACTGCTACGGAACTCAAGGCTTTCCAACGTCCGCGTGTTGCCTGGCGACATCTGGCGACGCCGCGACAAGAGATGTCCCGGTATTCCCGGTGACAGATCACCGCCATCCCATGCCTTGGGCGTGTAATCTGCAATGATGGAGCCCAGCAATGGAGTGCAGCTCCACCTGAAACCCCACTGGACATTCACCATTTATCATATATATATATAATACATAATAATACATATATATATAATACATATATATATACACATCACATATTCATACAGATCATACAGATAGGGATAGATAATGATAGATAGAGACCCTTTTTGGACCTCCAGAGCCACTGAACAATAGTTGGAAAACATGTTTCCAGACATTCCTCAGGTGGATCTGAAATGCAATGCTTTGACTCTTAAGAGACGGGAGATACATGGAGATACGAGTACCATAGTAATTGGTGCTTTGCACCGGGATGTACAGTTGAGTTGCGTCTTTGTCCACTTCAGGTGAAAAGAGGATGTCATTCTGGTCCCCAAGTGCACGATATTCATAGACCGTTCTGGGATGCTCATCTATGCCCATTTTTGCGTCTCAAGATGTCTCAAGCCTTAAGTTTGATCCACGCTAATCACTAATCACATACGGATCCACCCATTGGACAATTTGGACGGCAAGGTCTGCCAGGCATTGCCAGGCAACATACATATGCAGCGCGTCAAGAAGATTGGCAGCATCACAGCCTCGGTGGGATGGTTGAAGCAGCCTGGTGTGGATAATTTCTCTGGATCCATCATGATCCATCCTCCATTTTGAAACGTTTTTGAAACTGGATAATTTGGAGAGTACATACATGTACATACCCACATATACCGAAGGAACGCTTCATTCTGTTCCGAGTTCAAGTATGTCAACGTATATGTCAACGTGACTCTTTAGACTCTGCAGTCGAATGCATCCAGACACTGGGACGGTGTAGTAGGAACGTACAGTGCCCATCAGCATTGTGCAAGTGATGCCAGCGATGTAGCCACAAATGATGACCTTCACTGGCCAGTCTTCAGCATGTCATGGCCAACCGAAGGAAATGACC
The DNA here is from genome assembly GCA_947184155.2 of Cladocopium goreaui. Taxonomy (NCBI): domain Eukaryota; class Dinophyceae; order Suessiales; family Symbiodiniaceae; genus Cladocopium; species Cladocopium goreaui. The sequence continues at coordinate 80,542 of CAMXCT020001983.1, forward strand.
TATGGACCTGTCCATCTTGTCCTAGTGGAACACTGAGCCAAGCCACCGAAACAGCTTCAAACACCAGTACCAACCACGGTTGCACAATGTTCGAACATGTCAAACCGTATCACCCGAGACATCCCAGGCATCCAAAACTCGACTCCGACTCCACCTGTAGTCTGCCGAACTTTTTTGAGAGACGGTTTGCCAAAAGGTTTCCAAGCCCGGCAAAGAGATTCAAGGAGCCAAAGACCGCCTGCAGCAACCAATCCGGACCGAATCTCAAACACTTTTGATGGCCAATGTTATCCGAGGCTTAAGAGTGCTAGCAATGCCCGCCTGCAGTAGAACCGGCTTCAAATGGGTTTCTTCTTTGAAGAACACCGGGAAAAATTTCACCTTAGCAGTTTCGAATCAAATGAATGCCACTAAATCAAAATAATGATGAGGAGGGGGACGACAATGACGACGGTGACGATTATCATGATGATGGTGATTATCGTGATGATCACTATAATAATAATAAGGCTCGAGAGAGCTTCCAAGGCCTTTCGCAAATTGCTACTCAGTGACTGTCATGCCAGCACCAATCGTCAGAATCAATTGGTTGATGAACATCACCTGTTCAGCAAATCACAGCGGAAGATTCGCAAGGTGTCGAGTATGTGTCGAGTCGGATCTTTTTGGACTGGCCCACATTGCGGCATGTCATCAGTCACCGCCAAAAACAACAGGTAGCTTGTAAAGTTGGAGACGGAGTCAGGCAAGGCATCTCATCCAAAGAAAAAAAATATCTTCCCTCCACTGATTGGGATAGTTGGTCACCAGTTGGTCTACTTCTATTATCTTCTATTCACATAACATGGCCGCCTTTCCCTCTGACTTCACCATGGCATGGAAATCATGGCTCAAAAAACTCAAAATCAAACGGAGGTTCCTTGTTCATTGTTCGAGTTTTAGACTTAAGTGACTTGAATCTCCCAAAATTCAAACCCGACCAAATTCTACACCCTGGCGTCCTCACAACATCAGTCTATCTTGATCTATCTTGTCAAAAATTACACTCTTCGAGGAGTCCGGGGAGGGGAAAGTGGTTTCATCTGGTTTCTCAAAAGGAGTGGGTCCAAGTCGAAGCCACGTCAAAGTCGTCAAAGTTCCAAAATGACAGGGTCATTGGATTGGTTTAAGGGAAAATCTACAGGAAACCATGGTTTTTACCATCAAATATAGGGCTTTCCTGTAAATTTTCCCATCATCCAGTTCTATGACAGGGCACTATACAAACGCGTTGAACTGTCACCAATCCAAAGCAGGTGGATTGCTCCTCAAAGGCGGGCTGTATTCCGAAAGCGAGTTGAAAAAAGGGGGTAGACATCCACATTGTGCTTGCAATTTCCTGCAATATTCGGATAGTAATGGATAGTAATGGATAGTACATTTTGCACCCAGAATTCCAGCAGTCTTACTGAACAAGTTGGATCGAGCACCTCTCACAGTCATTTGAACCTTCCTGATTTCCACACTGTAAGAGGCAGTCAACACAGGACCCATGGATCTACTTGATTTTGATATCTTGCCAAGTGGCACTTCGCCACCTTTGGGATTCCAGCAAGTTCTTCTGCAAATGGACCTAAGCCGTGATTGCGTGGATGCTTGGGTGCTTGGGTGCTTGGTGACCAGCATCTTCACACCAGTCAACCAGTCAGAGCTGTAAGAAAGACATAGAAAGATATAGATCATATATAGTCAGAACGATCATCCAGTGAGTACTAAGAAATCTCAGCACTTGCAAACCCTCAAAATCCTATGCAGGGATCGTCTTCCACGATGCCAAGCTGGCACTGCAGCCGAAAGGCAGCCTCACTGGATTCCGCCAAGGCATATTTGTCGTGCATCAGCAGGCATGGAATAATCGCCAGCAAGGACCTTTGCAGTCAATGTCGAGGCGAGTGTCGTGTTTCTATTTTGAGATTGCCAAACATAGCAAATCTCTGTACGATCTGTACGGTGTAGTTGTACCACGGCATTTTTCACTCATCCCCATCCAACATCATCAAACTGTTTCTAACCAATCTGGACGCAGGGGTGGTGTATCATTATCATCATTTGGCAGCAAAAGTCAAGCCAAGCGTCAGAAAAATGCCCACGCAAATAACCTGTGCAATGTGGCGGTCCGGGATGGCTATCCACCTACCGCACCCACCATAGCTGGGTCGTGGTTTCAAGCAATCCCAAAAATAACTATGTCTCAATCGGGATCGTCATTGCAGGTATGGATGGAACAATATGGAACATATTTGCAACATTTTGCAACTACCAAGCAGATTGAGTTCGACCTATGTCGAGCTCATGTTCCATTCGCCAAAGGTACTACTTTCATCGAGAAAGTCGTCCAGGTGTTGCCAGTCGTGGCAAAAACGATGAGCCCCAAGAGGGGCCCCACTGAAGCAGCAACACCTGGATAGCAACCGCAACGCTTGGAACGCAATTTTGCGCATGTCTCTATATTGATCATCCTGAGAATTACAAAATCCTGGAGCAGTTCATAACTTGAAAGTGAATGGGGTTCAATGAAACTTTGACCCACTTGAGCAACGGGTTGTTCGATCTTTAATAAATTGTAGATTATATTTCTCACAGTCTGCCTTTGACAAACGATTCCTCGGTGGCTGCTCTTTGTTGCCGAAAGCAGACTTTTCTGTTTGTTGAAAGAAGCAATATATATATATATATCCTGAGGGAGATGCACAACCCTCAAAGCAAGAACAAGGATGCTCAAGTGGAACCGCCCGTCAAGAATGTCAAAGAGAGAAAGCAATCGAGACTGAATCGAGACTCTCAAGCTACTGCTGCTTGTAAGCCCTTAGTTCCCTTGGTGCTCTTAGTATCCCTTAGTGAGCCTTAGTTCCACTAACTTAGTGGTGTGTTTTGTTCTGAGTTCCATCAAGCTCGGCCTCGCCTCCCACCGAGGCATTCATGGACTCCACATCACTGCGGCGTCCTGCAGGGCATGAGTCATCCATCAAGGCGGCCAATGGACCATTGATGATGCCGTCGCAAATGCCCTGCCTGAGACGATCAGGTGCACAAAGTTGGCATGTCACATCAAGTCACATCATATGCCACATGGGTTTCCCATGGCTTCCCCAAGTGAGATCTCAAATTGAGATATTTGAGATATTTTGAGATTGTGTTGAAAGACGTGAAAGGCTGAGAGATGCAGTTGTCAGCACTCGGCAGACCGTGAGCTTTGCACAGGGCAAAATACACAAAACGAGACACATCCAGAGACCGCAGATACAACAGAAGTACACCCACTAGCGCAGCTTGCAGCCACATGCAGCCACGGGGCAATGCCAGGGCCAAACAGAGGAGAACAAAGGGCACAAAATCCTGTGATCGAAGTAATCGAACAAAAGGCATTAGGACCATTGGAACCGACCATTCAAACTCTGGAACTTCTGCAAGTCTGGGTAGATCTCGGTAGACTCCGGGTAGACGGGAACATGTTCCGACATTTCCATGCGACGGCAACTGAAATCAATCGGCCAACATAATCTTGGTTTTCTGAAAATGAGGATGACTTTGGTCCCTTGTAGAGCTACAGTATTCAGTGTCAAGACTCAGTATACTCAAGCGTTCTTCTGGGTGCAATCGCTAGCCTATATTTGCTGTCATGGAAAATGGGTCTGTGGACCAATAATTCAAACAAAACCAACCATAGCTTCTGGAAAAAGGGGGGGACCCATCTTCTTTATCTTCTTTTGGATCAGCCCAATCAGTCCTCATCTCGGTCGGTGACGTCTGAAAAATATTCTTAAAATGACCATTGCAATATTAGGAGCAATATATATCTCTATATATATATATTTCTCAATGCATAGCACCCAACTAATAGTCATGTTTTTGGAATATTCCCCAATGTTGTTATCATTCAATCATTCTATCGCTATTATGCCTTGTTCATCATTGTCTCAGATATTCCCCCAATGTCGTTAGATCAGCCGCAACCACATCAGCTGCATCCCAGCCTTTGGCTTGGCAATGATCACTGCCAGCAGCAAACAGCCAGCTGAGAGGAACGTGAGACATGTGCCCATCCTGCGAAGTCAGACGTCGCTTCGAAAATGGTTTGTATTTGTTTAACAATAAGACGTTGAATTGAATAATATTGAAATCATATTGAATATGGATGAATATGGTGTGTAACTACTGATTAGAAACACATGATATTTTAAGATTCCTGATTCAAGACCAAAGCATGGAGGATGATGGAAAAATGCATGAAAAGACTGAAAAGACTTAGAAATTCATGATTCTTCTATTCTTTCTGGCTTTAAAACTGCACTGGAACTCAGCTACAAACCCAACCGCTGCGCACGTCCAGTCCTGATACAAGCTCTTCGTGACCATTTGTCTGCCTCGAAGGATCGATTCCGGGTTTGGTGCGACTGCCATCCAAAAAAGGCATGGTTTGTCTTGTCCAGTCGCCATACTCCCCCAAGACAGGTCCGATTTACATCGATTTACGCCATCTGCTGAAGAAGGATAAGAAGGGTGGGAATTCAGTGCATTGGTTCAAAAATGGATGGTATACTTCACCCGGGGTCCACATTTGCGGCTATCCGTACATCTTTAGCTGAAGGAATGTGCATCCCAGCTGCAATGTAGCCCGCAGGCATGGCACTGAGGAGATTCGCAAGGCCCTGCAAGCCTTCCGCGAAGCCCACATCAAAATTGTTTCCACCAACCTCAGGTGACTTGTGCTCCAACATGATCAACACGTGGGTTCGTTTTTATTTGTTTCATTGTCGTTTCTCCAGTTCGCATTTCAAGGAGCAGAAAACCATGTTTGTTGGGAGGTTGGAGAGCTGAATCTGCATCCGTCTCATTAATAGCCGTCGTCCTCCTGCTGTAATCGTTGAATATTTTGGATGCTATTTCAAGTCCTTTCCAGAAAAAAAAAACAAACTGAAATCCCGCAAACAGCATCAACAACTTATATATCTGTCAAACTGGCACCCGAAGCCAACTCAGCATCATTCAACTGCTGCTCAGGAACCAACAGGATGAAAGATGGCAACCTCAGAAACAAAATTCCGGGATGCAACGCGTTGATGATTGTGGCAACTCTCGATGCTAGGGTGTTTATCCTCCCCCCAACAAAAGAGAAACCACTTCCCAACTACGGTACGCCGCTTTATGATTTGTGACAGCACTTGATGACTGATGTATACCTGTGTGTAATACAATAGAATGTAATACTGTATTAATATAACAAAATATAATATAAAGTAATATAATACAACAAAATGAAATATAATATAACATAACATAACAAAATATATTATAAAATATCAAAATATACCATAATATACTATAATATACTATAATATACTATACTATACTATACTATAATATAATATAATATAAATAATATAATATATTATAAAATAATATAATAAAATATAATATAATATAATAATATAATATATATAATATAATATAATATATTATAGTATAATATAATATAATATAATGTAATGTAATAAAATATATAATATAATATAATATAATATAATATAGTATAATATAATATAATATAGTATAATATAATATAATATATAATATAATATAATATAATATAATATATTTAATATAATATAATATAATATAAATATAATATAAATATAATATAATATAATATAAATATAATATGATATAATATACATATAATATTATATATATATTATAATATAATATAGTATAATATAATATAATAAATTATAATATGAATTTTAATATAAGTTATAATATAAATTATAATATAAATTGTAATATAATATAATGTGAATTATAATATATTATAATATGTTATAATATTAGAATATTTTAATATATTATAATAATATATTAAAATATATTATAATAATATATTAAAATATATTATAATAATATATTATAATAATATATTAAAATATATTATAATAAATTATAGTAGAACAAAACAAAACAAAATAAAAATATAACATAATGTAATGCAATACAATGTAATGTAATTTTATATAGTGTAATGTAATATAATGCAATATAATGTAATGTAATTTAATATAATATAATATATATATGTATATAATATTACTATGACGTTACGTATATTAATTGGTTCTATATGTGTAGCGTGTATGTAATGTATGTGTGCCTCTTGTCACGCAAGCAAATGCACTTTAGCGGGTTTCTCATAGCCCAAACTGGCTAAATCCGCCATGCTTGACAGGTGCTGACATGGCTTTGCCGAGTGGCACGGTCATCATGTATAGGCCTGCTCCCATACGGTAGAAGGCTGTTGCAACAATACCGCAGATCCTGGACATGGTTCGCTGTCAGCATACCAGTGGTAGAGAGACATTCTCACGTTTCCCTTGAGGCACGTAACAAATGAATTGGCAACTTTTGATGGATGGTTTGAGCTATCACCTAGGGTGTGGCTTCGGGAAGTCCATGGAGGCATACTTTGCTTCGTCATATCACAAATAACGAGTATTGAATCATATTGGTTTAGTTTAATCATACTTTATATCTAATTCCAGTATGTGACCGAACAAAGCTGAACTGCATTGGGAAAGAGTTCGTTGTCTCTCAAACATTAATTACTGGAAATACCATGGGATACCATGGAATGCTTGGCGGTCGTATTAAGTCACCCTGTCTGTAAAAAGTCACCTCCTGCATGGGCACACCGGATTGGGAATAAGTAACCACCATTTTTTAAAAGTCACCCCTGACATATGAAATCTGGCTGGGTATGAAATCTGGCTGGGCGCACCATGTACGTAGACAGTCGATGAGAAACATGTTTTGCAACAATTGACAGGGCACACGCAGTTGAAATGCATATGTCCTTTGATGTGAACACGTGTTTGAGCTAAGAAACACCATGAGCGCACCATCAAAAGCTACTCATACAAAACGGTTTAACAGCATGTGTTTATTTTGGTACAAACGCGGTATGGGTAAAGCATGGTCCTATTGCAAGGCGGAGCTACGTCCATTTCCTAGCGATTTGTTTCCATGAATGACCCAGAATGCGGATGCAATGCGATCGATGCTCACTTGCACACCATCAGTAGATGGTTGTTTTCTTTGTTAGATGGTTTTCTTTGTAGGGACACAATTTAAGCTAACAAGCGCCATGGATCCCCACAGTGCCCTGCACGAGGCCGGCGGCCCACGTGACTTCCCACCTGAACAACGGTTTTCCTTCCTTTCACTTCCTTCCATTCTCTTCCCTTCCCTTCCCTTTCATTTCCTTTCCTTTTCTTTCCTTACTTACCTTACTTTTCCTTTCCTTCCGTTCCTTCCTTTCATTCCTGTCTTCTCCATTCTGCATTCCTGCCTTTCTGCCTTCCTGACCCTCGATGACATCTGAGCCAAACAAGCCAAGCAGCATGAGAATCCCAATGTTAGCAAGGCAAAACTTCCAATGGTGCATGTCACATCATGTCACAAATATGAAGAAAAACTTGGCGCACACCACGAAAAAAGAAAGGTCGTCTAAGGATGTCTAAGGTCACATCTTGTGACCAAGCATTTCACAATGCAAGCCCACATGGTGCCGCATGGGCACAGCACAAAAGGATGACTTTTTCCGAGGAGGGACGACTTAACCCAGAGACCCAGTACCATGGAATACCATCCCGTCCCAGGTCGTTCGCGCCAAGGATCACATTGTGCGTCCACGGACTGCGACGTGCCACTGGTGTCACCGCAGCTGTCATGGCACCCGACTTGCGAAACCAATCTGGTTTGACTGAGCAGTCCCCAGGTCTGTTTCACTATCTTTCACCCCTGTTCAGTGGATGGCTGGTAAAGGATATGGTTGGGGATCTGTTTATGTTTGAGTATGCAGCTGAACCATTCACTGCAATACTAGTTTGATCTAGCTTGTAACATGGATCCGATTTCTTATCATGTGCGTGTATGAATAGCACAGCCCTGTATAGTACGATGATGTTTCTCAGGTACTATAGCTCCTGCTGCGTAACTTGACTCGGACACTTCCTTGGTCCAAAAATGACTTGAACTTGTTGACGTCGCTAGGCATACAGTAAGATTTATAGACTCATTCACCACTACCAGGTCATTGTTTCAAATCAGGAGGTGAGAAGCTCAATCAGAATCATGCTACTGCTAATGTTTAAACCATCCATGTATAGGAAGTTTCTTGAGCAACATCTACCGCAGCTGAAAGGGTCTGTCTTCGGTTCGTGCCCCAGAGGATACATAAATTTCACGTTTGAAACCCCCTCTGAGGCAAAAGCTGAGGATGTTGAGGAAACAGCCTTGGCAGCATCGGCTGTGCCAACTTGAGATCTGACTGATCTGACTGCTGTCAATGTAGGGCCGCAACGCCAATATGCTGGACATGTTTCACGAAGGTTCTATGATCCGTTTCTTCACACATCCCTTCCAGCTCACATCCTGGAGTGCCGCATTGCAACAATTACATGATCATACTGTCATACTTGCACACAGGTTTGTAGCCATTTAATGGGGGTAATGAGGATTGACCAATGGATTTGGGGGTACCCGTTTTCAAGACTAACCTATACGATATTATAAATTATATACTGCAGTGTAGTGTTTGTAAAGTGTTTGTAAGTTTTTATATGTTGCCTCATTAGTCAGCCCCGCCACAATGTAGTTGGTGAGTCATCCACATCAGGCCCCCACCGGCGATGACGTCACAATTTTCTCCTTGCAACGGGAAGAATAGTGATGTCATACATTTCTAAGGGATTCTACGGGTGTTTAGTGACTTCATCATGGCAGGCTTAGATTTGCGTTGTCCCACGAAGCTTTACGGTCTTCCAACTAGACTCAAACACAAATCATCCTTTGACTACTTGGCGCCTAAAATCAGGCCGTCAGGTTCAGGTCATCCGCAAGAGTGGATTCATCACAAATCACGAGTCGGTATTGCCCAAATGATGAAACCAGCCGAAAGCAGTGACCCACCCCCTGCAAATGCCGCATCCAGTAGCACCGGTAGCCGTGATAAACCCTGCACCAGTCAGTCCGTGCAGTTTCAGTAAGCTACTAGGGCTAACGTGGGGTGCCCACGGTTGCCATGCATGACATTAGCCATTGTTAAGACCGTGGTTCTGAAGTTTTGTCACCATGGGGATCTAAAGCTTGAAAGATTCTTGCCCAGCTCCTTGCTCTCACGCTTCATGGAATCACGAAGTGACAAGGCCAGCAATGCCTTGCGATCGAATGTGGTAAGAAGCTGCGGACAATTCGCAACAGGGATTCCATTACAGTCATTACAGTGACTGAACAAAGCATAGAAAGTTAACATTCACGATATCAATCGATATCAGATATTTCGTAGTTCTATCCGAGTTCTACCGGGTATGGCTATTCGCGCTGATCTGCTGGAGCACCTCTGCATGAGTGTTTCGCATCGTGACTCGAGGTTCCGTTGGAGAAGTGGATGCACCTTTCAAGTGCGAGTGACGAACAACACATCAAACATCATCAAACTATATACATAAAGAAATACAAATGTCAATGTCTTCTCTGCATTTGGGTCATCTTGGAACTACGGCATTTTAAAATTTATGATATCTATCTCGTGAATCTAAATATATCTAAATCTAAACAGCTCACATGGCAGAACCTGGTGGTCCGTGCAGCAAGTAGTGGGTGAAGCGGGCCACGCGGGCCTCCAAGAGTGTCTGTGTGCAGCTCCGAAGAGCAAAACAAAAAGGTACTGATATGGTGATGATGTATGTAACTGTATGTACTAGCAATGTATGTAGTGGAACCTGTAGATTTTTTTAATGGTAGTCTATCATCTTGTATTCCAGTTCGACCAAAGTTGAATCAGTGTCAGTCAATTCTACGTGTGCCTTACGGATCCTTAAGGTCGCTGTTCCTCTTCACTTCCTTTTCACTTCCCAATGCCTGCGAATTTAAAACTACTTTAAGCCTGCAAATGTCAGCAGGTTTGCTTTGTCCTCTACTCTCTGCTGTCCGGAGCCAATACCACGAATCTTTTCGCCATCCCCAATGGGTGCCATAGAGATGCTGAATCACTTAGGATTCAAATCTGTGGTGAGACATGGTGAGACAGTGCATGGACAGAGCATATTCAGTGCAACGTGGGGCCAATAGAAAATAGCCCTTCCGCGACTCCCTTGTGCGAATGCGATGGCAACCTGGCCGGAGTAGACAACTGTAGAGGGGCCAGGATGACCTTAGGACCTTGGATGAAGGAGGCAACACCGACAACGCCAGATCCCCACCTACAAATAGTCTACTTCTTTGCAGTGTGTAGAGATATCTAGAGGATTTGTGATCAGCTCATTCAAATCAGTGAGGCAAATCCAAGTTTGTTGGTTGCTTGCCCTCAAGCGAACAGTACAGGAATCTTCATCCTCATCCATCACTCTCAATTTTCCGACTGCGTTGAATGCCTGACAGTTCCAGCGCATTGACTATAGACATTGCAGCTGTGGCTGTCACATCGGACCATGATCTTGCATTGCGGTGGATGTGCTTCTTTAAGTTGAAACTCTCACGAGTGGCACTCTCGATTTCATTACCATGCAAGAATTTCCATCTGTTTTCATTCTGTAGGTGATCATCATGCGATTCTATCAGAGGGCTTTGCGGACATGCACAATGCCTAGGCATCAAGGCAGCGATTTGGCAAGGCTAGTCATGTCACACCTGTGTATGAACAGTACTTGACTATCTTCCATGCCTGCGCTGGTGCAGCAAAGATCCGCAAAGTCTTATTTAGGACTCATCCATCTGTTATTTTCTCGACATCTGTAGACCCAGGCAAGTTCGATTGACGGAACCTCTTGTTCAACCAATCGGAAACGCTATAACCAGTCAACAAAGTCAACAAAGTCAAGAAACCCGATTGATGGCACAGCGTTGTGTAAGTGGGGATCCAGCAGCAGCAAACGTGTTGGGCAAAGCGCACTGACGTCAGCTTGAACCCGCACTGACGCACCACGGGGAATCACTTCTAAATTCTAATTGTGTCGTCTCAAGCATACAGCTGGATCACAAATGTTCACATTTCTCAGCTATCTCGCTACGTGGTCTTCTATAACGCCCACCCGCACTAAAGGTGTACAAGGTATCTCATTCTGAAACAAGACTTACATGATAAATAACTAATGCAATGTATGCATATACATATATACATAGTACACATATACACATACAAATGTTATTTACATTATACATACATATCTCTATCTATTTACTTATCTACTCTAATCCAATCTATGATCTATTATCTATTCTCATCATGTTTTATCAATTTTTCTCTATTCTTATCTATGCATGTCTGTTATTCTCTCTTCTCATCTAGTCTTATCTATTGGTATCTGGTCTTATCTATTCTTATCTATTCTTATCTATTCTTATCTGTTCTTATCTATTCTTATCCAGCCTTATCTGATCTTATCCAGCCTTATCTATTCTCATCCAACCTTATCTATTCTTATCTATGCTTATCTATGCTTATCTATTCTTATCTATTCTTATCTATTCTTATCTATTCTTATCTATTCTTATCCATTGCTATCGATTCTTATCTATCCTTCACTATCCTTATCCATTCTTATCCATTCTTATCCATTCTAACCCATTCTTATCCATTCTTATCCATGCTACTCATTCTTATCCATTCTTATCCATTCTTATCCATTCTTATCCATTCTTCTCTATTCTTCTCTATTCTTATCTATTTGTATCTATTCTTATCTATTCGTATCTAATTGTATCTAATCGTATCTATTCTTATCTATCCTTATCTATCCTGATCTTTCCTGATCTATCCTATCCGTATCTCTATCCTTCTCTCTATCCTCATCTCTATCCTTGTATCTATCCTTATATCCATCCTTACATCTATCCTTATCTCTATCCTTGTATCTATCCTTATATCTACCCTTATCATCCCTTATCTCTATCCTTATCTCGATCCTTATCTCTTTCCTTATCTCTATCCTTATATCTATCCTTGTCTCTATCCTTATATCTATCCTTAAATCTATCCTTATCTATCTGTCTATCTATCTATCTACCTATCTATCAACCTATCTATCCATCTATCTACTCTACTCTACTCAAGTAAACTCAATTCAATCTAATCTAATCTAATCTGATCTGATCTAATCTAATCTAATCTAATCTATCTATCTATCTATCTATCTATCCTATCCATCCTATCCTATCCTATCTATCCTATCCTATCTATCCTATCCTATCCTATCTATCTATTTATCTATCAATCTATCTATCCTATCTATGCTATCCATCCTATTCATCCTTTCCATCCTTTCCATCCTTTCCATCCTATCCATCCTATCCATCCTATCCATCCTATCCATCCTATCCATCCTATCCATCCTATCCATCCTATCCATCCTATCCATCCTATCCATCCTATCCATCTTATCCATCCTATCCATCCTATCCATCCTATCCATCCTATCCATCCTATCCATCCTATCCATCCTATCCATCCTATCCATCCTATCCATCCTATCCATCCTATCCATCCTATCCATCCTATCCATCCTATCCATCCTATCCATCCTATCCATCCTATCCATCCTATCCATCCTATCCATCCTATCCATCCTATCCATCCTATCCATCCCATCCTATCCATCCTATCCATCCTATCCATCCTATCCATCCTATCCATCCTATCGTATCCTATCCTATCTTATCCTCTTATCCTATCTATCTTATCTATCTTATCTATCTATCTATCCTATCTATCCCTATCTATCCTATCTATCCTATCTATCCTATGTATCCTATCTATCCTATCTATCCTATCCTATCCTATTCCTATCTACCTATCTACCTATCTACCTATCTACCTATCTACCTATCTACCTATCTACCTATCTACCTATCTACCTATCTACCTATCTACCTATCTACCTATCTACCTATCTACCTACCTACCTACCTATCTATCTATCTATCTATCTATCTACCCCATCCCAATCCGAATCCAATCCAACCCATCCCAATCCATTCCAAAATCTAATCGCATCGCGTCCCATCGAATCCAATTGAATCTATTCTAATCTAATCTATTGATATCTCAAAAGACACCCTGATCAATCAAACCAAAGTACGGTAACCGCCCTCGGCAGCATCCAAGGTATTGTATTGCACCGCTCCCTTGGCAAAGGTCGGCCTCAACATCGCAGCCATGACAGGCATCACAGTAGAGTCTTAGAATAGACAAAAAGTGATTGAATAGTGTTACTTTCGATTGGAGATGGATCATTAAATTAACAAAGTATAATAAAGCATGATCCCACAGAAGTCATTCCGGATGTTGAGGTGTCTTTGGGTTGAAAAAAAACAGTAGTGCCTGGAAGTATCTGCTGCTGCACTTACATGATAATTGGACAAACAATTGACGCATCACCAACTCAACCAAGTGTCTCTTCCGGATGCGGCTTCATGAAGAAGGCATGCCTGGAGGGGCCCGGAAGGGGATGGAGGGCCCTTGGAGTTCCTAATGTTCCTAGGTTGCCCGGCAAATCAGATCAAAGTTGATGCTTTTGATGGCTCACCGAGGACGCAAAGATCGCAAAAGTCCACCGGTTTGTCTGAGACCCAAAGTGTCAGAAGAAACCATTACAATAGTATCTAAACAGCCTCAAAAAGGACCGTAGCCCTCGTTTCATCGTTGGCTCATTCTTTGGTACCACTGTACCACTGCAACACTACTCCAGAATCAGCTCTATTTGGAAAAAGCTGAAACGGGTAGCTCAGGATGGAAAGCGTTCTCTCCAACTCCAAGATAGGACATGCTGACATGCATGGCTTTCATAGGTTTTCATAGATGTTCATACGGATTCACTGCATCTACCAGCGATCTGCCATGGTGACTCCCTTTCCCGTTTCAGGCACCTCTCAAATACGCTGCCCACGGCGCAATGGATATGATCTCTGCAAGACAGCGCAGTGGCATTCCTTTGCTCCACGGACTCCATCATGTTTTTGAAAATAAAATTGACGGATCTGCAGCCCTAATAGTCATCCCTTATTCATCCTTGGAATCCATGTCAAAGATGTTCAAAGTATTTCAAATATGTTCAGACTGAGCACTACAAAATGGCCAGGGAACCTCATGTTCACAATAAAAGCATAGCGCCAGGCAGTTCTGTGGACCTGTCGCCACCTGGATTTTCTTGGCCGAGAGGCTCCAGCAAATATTTCTGAGGCAGCTTGGTGCTGAAGTCGCGATGGACATGGCCTATCAGGGAGATCTTTGGAGAAGGCCAAACCTTTGAAAGTCCCCTGCAGCATCTAAGCTTGAATCGGTTGAATGACATGGCGTCACATGACTCAGGCGCTTTTGATACAAGGTTTCCATAAGTTTCCCACATGCTTGGCTTTGGCTGATGTCTTCACAAACAAGGCCATTCAGAAGCAATTTTCTCCAGTTGTACTTCCAGCTCGAAACATGATTAAACAACTTTGAGTCAAAAATCAGTTGCGCTTCATGTACTTCTCGTTGCCTACTTACGATATTGCTACCTGTCAAGAGCCAATAAAACTTAATTGACATGGTCCCCCTATTATGTCACATGAAAACCGATGGAATCATTCCCCACTCTCAATGAAGAACAGTTAATGACCAACAATCTTTTCAATGGCTCATCTAGTCTCCCTATTGGCATCACATGGCACCTGTGAGGAGTGCCGTGATTCTTCCCAGTGGCGCTGAGTGCGTCTTCACCAGCCTTGTCGACGGACCAAATGCTGCCCAGTGAGGATGGATACTTCAAGATGCTTTCAAATGCTTCAAGATGAGCTGCTTCCACGTCACTGATGCGAGGATTCAATGGTGCCCACAGTTTTGCTGACAATCAATTTCAATGGGTGAACGAATGAAGTTTTGCAATCAAGACCAATCAAGTAAATATCTGGAGTTTGATATATCCTCGAATCAAATGTCTGCAGTTCCAAGGGCTTGGGCGGGCAGTGGGGGTGCTGCCGGGGCATTAGCTGCTTAGCTAACTGGGTTGATAGCAATGACGCTTGAAATTCACCCTGACAAGCCACTCGATGAAGGAGTATGTGGAAGGATCGTTCCTGGTCACCGTGTCATACCGGATCGATCAACAGAGAGGTTCCAAACGGAGCACATTGCAGGGCATGAAACCGCTTCATGAATTAAGCACAAACAGAAACACTTTGTTTGCAGCGGAAGCAAGTCCTCCATTGAATTCACATTCAATAGAAGCACGGGTAAAAAAACAACCAACTCATTCCAAACTAATGTAAACTATATCAAACTATTGTAAAATCATAATTTAATAATATATTCATATAAATTATTGTAAACTGATATAAATTGATGTAGATTCACATTTTAACCAAAAACTGAAATTGTTGGATGACTTGGGTGCGGCGTCGAGGCACGCGGGCGGCCATGGCGCACGCCCTTCGATGCTCGACAGGTCATCGGTGGCTGTGCCCCAGTGAGGATGGCCACACAACTCCTACATGGCACTGGCCACCGGGCCCACCGGGCCACCGGGCACCATACCGGGCACCCGGTATGGCAATGACTGGTAATGTAACAGTAATGTAACAGTAATGTATAGTAATGTACTACCCAGTCCTGGAAGAAAATGGAAGGAAATCGTAAATTACTTATGTTACTTCAAGTCAAGCCCAATCCAACGCAAAATAGGTTCAGATCCTTTCGGGATGCATGTAAAAAATGATTGGCTTGATGGCATTTGAACGCATCAGATAGGGTCACCTTGTTGAGGTTGTCCAGGGGCCTTGAAGTGTTGTGGATCTAAACACCTTGAACTTTCATGAGTTGTCACATGTTGTCGCTCTTTAATTTGCTCTCTTCAAATCCAGGTCCCATATGACACCCTTCGCGCATCTTCGTGCCTTTGGAGGCAACTTAAGACCTCGCAGCGTCTGACATATCTGCCTCTAGGACCTGGAATAGGAACCGAGACTGCAACCCATGGCCTGGTAAAGACAGCGGCATGTGGAGCAGTATCACTGCCGGCCCGGCCTCCCAACAAACCAGATGCAAAACAGGGGCCTGGCTGAGGTAGATGAGGTAGTGGATAATGATAGAATCAATCTCTGAATGTTGTTGGAAATGAATGGATAGTCTTTCACTTCCCCATCATCTCAGGTCTATGCCCTACCATCTTGGAACTTTGGTCTGGAAAAAAGACGCACGGCATTTCAAACACCCTACTCGTACAAGCATGATTCTATGATTCATATGATCCTATCATATCTACTCCAAGTTGAATATGAGTCTATTCAAACAACAGTGGTGTTAGCCACTCGTTTTTAGCCTGATGCGACTTCGTGAGATGCTCTTTGGCGAATGCCAGCTGCTCTCCATTGATCCTTTGCACCCCATCAGAGACAACAAAATCGGCTTTGCTATTCCAAACGGATTCTAAGCTTGAAACGACGAAGTGACGAAGCGTACTACAAATGTTGATTTAAAGCTCTTTTCGGTAGAGGCCTGTGATCAGAGTTACCGTGCTGGAGATTTGTTGGAGCTGACATGAGGTTTCTGTGGGGGTGGAAGAAGCGTCAAGTCATGTCAAGTCTCATGGATCAGTACCCTTTGTGCTTGGACCTGTCTTAAATTTCTGTGGGAAAAGAGCTGGGGTGAGTAATCCTTTGGTGATGGTAAGGGATGGTAAGGGAATTCATCGGCCAGAATCTTCCCTTGCACCCTTCCCACACTGAGATGTGGCCAGCTGCTGGTGGTTCGAGTTGTCAAAGAAGAAGACATCGACCCCTTTGATATTGTGAAGCCCATATAGCCTGCAGGAATCTGCAATGTTCACCGCACACTAAGTATCACTAAGTCAGTATGTTGGACAGCCGTGCACGATTTCAAGGTGGTTGATAGGAGTTCATGCCAATGAAAGAAGCAGGTCCAACGGCTTCAATAACTCAGGAACCATCTGCGGTTTGTTTGATTCTGCACGTTTCAAACGGTGCCAGTGGATTGATTGCGTATGGTCCTGCAAAGGAGCAGAGATGCATGGAGTGTACAAGTTGCTTTAGCACGCATCTGGATCCTTGAAATCTTCCGCCATTTGCTTGATCTGGGCCATGCTCTGTTTATGGTTTACATATGTTTACATGTTGTTTCAAGTACTGGATGTCCTATAATTATACTGTAATTCAAACAGAAACCATCTTCAAAAGATCTAAATACTCAAGTGACAAGGTCATCATTGCAGCAAAATGCAACAAAGAGATTTCACTAATGGGTTGCCAGCTTCATATCAAAATCAGCCATGAAACTATGCTGGTCCACGGTTCACCGAATGGAGGTGTGATATGTGACATTGCACCGCACCGAGGCACCCAGACGAAGACGGTCCGGCTGCGTGGTCGAAGAAGGGCCGCAAAGTGCCTTGCCTTGGCAATCCAGGGGCACTTCGGGTGTACCCGGACGCCGTTTAGCGCTACAAGAACTTGCAGCATTTTATCAGAATGGAATCTCAACAAAAACAGTGCACAATAAGGAATCATAAGAAACCAAATACAGGCGTCAGACTTCTCTGATGAAGTAGGAAGGTTGTTCAGGTTGAATTCAGCATTCCAATCGATTGTCGAAAACTGAAGGGTCTTCACGGTGAAATCCGAATCATTCTCGCAACCAACATACACTCAACCCACATCGTTTCGCTATGTTTTGATCAAGTTTCAGTTGTGGCAGTCGGCTAGTGTCGTACCTGCACACTGCAGAGACCAGTGACAACAGTGACCACAATCACATGCCAGCGATTGATGTTGGAGTCTGAATCAAAACGCAACATGACAAGGTAATCAAACGTGTATAGATCTTGTAAAATACCAGGCAATGTTAGCTGCGCGCGAGCGAATGGTTCTACTGAGTGCGGAAATAAGGCGACTCAGCAAGTTTCCAAAGTCTGCTTGCATCCCGGCCTGGGCTCATTAACGAACTCTAGGTGCCAGTCCTGATTCAACCGCTGAGAGCTCAACTTGGATACCGAATCATCAGAACCACTGCAAATCAGCAGAGGAAAATAAATTGTTCTTTCACGTTCAAACTCATGTCACCAATTCACATATGCTCTGCAGATCGTAGAAAGCCTTTGTTCTCAGTGCAGACTGCATGACACGACTCTTAGTATACTTTTCAACACTTTTCAACTATCAAAAGAAGCAGGGTCACAGTCACATCTACCTGATCGCCAAGCATCATGGTTTCCAGCCTTGGATGATCCGAGGCACAACATGATGTCTACCCACAAACCATCACAAAACATGTATATAATCTGAATCTATTGTAATCTTTGCTGAATTAGTTTCCTGTTGATCCATGAAAATCCTAGTCATTGTCCGGAGCAAGATCACAGCCCGGCACGTGGCCAGCCAACACTTGAGTTTCTCACACATTGATATCAGTAATATATGAGCCATATATCGCTCACCGGATGCCAGTGTGAGCTGAGAAGCGGTGTACAGGAAAGGAATTCCACCAGCTGCTTCCTGGCCACATCCGACATCCAGACACATTCAAAGCACTGATGTCATTCAACCTGGTCCTGTGCAAATGTCTCCGGTAAAAATTCTGGTGCCTTCAATTGCTGCAACACCCAAGCAACTTCCTTCTCCTAAGCCATTGTGGTTGGGCTGAGACATGATTGATCTATGCACCAGAAAGTCATCAAAGATACAAGATGATACAAGTCAATACAAGTGCAGTGCTTCAGTACCAGTACCAACTGGTAGTCATTGGATTCGAAAAAGGGCATGAAACTTCCAGGACTAACAGATGCACTTTTCCCCAGTTTTCATCCAGTTTTCTGCTGTAATCATCCCGCTACCCGGTGGCCCTGTACGAAAAGGAAAAACGCAAGACCAAGAGGTCGAGCGTCTGGAAGAATAACTCTGCAAAAAAAAAAAGTTATTATATAGTTTTAATATGTCTTAATATCTTATCAGGATTGTATGACTTGTATGACTTGTTGTATGTATCTTCCAAATCTTGTTGGTGCAATATTTGCCAGTCCCCGCAACGGTCAGTGTTGATATGTTCCCCATGAGTACGTCCAAAACTTGTGTGGCATCTTGGAAGGGGATCTGAAGGCTTCTAAGTTGAGACCAGCCCTTGCAGTACAAGGTATGTACCAGGTATGTATGCGTGTACATGATGACATCTTGAGGTTCCTGAAACAACATGTAGCCGTTCAACACAGGGGATGTGCCGGATGTGCAGCATGCTGTCAGAAGGCCCTGCGGCATATGCAGCAAAGTTGCAGAAGGATAATTGATGATGTCGCCACCCAAAGCGATCAAGTCCTCAATGCAACAAGTCAAGACCTGGGGACCTGGTATAAATTGGGGACTGTAATGGTTTGTAACGATGGGCTGTTCTGTAGTGTCATGTGCTTTTGCAAGAATTTCGGACCCATTTCTATCAAACGCATCAAAATGATCTACTTATATATACTTATATCTACTTGATCTATTCGTTATCTTAGCTAGATCTTAGGGTCACCATTCTATATACATTGTATACATTGTACCGATGAGCCAAGCCACGACATTCTCCTCGCGGGCTTTTTGGAAGAGACTGACCAACCTCGACGGCGAGGAAATGGAGAAAGCTGGGAAACAGTATCAACAGTTCTCAACCAATTATTCAACCAACCAGAAACATGCTGTTTTCACCGCAAAGCAAAGCAACCAGAGTCAAGTGGCTGGTCACTTGGATGCTTGTATTGTTGACTACTCTTGTCCTGAGGTGCCAAAAAAAATGGCGCATGCAGTGGCTCATTTTTTTCCAGGACCTCCAAAACTCGCCCATGGGAGTCCCTGGGAGCCCCTATTGGATTTGACGTCGACTATGGGCATCTATTATCATCTATTATCATCTAACATCTATTATCATTTATTATCATCTATTGACCTATCTGATTTTCCGGCTGAATAGTCTGGGTGGAATTGGGGGTTCTGTGTTTTCACCCATCCAGTTGTGGGATGTGTGTGAGCTGCCTGGAGACCCTGAAGGCGACGGTTGATCTGTCCGACTGTGAGAAATACCAAATCTATGCTGCAACTGATGCCTCCCACAGTGAAGAAAAGCGAAGAATGTATTCTGGCAAAATGAATCGTTGAAGATTAGGAGCATTGTATTGTAGTTTCTCGCAAAGGTAGACCTCCTAATCGGACGCAGCACACTCAGAAATTCGGTCCTTCACATTCTTCAAGGCAGAGAACATTCTATGCGTATGAGGTGGATCTTCATCGGAGTGTGAAACATG
Organism: Cladocopium goreaui; assembly: GCA_947184155.2. Lineage (NCBI taxonomy): Eukaryota > Dinophyceae > Suessiales > Symbiodiniaceae > Cladocopium > Cladocopium goreaui. The sequence goes on from CAMXCT020001983.1 coordinate 100,890, forward strand.
ACTGTCCTGAGCAACCCGGGGCCCGTGCTTGTCCTAGCACAAGCCGCACAAGCTTCAACGCGTAGCCATACAGACTCAGCCTCTTTGGACAAAACATAGTTGGCCCCACTAGAGAATTACATTCAAACACAAAGTATGCTTATTGATATGACTCAAAAGCAGCCAAACTGCCTGCCCACATAGTTCACCCGTGGTTTTTGTTGCTCCAAGTCAGGTTGACAGAATAGATAATACGCTTCGAATCAAAGTTCTGATACTCTGTGCCTCCTCAAGACTCTCAGACATAAAGAGTGGAGAAGCACTGTGCCTATTCACAAAGGAGGCATCGACTTCGCCCACATGATTTTGCTGCGCTACTACTTTTTACATAAGTCTATTGTGTCGCCCAACATGACACATAGCGGCTGCCATGCCGAAATATGCTGAAGAGTCTGAATGCTAATTTGTTGGTCCAAGCAACTGTGATATGAAGAATCCGTAGCTGGGCTTCCTCCAGCTGACAGTGGTTGAGTGTGCTCAAGTGGCTGTGAAATAACTGTAGCCGCTGTAGCCATTTGTTCTGACGTCACATGGTCCTAAAGTGATGGGCGCCTCCACATTCACTTCGCTGACCAACAACTGCTTCAACAAGACAACAACCATTGACAACCCTTAACAAGACTACCCTTCATCAGCAAACGCCAACAGTGTAACAGTCGTCCTTCTCTTTCTCCAGAATACTCGATGGGTGTCGTCCCTGCAGCCACAGATCACTAGGAATCCATGCACATGTGCATAATTTACCATAATTTGGCATGTAACACGTGCAAAAAGCAAAAACATAGAAAACATAATATATTTGTGAATTCAGTGTTCAACAGCCTCAAAACATCTCAAAACATAAGGACCCAATTTGGAAGGTCTTCTCACTGTTGTCTGGGCACAGGCCTATGGCCACGACAGTCCACAAGAACCAACGGAGTCGAATTCAAGGAATGCCTCTAGGATTCCAGGACGCATGCCGTGTAGCCACCTGTCAATGATGTGTGATCCCGGATCCCTGGGCCTTTCTGGCTCGGTGGGGTGTCCAAACCACTTGCGACTCCCTGAGCAACGAGGACTGGAGCAATTCCTGTTGGTAAAATATGGTAGATGACACGACCCGTGGTAAATCGATGGAAATGGCCCAACTGCCGTGGTTTATATTTTTTTATATTAATAATATATCATCCAACCGCTGCGATGTGCGAAGCAGTGACACACTGAAGAAACCACAACTGTCGGGCCTTGTGCTGTAGCTGTGGCTCACCTGCAACAGGTAGGGTCTGGTGTTTGGATACCAAGCAGATCTTAGAACCAAGCAGAACAACCAAGTCAATCCAGGTCATGTTTCTCATTGTTTCTCAAAACATCTGAGATGCTATGGTTTTGTCCAGTTGGTGATTGAATGTAAATCAGAGGAATGCATCAGGCAAATCCTGTCTATAAATTCTCTATAAATACAGCAGTCCACAGGAGCATGCGCCGTTACTTGAACGCATTGGGAATTTTGGGCCAAGATCTCGAAAACATTCGAAAACTGTAGACATGTCGTTGTTCAATGCTTCTCATATTGAGCATGTCACCACAGTCATTGAGTGATTAAAGGATAATGTTGGTCTGCCCATAGCGTATGAATTATGTACTGAACTACACTACTTCGAGCCTCGAATATCTCGTGAGTTGAACAGCAAAGTCCTGATAGTAAAATCAAAATCCTTGGCTCTCGCTGCGGTATGCTGCGTTGGGTGGACACTATGATCTCACAGGCATGTCCAATGTGCAGCTATCAAATGAGATGCGACACCTGTAGGCCACCTCGAATTTGTATGTAAGCCAATGTAAGCCTGTCTCAGAGATGCACAAGCAACATGCAAAACATGCTCCCAAATCAAACCCTGTCGACTCTTTCGTTTGAACCCCTTCTGTCTACTGTACCTATTCTACCTGCGACTAAACGGCACGCGTAAGTCCATGCCCGTGCCGTGCTCTGCCCCGGTGCAGGGGGTTCTAGGGCTAAGCTTGAGCCAGGCTCTGCGGTGGCAAATCCCCAACCAACATGGTCACCAAATGTCACCACGCAGCTTTCCAGTGGAATCACGATACAATGGCTGCCATTGCTTTGTGGATTTTTTGAAGCAAGGCCATGCGGCAATGTTCTGGCTTCATCTTGAACATGTTGTTTTGCAGATTAATCTGGAGAGAAGGGTCTTTGGATACAGAGCTTTCAATGCTGCCAAAGCCATCCAAAGCCATCCAAAGCCTCGTTTTCAAGACATGCCAGGTCCACTAAAGTAGCTTCACCTTGGGTTGCATCGGAAAGAAGCGACGATGCGGTGCTTGAACATTTGACCATTCGCTGAGGGTGTCATGTCGATGTCTTCCAATATCTGGCATGCTCAACGCAGTTTGTTGGGCTATGTGTCGGAGTCGGAGTAACCGAGAATCTATCATTACGGTCGTCAAACATGCTTAATTCAAGCCATGAAAAACTGCTGCACCATGCAGTCTGCATTTGCAATCACCATGACCAGGGTCCAACCTGCACCATCCAATTTGTGCGCCAGTCCCCATGGCAGGGATGCAGTCTTGATTACATCTGCAGTTTTTGTTTTTGTTGTGCAAAAGGATACATGATGATACACGAACCAGAAAATCATAGAAAATCCATGGCCAAATCACACTTAGTAGGCTCCAAATTGGTTCAAGAGATAGCTGAAAGCCAGCATGGACAAATCAGACTGGGAATCCATATCTACAAAAAATACTTACTGTGCATACCTCTCCTTTCCTTAGCTACCTCCGTGAAGTACAAGTGAAATACAAGCGAAGTTCTAATCGGTTCTACCGGCGGCATCTGAGCAAATAAGGTCACAGGCATTCATGTGCAAGGTTGGCTGCTCAATAAGTGGTGGGTGTTCATCTTGATTCATCTGCGCTGGAAGCCTCATCCCAAACCCAGCAGAAACAAAGCCGAACGTAAACTTCCGGAAGCTGAGGTCTTTGCCCCAGTGGCACTGTATTGTACTTCGCTTATTCTTTTTACAGTCAAAGATTTTGAGTGATCTTGCAACATGGAACATGTTGTAACATACCCCATTCCGTCCATTCCGTCCATTCCGTCCATTCCGTCCATTCCGTCCATTCCGTCCATTCCGTCCATTCCGTCCATTCCGTCCATTCCGTCCATTCCACACTCTGCAAATGGCCCATCCAACATAGTACGACTGGTGACTGGTGGCCTCGTGCTCCTTGCGATTGTCTTCCTGCGGGAAAAGAGGTTGCGAAACTGGAAAAGCAATGGGGAAAAACATGGAAGTTGTAAAACAATTCAAAAACAATTCAACTGGTGAGGATCCAAGGCCCTATCCACGTCCTTTCAAAAAAAGAGTATGGACATGATGGAATTGTATGGAATGGATAGCTCACATGAGCCGAGCCATTCTACCGAACTGCTCGATTTCCTGAAGTAATGTCACCAGCTTCTCATGCCCGGAGCCAGAAAGGAATTGGCCTTCTGATTCGTCTGTGCTGCCACGGAAACCTGCAGCCACTTGATCGCATTCACTGCTGACGCTGGCTGACGCTAACAATGGAAGACTTTGTCCTCAAACTGTGGCAATAATCCTCACATGGGGCTACATTGCTGAGGACAACGGCGTGCCCCTTGCATCAAAGGTTTGAAGCAGTTTGAATTGGGGATAGCTCGTCATGGCTCGTCCTTGCCTTTGGCGGCGGTGGTGCTGCTGGTGCCGGCTGTGGAATGCAAAGAGGCAGCATCTGACAGTCCAAAACAAGCACAGCTGAGCACAGCTAAGCACAGCTTGAAGGCTTGAAACAACTTGGGAGGTCATCGCAAAAGACAGGCTGCTCAATAACAACGAGTTGAGTAACCTGTATGGAATCAATTGGCTGCTGCGTTTTCAGAATGAAAGGGCAGGCGACAGTATGTGGCAGTGCTAGTTGGTACCGATTTGTTCTGAATCTCAGGCCTTTGCTGGGTCTTCCAATTGTTCCGGTCGGATCCTTCTTAATAGGATCACTTGTCTTCTTCACTCAAGTACAAGAAGGTGCGTTTGCACTACTATACTAGTTTTGGGATGCCTATCGACAAGGACACCACATCGCCCATTCATCCGCTGCATTTCATTTGACCTGAAGTTCCTGCAGTCGCAGGCTATGACATGGAAGATTGACTTGGCCCTGCTGGACCCCTGATTGACAAATCCACAATGCGTTCCCAAAAAATGGTTCTTAACTTTTGACTTTGGTTGACTACTCCAGATGCGATTTATGCAGGATTTATGGATGAGTTATCAATTGTGAAAGATTGCGAGACACGACAGGTTTCATCAGGTTTCATCGCCTGCATGGGTGCGGAGCGCTGATCCGCCAGCGCTGCCACATAGGCAGCGCGCTCCTACAAGTTGTATCAATTTGTATCAATTTGCGGTGCCGGTGCCACACGTTGCAACCTCTGAAAATAAGAATAGGATTGATAGATATGGAAAGATATGGAATGGTAAAAGATATGGAATGATATAGATCTAGTGCAGTGTGCCTTAGAAGTCTTGTCCCAACTTGTCCTCTGCTCCCAAAATGTGACAAAATCTGACCTCTCAGTGGCTGATGAACAGCTGAGGGCGCACCTCGCTCTGCGACGTCATGGCTTTCAACGTCTCAGAGAAACGACCCTCCAACAACGCCTTGGGCAAGTTGCTGCAAGGCATCTTTTCAATGAAAACAATCGCGTTGACTGAACGGCTCTTGGCTTCTGGAGCACTGGGTGGATCTTCATCCCCCATTGTTTTTGAATGTTTTTGACATGTTTTGACCCATCTCAGAATCCAAATTCATAGTATAATCATGTATAATCAGTATAATTTCAGCATAATCATTTACAATGATTAGGAGAATCATCAGTGTCATGATCAGCTCTATCAGCGCACCTCAAGTCTCCCAAGGCGTTGATGCAGCGGATTGCTGTCGCTGTCGCTGTCGCGCGATGCCAGGCCTTGGGGGTGAAATCTCAAGTGTTACCTGCACTGCAGAATCCTTTGTTGCTGAGCCATTCACCAGCGGCTAGTCGTTCCTGCAGTCAGGGTTTTGGGGAGACCAGCTTCAGTGTTGCGGCTAGGGGATCAACAGTGTTGTTCTTCACATCAGGTTTCCGGGTTCCTCTTTATCATGTTATGGCCATGGCAAACACTTCAGAAAGTCACACCATCTCTAACTTTTGAAATACATCATCAACATTCATCAACCACAGGTGGAACAATTACATGGAATTATGGCTGTCCTCGCCTGCATCTCGTGTAGGCCCCGTTGTGCAGCTTCCGCCAGGGAGTGCTGAGCAGCCTCACTGTGCTGCTGCACCTGGGCTCGTTCTGCTTCAAATTGTCAACTTGTTGCAAGTCGAAAGCTCTATGGCTACAATAAACATCACTAAACACTTGCAAAAATTGGAGAGCCATTCCATTGAAGCTCTTTGTAAAGCATTTTTCGCGATTGGGACGCCCAACTGTCTGAATCAGATGATTGGTCTCTTCGCGCTGAGAATGAACCTGCTGGAGTCGGCAAAGATGACAGATCCATGTTCATGCCTTCTTCGCTTAGTTGTGGGAAACGCTAAACAGACACGGATAAAATTGATGCTTTCCCATACTTTCCCACTGACCGAACGCGCCTGCGCTTGCAAGGTGGCTTGTGCCTGGCATCTCAACGTATTGGCTGAGGATGGCTGAGGTATTTGAATGATCAAAAGTGGTGCCAAAGCTCCAAACCTACAACTCTGGCTCTGGCAGTGCAGCGCACAAACCAGCTGGGAATGTATATGTCGCCCATACAAAGATATGTCATATGCAGCATATGCAATTATGTAGTATCTGTCTGGAACGACTACAATCAGAACTCTATCCGCCTATCTGCCTTTCTATTAATCCGACCATCCATTTGATAGTTTTGGCGTCCAATTGACAACAAAGGATTGTGGTGGATTTCGCCTCTCGAGTTAATGACACTCATCTAGATGCGCTCTGTAAAAGCCATTTTGCTGCGTACAGCAACACGGTGGCTTTGTGGGAATTGGGACACAGCAAGTCAGCGCACCTGTGCTAGGGCTAGGGATTGCTCTTGCACCTCGCGCACACTATGCATTCCATGCTTTTTGGAACGACTACTGCGTCGTAGGATGGTGTTGCCGAACAGGAGGTTCATGGACGGCATTGGACCGCCAGAAAATGAACTCGCCATAACTTGCCAATTGTGAATAGCTTTGCCCTCACCTGTTTTGAACGTTCGCCTTAATTTGACAATGCACTTCAGGTTCTTCACACGACCAACATGGCCTTCTGCTGCAAGTCAGCCAGGTGCTTTACCTGAAGATGACGCCCATCAAAACATTTGCATGCATTTGGTAGCGCTTTTCTTCCTTGCCTTTCACATTGCCTATTGCCTTCCTTTGCGAACCACAATTGAATCATGCGACTTTTCCTTCATGTCTATATTGAATCATTGAACCACAATGTGTTTTTGTATGGTTTTATTGGTGGGTCATTTTTCCTCCCATGAGTCTTTGTCCTGTCCACCACTCACCGCACCTGCGCTTGTGCTTCGGCTTGGCTCGCTGCCAAAGCCTGGATTATCGATGATACGTGACCGGGCAGAACCAGATTGTGAAGTGCTGGAAATTGCTAGAAAAAACGGGGGACTCCATTGAAACATATTGAAACAGTTTTGTGGATCCACAAGATGTATAATCCTGGACCTTAGGGACCAAGTGCAGTGCATCCTTTTAAAATTCATCGGGCACCTTCTCTTTGGACTCCAACTGTTCCTGCTTCTTCTGCAATGTTTTGCGTAGTTGCTCCTACAAGCAGCTCATGACACTACCGGAGGGACCAAGAAATTCTTCGTAAAAGTTATCCAATGCAAACAGTGAGCCCAAACAATCCATCTGGGTAAACTTGCGAAAGAGGTGACTTTTGAAAGAAGTCAGGCACAGTATTTCTCACCCAGACGCCATCAAAGAGGGTGGCAGCAATAAAACAGAGTTTTGTCACACATGCACAGAGGAATCGTTTTATATCGTTTTATCATATGATCTGGGCTTGTGGGTTTCAGTCTTGCATCAAATCCAGAAACTAGAGTAACTAGAGTGGAACGCTTGTGAGAAAGAACATTTCAACAAATGGTGTGCCCTGATGCCCTGATGATGCCCTGTTGCTCTTGCTCAACTGAACCTAAAATAACCATAGATAACCTCAGTGCCAGTATCTTCGTACCTTGGATGGGACACAACTTTGATTCAGTTGGAACTGCCTCGGTGGCAACTGGCTCCTCTGCTTCGGTCACTGCTGGACCCAGACCATCATAAGGTGGTGGTGGACCCACCTGCGGCCCGACAGCTAAAGGGAACCAATGTGAACATTAATAGATGAAATATTATGAAATTCTATCTGAAAGCCACAGCGTGAAGGGGTCTAAATGCTGACTCCTAAGTGTTTGCAGTCCTTTCTATCGATGCTGCTAAATGTGGGATATGTTTCCGGGCATTGCAAGGATCATTGGGTAGTTTGGACCGTGTTTGTGTTGTCCCCGTGAGATAGGCACGTTTTTCCCCCTATATGCTCAATATATGCACGCATATGCTTGCGCATAGCATGCAAACATGCAATGCTTCATTTATCCAGAAAAACCATACCATGACACTTGAATCGAATCAAATGTGTGAGGAAGCTCGGTGTTTTTACACAAAAAGTGAAAACTGGTCTGGGTGTGCAATGGATGACATCTACTGTATAATATGTATAATGGTCTGAAACAGCCTCGTAAGGGGGCGGTATCCGGCCCAATCTGCGTCCATAGGTGTCCTGCTGTGGCGAGAATAAAGTGAACAGATAAGGGCAGGTGAAATTCGGCATCAGATTTTGACATACAAATATGGATAAAAAATGATAAACACATGACAACACCAGGGTAAAACCAGGGTCTTCTAAAGCTCTATCAGTTTTATAAGTTTTTGAGGGCCATGTCCTCGTCCAGTGGCATTGACCGCCGCGCCTGAGAAAACTTCAGCGGGACATGGGAAGACGGTCCAGTTGGGATCTGGAAAACCAGGTTCACAACATCCGTCCATCGATGTCCATCCTCCAAAATTCAGAAGGAAATTTCGGGACATTTTTTATGGCACCAGATGGGGATGTCATCCTGTCAAAATTCTCGGATTTCGTGACTTCGCCATCATGACAGTCGATTGTCATTGCATACGTATCCCCTTGGAGAAGATCTGCCTCGGACGTGAAGAGGGGAGCCAACTCGCTTCCGCCCACGACCTTCAGTCTAAGGATGGTTCAAGGCGAAATTGGCAACGAAAAGATTTCCACATCATTGCCTAATCCTGATGAAGTTTCGGGCTTGTGGCCAACTGCGTTCCAAACTATGTTGAGAAATTGCATGGGCACTTTAAACTTTAAACATTCCAAGACATTTATATAATTGTGGACAATTGAGTGTTTCGCTTGTGATCCAAAGCAGGGATTCAAGAACCAGAGGTACGTGCAACACTACCCCAAATGGTCAACCCGCAGGAGGCAGAATTAGAACCTGTCAGGAAACAAATGCGACAAAAGAAGGGATAGTTTACTATTATGAATAAATTACCTGGGAACAATACCTGATACAAATCCCTAAGTTGCGCATAGAAACATACGGAAACACATTCAATGATCTCCTGCACTTTCTATCATCTTGTTCTGGGATGTTCTGGGTAGGATTAAGCATACACGATTGCAAGATATGACATGCCCTGAAAATGTGGCCGCAGCAAGCAGTACAAACTTGTCAAAAGTAGACCTGAAAATGTCGAGATTCGATGTGCATCACCCAACAAAATCAGCGGCCAAATTCCGCCAGAAGTCACAAACAGCCTACAGGGCCTACAGTACCGCGTGTTTGTTACTTTTTTGTCATTCACATTCATTCACAACATTTCACAACTTTCCATGCTACGAGAGCACTTGACATGCAACGTTGCTACGGAGTATATCGCACCCGCCTCAGCTGGCTCCTGGTATGCAGTGGGTTTGCTCATTTCGTCGATGACATCAAGGATGAGCCTTTGGCGCGGTGCAGCTACGCTTTAGACATCTAAAGAATTGACATGACAATCATGACATCACCAACTGGTTTTGCTATGCACAGTTCTCGTGGAAGCCATGTTCAAGCATGCATTCAAGCATGCATATTCATCATATTCATACCATGTCATACCTATTTCATTCTCAACTTTGCCGATGATCTAACAACTCCTTGTCTAATTTGTATGCTCATGGTGAGAGTGAGGCAGTCGGTGCTTGATACCAGATATACCCAGCGTGCCCTGAGGATTTGACCCTCTGAGTGGGCGTTGCGTGGCCTGGAAGGCCTGGAAGTTGAAGTGTTCCTCCACCAAAATTTGGACAAAGAGAAGGTGAAAGTGGATCCGCGTCGAGCTTACCCTCAATGAAAACATATGAAAACTATGGAGACTCAAGAGCTCGCACAAAGAATGATGTAGATTGAAATAGTCCAGGATATTCCAGTATGAAATAGAACATATAGAACTGCCTTCCACCAGCTGTTGATATCTGACTAATTATATCTAATTATTAATGATAGGAACTCGGTAGCCATTTTGATCGCCATCTTCTTGGGGCCATGGGCCTGCCTTTGTTCGCGGGGACGCCGACTTCGAGGGCTCTGGGTGCCGTCGCGGAGAAGGCTCCTGGAATTGATATGGAATTGATTTTGATGTTCAGTCATTCATGATCACTTATGATGATTCATGTTATATATATTCAATTGTGTGATCAATTGGTGCACAATTTGATGATTGCTGACTTGACCGTTGGAAATTGATAGTCAAGTGATAGTCTGTAGGTGGCGTTCGACTTTGATTCAGTTCTCGGATGGCACATCTTCGAACACTTCGTGAATTCGTCCTCTGAAATCTCTCGCTGGGGCAAGTGACTCTCCCTGGCCTGGAAGACCTGGAAGACCTGGACTGGATCGTTGTGATGCTGTTCATATCATTTCATATCTGTATATATCAGTTGCTGTTCATAAACCCTGAATGCCAAGAACTGCCAACTGCCAAAACTTTTAAAACCGTACATCTTGCTACCTCACTGTTACATACAAGTACTGTTACCTCACTGTTTTTGTTGTTGCTGACTCATGATTGCCATCGTATGCCATCGTGTGGGACCGAAGTCACACTGTGACAGTCACACAGCAGAACAACAGGAAATGAAGAAAATATGAAACAGCCCTCTCCAACTACTAGAGTCTGAGTCTAACTCAATAATTACCTCAAACATCCTCAACCTATCCCTTGGCGCCTCTGCTGGTGTCGCTGTCACAGTTCGCGCTGGCAGGAAGAGTTGCAAGTCCAAGACTTCTAGCAGCTGCACCTGAAAAAAAAAGAGGCAAATCAAAAAACTGGCCGCGTATGTCCGAGTTGTGGGTTGCATATGGTTGCACATTATGGTGGCATGATGTCCCACTTTCCCCAGCATTTTCCAGCGGGTCATGCAGCCCATTGCGCCCATCCGCCTGTGGTCTCGGTATTGGCGGATCTTCCCGAAACGCTGCCTGAAATGCGTCAAAGATTAGGTGATAGTAGTGACAGTGATAGGAAATCGTGGCTCTGGCATGCTTTGGCAGTCACAAATCGTTGGACATTGCAAAATACATCAAAATATATCAAAATAGTACTCACCGATTGTGCAACTCATTTGCCTTTATGATCTTGGCATATCTTGGCCAGCAAACCGCTTGGATAGCAATGTGCCTCGTAGACGTCACTGAGAGCGGACTCACCATAGGTCTCAGGCCTGACGAATCTCGAGATATCTCAAGAACTGACTCACTCAGGGAACAGGACTCGAGAAATCTTTAAGAACTGCGACACTAGATGTCGTGAAGTCACAACCACCGCAAACTGCCATATTGATCCATCTTGATCCATATTATCATATTGCCTTATCTCATTTCAGTACCATGATCATGAAGTGCATGAGACATGAGGGGGCCTAGGAGATGTCAAACCCTGTGAGCACTCTGCGAAATATGTTCAGACACAGCCAATGTTGTTGGACCGAACTACCCATGGCAGCGGGTATTTACTTATGGAAACACTTGGATGTTGTAAACTTCGACGACATAACTGTCATAACTGACCTGATGGCACTTGCGGTGGCATTGCACTGAACGAAGCCTGGATAGGAGATCCTCCTGCACCGACACTGCGCGACTCACCAGTTCCGGTCCTGCTGCAGGTGGTGGCACCGGTGGCACCGATGGCACAGCCACCGGCATCGCCGTGGCCTGCCGCATGGAGGTGCGCTAAGGTGAAGCCATGAAGGAACGCGAAAATTCAAAGCGTGAAGTTCGCCGTCAAGTGTCCAACAAAAGATCGAAAAGGTGAAGAAACAGTCCAAAAATGTCCAAAAGATCCAAAAGGAAGTCAATTTGGTTGATCAATTTTGCGAGTTCAAAGTTGGTGTTTTACCGTAAATTGCAGGTGAATAGACCCTGAGATAAGAAGTGTAATTGGCAAGTCGATCTCTTTTTTCGCAACATCCCTTCTGCCCAGCTGCGGCCTCTATGGTTTTTTCCTCGTGGCTCAGCTCCACTTCCGTTCCGGCACCTAAGCTGAAGATTCAGTTAAAACGATGTCAAAATATGTCAAGTGCAACCAAAATGCTCTTTATTCAATGCTTTTTTCATACTTGTATGATCTTAGAATCTTGTACGGTACCTGGTGGGTATGGGTACTGTATAAACACAGACTTCCGCAGTTCTGGAAGTGTCGTTACGCAAGCGATCCGCCGAGTTTAGCTCTATGATTTCACTTTGCGTCGCAGCTGCTTCTCACTGGATAGATGTCCAAACCAACCAAGGAGACAGTTGCAAAGCCGTCTCTGTCTACTCTCCAGTTGATTGTTTCTTCTGGGCTCTCCAGCTCTCCTTGCTCGGCTTGGCAGCCTTGGCACCTTGGCGATATGTCCAGGTGTCAACAAGTACGTGAAGGGAGAGCAGAGTGACGCATGCGATCATGTTCTAAAGAAGAACATTTGTAGAGTGAAAGCATTATCATGAGGGAGGTTGCAGTCGATAACATCCTGAAAGCAGGGTCTTGGGATCCACTTGATCAGTGTTGTTCCTTTCAATAAGCTTGTCAAATCCAAATTCCAAACATCTGCACCACACGGTCCACCCCAGTCAGTTTTTCTTTCTAAGGGATGCGTCGATGTCCCGCCGACCCGCTCAGCTTTGAGAGCTCAAAACAAAGAGCACCGCATGGTCTTGCCTCTGCTCATCACCATCGAACACCCAGTTTTCCCTCATCATGTCTATTCATTTGTGGCATCTTCGTATGTGAATCACGTGGAAACAACATTTCCATGAATCAAATGATTTCTTGACAGATTCCAAGAATCCACTGTCTTGCCCTGTGGAACGTACCACAATTGCAGATGCTCTTACTTAATTGACGCTGCAAATAATTACATAAGCTGCACGAACAAGCAATGCCAAATCCACCTCACACCTCCTTCCAGGTTCTGGCTTTCCGTGTGTCCAAAACGACTAGTGGATCTACAGTGGTTGAAACAGTCTGTGAATAGCGCACGGTGCTCTTTCCTCACGTTTGGTCCATACCAAGAACCTCTCACCCACAAGAAGCTCTCACCCACTTCCCGTTTCTTTGTACTATATCCATCTATATCCCAGACAAAATCAGATCAATAAAAACAAGCACAACCTGGTAATATAACTTGACCACGATCTGACATGAAATCCGCAAAATCAAAAGTGACGATCATAATAGTCAATATTATTCAGACTTCTTAAATCCTTTAGGATGCCATTTTTGGAAAATATTTTTTTTTATGATTTATTTATGATTTGAATACGATTTCCATTTATGATTTTTTTATGGGTTCAAATTGTGGTTATGATTTTTTTATGGTTTGGATATGTTTTTTTAATGGTTTTGGATATGATTTTTTTATGATTTTTTAATGGTTTTTTAGTCCTCAGAATCTGGTTTTCAGCTAAAAACTCGAGAAATGTTCGATTTTTTTATGATTTTGCTAGAGTTTCCTTTTCCCCAAAGCCTTTTCAGCAGAAAATTTGATTTTGGAAGCAAAATCGTTTAAAAAATCGTAAAAAAATCGTAAAAAAATCGTAAATGCATCCAAGGTTCCCAGAATCTGGTTTTCAGCTAAAAACTCGAGAAATTTTCGTTTTTTTTATGATTTTGCTAGAGTTTCTCTAGGAAAATCGTAAAAAAATCGTAAAAAAAACGTAAAAAAATCGTAAATGCTTCCAAGGTCCCCAGAATTTGGTTTTCAGCTAAAAACTCGAGAAATTTTCGATTTTTTTACGATTATTTTACGATTTTCGTAGAATTCCTCTTCCCTGAAGTCTTTTCCACCAGAAAATTTGATTTTTACAGAGAAACTCTAGCAAAATCACAAAAAAATCGAAAATTTCTCGAGTTTTTAGCTGAAAACCAAATTCTGGGGACCTTGGATGCATTTACGATTTTTTTACGATTTTTTACGATTTTTTTACGATTGTTTTACGATGATTTTGCTTCCAAAATCATTTTTTCTGCTCTGAAAAGGCTTTGGGGAAAAGGAAACTCTAGCAAAATCATAAAAAAAAATCGAAAATTTCTCGAGTTTTTAGCTGAAAACCAGATTCTGGGGACCTTGGATGCATTTACGATTTTTTTACGATTTTTTTACGATTTTTTTACGATTTTCCTAGAGAAACTCTAGCAAAATCATAAAAAAAATCGAAAATTTCTCGAGTTTTTAGCTGAAAACCAGATTCTGGGGACCTTGGATGCATTTACGATTTTTTTACGATTTTCTTAGAGAAACTCTAGCAAAATCATAAAAAAATCGAAAATTTCTCGAGTTTTTAGCTGAAAACCAGATTCTGGGGACCTTGGATGCATTTACGATTTTTTTACGATTTTTTTACGATTTTGCTTCGATTTTGCTTCCAAAATCAAATTTTCTGCTGAAAAGGCTTTGGGGAAAAGGAAACTCTAGCAAAATCATAAAAAAAACGAAAATTTCTCGAGTTTTTAGCTGAAAACCAGATTCTGAGGACTAAAAAAATCACAAAAAAATCATAAAAAAATCATATCCAAACCATAAAAAAATCATAACCACAATTTGAACCCATAAAAAAATCATAAATGGAAATCGTATTCAAATCATAAATAAATCATAAAAAAAAATATTTTGAAACCCCTCCATCCTAGAGACTTAGGAACTCTGAACAATATTATAATAGTCAATGAGTATGTTCAACATGTTCAACAACCATTACCCGAAATGACTCAGGATGCCCCAAGGCATAACAGAGCCCCACGCTGGGCTGCTGCCGGGCATCTTCTGGCAGTTGGGCACCTTGGGCATCGCGGCACCAGGCGTCACTGGGAAGTCACTGGCTGCGGCTGAGGCTGGAGAGCACGAGGAGCCCTGGTAGCGGGCACTGCCTGGCCATGGAGCACTGGTGGACAATGGTCTGTCAGGATTTCGAAGGATCTGTATGGATCTGTATGGATCTGTAAGGATGAATATATGGTGGGTAGATTGTGGGTAGTGATAAAATATGATAAAATATCAGAACGCACCAGTTGGGGTGGCAAATACATGTAGACTCTGTAGACAATGATTTGGGATCTTTTGTTGCTGCACTTGACACGAAGATTCACTGCGTTCCTCGTCAACCTCCGCAGCAATAAGTGTCCGTCGCCAAGCTACGACATGGCAAGTGGGTCACATCAAAGAGCTTGGCACCATTGGCGAGTTCCTTAGGAAAATCAAGCTGCCATCGAACAGTGGCTTGGGGCGTGCATGATGAAAGTAGGTTTATGGCCTCATTGTGGCCTCATTCAACATCGACATAATCTTTAGCCAAGTTGCCCATCTTTGCTTGCCATCGTTGTCCTGGCAACCGCGCTCAACACAAGGAGCCTCTGTTTCGAGCCTAAAACGCAGAACCGCAGAAGCACCTTTCCAAAAGCACCTTTCTCAAACAAAGTCACTGATTCAATGGACAATTTTCGTCAAATTGCAGAGATAGTGAGATAGACACCTGCAAAACAAGCGCAAGTGTGCTGTCCTTTGGGAAAATTGTGAGGGTTGTTGTTACCTGCGAGCAAAATCAAAGCAGAACGGCTGACCACAGCAGGTTTAAATCAAAGTCGCAAGCTGCTAATTGGTGGATGACCCATCATTTTATATTGTTTAAACTTGGGGAGGACGACTTTCGTGATTTTGTGCTTGCAGGCTGGGCCTCTCGATCGCCTGTAACCTCATACTTGCCTCAGTCGGCTCCAAAGAAAAGTGAAAGGAATCGCATCCTCTGCTGAATATCAAATGAGTACAAAGACAATAAAATAATAGAGACACTTCATTGTAATACGCCTTGGAAGCCTGCAATTGAAGGGTGCATGCCACTACTCAAGCAAACCACACGTCGAACAGAGTCTGCACAATGTTTGCAAAGTTGGGATCTTAAAAATGAAGAGGGTGTGCAAAGGCGGAAAGTGAAACATTTTCAATGGACTCTGGACTGTGCTTGAAGACCGAGCGAACACAATCCGCCAATACAAAACCCAAGTTGCCTGGAGGCAATGGATCTGGTTTTTCCATGATCAAGCCATGCTCTTCTAGCCACCAGTCAGCCTGCAATAGGTCAAAATAATCAGCACGTTTCATGTGGCACATCATGAGGCGATATGAGGCGTCATCCACTGCCTTGTCAAAGCTCCAACCAGCTGGCGCTTGTCCAGTCTCTTCCAAACGCCTTGGATGACGGAAGGTCGTGAGAAATGGAAATCCCCAAGTCTGGTCGTCGTGGGAGACTCAACCCCGGGACAAAGGCCGGTGCTTGCTCTGATCCCTGGAAGCAACTGCAACAGAAAATCACAAGAGTATCATCCTCAATGAAATTCTTTGACTAAAGGTGACAACCTGTTTACCTCGCTTTGCCCTATCTTGATTGTTCTGCAGTATGAACCACAAATGCTCCCTGCTGAGCATCTATAAGAATACCAAGCGGCTGAAAATTGCTGAGCCGTACCTTGGGCTGCCAAGTTTGAGCGAACCCTCGAGGACAAACTAAGCAGTCACTGGTTGAAGTTGTTTCAAGATTCGCAAAGAAAATATGTGCAGTTTTATGCAGTTGTTAAGGGTGTGGTGATATCTAAAGTATGATCCTGACAGCCTTCCAATGCCTTTCACCTCTCCAAAAATCTGCTCCCGAGTCGCGCCGCGTGGACCAGGATCCTTGGTCCAAAGACCCCAGGTCTCAGCACCTGTGGACAGCGACACAGTCAGCTGCTGTGAGCATCTCTAGGACTTGGCAATGGGATGCAGATGCAATGGATTGAAGATGGATTCAAGATGGGCTCAAGATTCTGTGATCTTAGATCTCTCAGATCTCTATGATCTTTGTTCTTCAATGTCTGCGGCTTTCAAATCTTTCAATCTTTGGTCTCTGTCCTGCTTCTTGCATATTGAAAGATGATGGGTGGCACTGCATACCGTCAGCATGATCTAGCGTTGAATTGCCTTGCACTGACTTGACACATCCATACAAATCCCATCTTGGACTGCTGCACCTGTTGATACTTGTTGCACGTGAGTCAAAAAGCTGCAACATACACTCCTCACAAATCTCCTCACAAATCTCCTCACAGATCCTCATGTCTTGGGTCCTGGAGTCTACCAGCAGATCCAACTGGCACCATCTGGCAGCATCTGGCACCTGTTCCAGATGTCGCATTGGGATCGCCCTTGGCAGCAATGTACTGCCTCAGAGATCGAGATCTCACAGCGTGATTCGAAGGATTCAGCCGAGGGGATCCTGATTGCTTCACTGTTCCATCGGTATCAATCTGTCATTGCGAAGGTCCAAGAAAAACAACGGAAGCTTGGGCCTACTAGTACAAGCACTCCAGGGTTTTGCCAAGTTGCTTGGGCAAGCGAGAAAAAAGGTAAACAAACCAAACTCCTGCAAAGTTGAGCACGAACATGGAGGATGAAGTGACGAAGTGGTATCACTTTCCCCAATGTTGCAGCGATACATACAACCTAACACACCTAACAATTTGCATAATCATCATAATCAATCCAGAAAAAACAGTCTGACGATGTCTGATGTGGTGGTCCCCACCATTCCCCACCTGGCAAGAGAGGAAGAAAGTCAGTGGCCTGGCGATCGCAAAGTCACTAAGTGACAACGGACAGAATGCAGAGTGGTGGCGAGGCAGAATGGGAAATTGATGGAAATTGAGGCGAGATTTGTTGAATCCAACTTAATCCCAGTTAGATCCCAAAAATTGTCTGAAGTCCTGGCTTCAACATGTTTCAACACAGTTCACAAAACTAGGAAAATCAGATCATGCGTCAGTCTCCAAGTCTCAGGCACCAAAATGATCCATCAAATTGCCGAGACTTCATAAATTGGATGGATGAAAACTAGGTCCTCAAATCGGATGGATCAATTTTACAAAAACACCAAGTACAGTGCAGCAAGTATTAAATATATTTAAATATACCAGGAATTTTAAGCAATTTTAAATAGACCAAACTGATTCAACATCTGGGAGACTTGCTGAAATCTGACACACCTGCTGCAGGAGGCTGCGGCGTCCCATATTCTTCCCAGCATGGAGCGTCAGCTTGGAGCCGGAAACTGTGCGTCCGGAAGAACTCGACAGGATCTTTCTTGGAAGAACGCGACGGCGTTCTACGCTTGGCCTTGTGTGGATCCATAGGGCGTGGGATAGCAACGAATTAACAATGAGGCTTTTGCATGTAAAAAACCTCCAAAACTTAGACGGCCGTGGTTCTCAACAGGTTGGGCGCACCTCACAGGCCGTACCACAAAGGCTGCAGTTGTCGCAAGCAAAGCAACCAGGGCCACCGCCCACCGAGCAGCCGTCCGTGCCATGTTGGAGGATGCTAGGGGAGGGGAAAGGGGGGAAATGAGGGAACAAATGCGGTGCGAAGTAGGAATCTCGAGTCTGTTGCATTTGGCTCCAAGATGCTGATTGGAAGGAGGATGAGCAAAGGCACCGTTTCAATCACGCAGTGGCGTAAGTATGTCAGGTCTCATAAAGTCTGGACAATCTGAAGGTACACATCTCCCTGTTCTCAAGTACAAAACAAATGACTTGCCAAAAGGCTGGGATTCTTCTCATTTGTTTTCCTAGATCTCTAAGTGAATATCCAGGCAAATCAGACCCAGAGAGATTCCTTGTCTGTTCTTGTCATGCTCTCGTATTAGACATTGCGTGAAGCCCAGCTTCGAAACGGCATCCGGTTAGATCAATCCAGGAGTGGAAAACAAGCCACCAGCAGGCTGCCAGCAGGCTGCCAGGCACACAACAAGTGATCCTCTGGGCTCCGGCACCCAGCCGCAAACGTCGTCCCTGCGGGGTCTGCAGACCCCGGCGTGCGGCCGTCCGCACTGGGCGCGTGTGTATGGCCAAATGCGGCGGCCGCTTCGTGGATACCTGCACGGGAAAAACATGGGAAAACTGTACCAAATGGGGTTTGAACTTTGGAGATGTTCAAAATTTTCCAAATCGCTTCATTGGTTCACCCCTGCATCAGTTTTCTCAAGATTTCAGATTTCAAAAGATTTGCCGTCCGGCAATGCCCTGCACCTCTGTCACGTCTCGTGCCACCGGGGGTGGCTCCCGCGGCTCCCGCGGCTCCCGCGGCCACTCGGGCACCCGCCGTGGAGCTGCGCGCGGCTCCCGTGGCTCTGGGCGTGGGAGCCGCCCAGTGGCTGCAACGCGGGGGACGGCGACGGTGCGCTTGGCGCGCAAAGGCACGTCTGGAGCCTGGGAAATCTGGGAACACATTCTTCGAGATTGTTGCCCATTTTTTCAAGTGGAGATATCTCACCTCATTCCTTCTTCACTCAGATGTTGGTATCCACATGTGTCCACATCTGTCCAACACTGAAGCATGCTGAGCTGTAGGAACTGTACGGTCAGGGACGCAAGGGAAGATTTTCCAGGATCTTTTAGGCTGACTTTTGCTTTGGGACTGGGACCAAACCATCTTTCATACTTGGAGCTGCTGGTGGAGCATGCAGTCCAGCTGCCCATTGGATTTCTGCACTCAAAGGAGCAAGGCTGGACAGCTCTTCAGCCATACCACCTTGGCAGTTTCAAAGCCTCAAAACCGTCTGATAACCTTTCACAAATTGACCAGTCAAACAACCTTGACGCAGCAAAGCAGCCAAGTCAACCAACCCAGCCAACTCAACCAACATTCCAAGTTGTTGATGCTGTTTCAAGCTGAGTTGCGGTAGAAATCCGTCGATTCCTCCATAGCATCCTTCTCAACGACTGGCTCTTTTGTCAGCGTGAGCGGTTCCATGGCGACAGAGCTGAAACGGGTCCTCCCTCAATGATGCTTAATGAATTTTATTATAATGAATTTAATGACGACAATGCTGCCTGAAACCAATTCGTGCGATTTCTTTTGGGAAGGCGTCCCAAATGTGGCTGTCGGATGCTGTTGGTCAGCGCACACAAGCCTGTTTCCAGGACCCAATGAGCTCTATTATTGTGTTGAATTCATGCATTAGTTGAGCTTCTCCATTTGAA